>VXBL01001265.1:304989-318176 GCA_013400195.1 Aramus guarauna
CCGCCCCCCCCCCCCCCCCCGCCTCCAGCCCCAGTTCGTGGGATGTTTGATCGCGGTGATGCTCTCCGGGTACCGGGGCGGCTGCGCTCAGGACCGGTGCTTTCACTGGTGGCTTCTGGCACGTCTGCATTGGGGTGGGGGGTCCTGGGTGCGAACCTGGATCCGTGCTCCCCTCCAGCGCTTTCCATCCTGCTGAACATCAAATTTCCTCAAAGGCAGGAAAGTGCTGACGGGACCTGGCTCACAGCCGGGTCAGGAGGATGCTTGTCCCCAGCAAACCAAGGGGGTGGGCAGCCGGGTGCTGTGGTCGGTGCCAGGACCCTGGCTGCGGTGCCCTGCCTTGGCAGACCCCTGGGGATCGGTCTGTATAAATACCTGCTCCTGCTCTTGCTAAAGACCGGGCAGGCTGGAGCTGTAAATTCCTAGCATGGCAATGGTCATCTCTATGCCAAATCCTGCCCTGCCCGGTGGTAGTTTTGTTTGAGCAAGGTCTGGGATATGCAAAGGAGCTGGTCTGTTTATCATCGTTTACTGACAGATGGAAATATCGCCGCTATTTTAATGGGAACAGGGCTCATAAATTCCAGCCTGCAGCTTCCAGATTCTCCCCCTGGACCGGGTTGTGGCTCGATGGGAGGCTGTCCAGGGATACGTTTCCTACCAAGCCAAAGAATCTCAGAGCATGCAATTATGCTCTTTGTACTTCTGCATCGTCCCTGACCTCCGCCAGCGTCCAGGGCTCCAGCAGACAGTCGCAGCCCTCGGGGCTTTGCTGTGCTGTCAGCCTCGCGCACGCTTTGCTCCGGCGTTCAAGGTGAAGTCGGCTTCTGCTTGCGCAGGGCTGCGATTTGCTTATGTGGGGAAATTGCAGGCGGCATCTGCTCCCCTCGCCTCCCCATCCCTCCTTCCCCCCCCCCCGCGGTGGTGAAAACGCAGCACCCGTGCAGGACGCTGCTCCCGCCGCAGCCCACTCCGCTCGTCCGGCACTGACCTTCTCCCCCAGGCTTTTGGTTAAAAATGTCATTTCCAGCTTTGTCACTGCCAACCTTTCCCAGCCTCCTGAGGGGTAAGCCTGGGGAGGGGGGTGGGCACGTGGCAGCGGATCACAAATTAGGGCTGGGAACCGGCTGATGTGACACCCGCGTCCCCTCCGTGCCGGTCGCTGAGCGTGCCGCTGGCACTGCGGGTGCTCGGTGCCACCCAGCCCCGGAAAGGGCAGGTTAACGCGGGGGTCTGATAACGTGTCAGCACTGGGGGAGCCTCGGGAGGAGAGGGGGTGTTTTTAAAGACAATGGAATAAAGGAAATAATTGTTAGAGAAAGATGGGATATTCCTCTGAGCTGGAATCTCTGTCTCGCACTGACATCTACAGCTACATCGAAGGCAGCTTTCACAGACTCGATCTTTCTTGTTTCCCCTCTGGCTTCTCTGATCAGTTATTTCTGCAAAGGCTGTAATCGCTTGCGTTTCGGGGAGCAAAGCTGTGGAGGAGCTTAGCTGGCAAACAGAAGCGATAATCAGTATCATTACAATTTATTAGCTTTATGCCAGAAAGAACCTCAACTTAAAAACAAATTATTGTTCATTAGGCATTTTCTTGCAAGGCAAATCATGGATTTCTGTTGTCTCGTGTTGAATTGCAGTGCAGCAGCAATTAGATACGGGATGTCCGCAGATGAAAGATGTTTTCATGTTGCAGATGCCAGTTCAAATCCAACTGGGTCAAGAGTGATTTAATTACTGCCTGTGATTTTTTTTCAAGGATGCCCAAGTGAGCTCAGTTTGCTCTTGGTGTCCTCCTGCTCCCGCAACCAGGAGCAGGACCCCCACCCCCACNGCAGCTTTTGTGCCGGTGCAAACTGCTGGGGCAGGGCATGGAGAGGGGACGAGGGTTTGCTGCCTTCCCTTTTTCCTCCTGGACAATCCCAGGGGCTGCCCGTTGCAGGATGGGCTGAGCTGGGGCATTTTGGGAATTTACTCTCTTGCTGTCCGCTGCTCCCAAAAAACCACTTTTCTCCCGGTGTCCCAAATGTAAAAAGGGCAGCTCGTGCTCCCTCGCTGCCGGAGCTGGCGTCCCCGGGCCCTGTCAGCTCGCATCTCACTGAAAAGCGGCAGGGAGAGCGTTTTTCTTTGTAGCCGGAGTCTCCCGGCTTCCCGGGCAGATCTGAGCTGACAGCGGCTCCTACCCCCGTGGCTGGGGGCGGTGGGTGCTGGCAGCGGTGGGAAGGGTGCTGTGCCCAGGCATCTCCCATGCCAGGATGGTCCATGCGACCCCTGAGTCCATCTCAAAACGCCTTTCCCAGCCCTGGGGGCTGCTGGGCTGCTCCCCCAAATCCAGCGCTGAGGCCGGGCGGGCAGGATTGGGCCAAAACACCTGGAGCCAGCTGTGCCCCGGTGCAAATCCCTATTGCACGCTCTTCCTCTGCTCCACGTGCCCCGTGCCGTTACGTACCCCGAGCTTCTCTGGGGCTGCCCGGTGCCATCTCCCAGCGCTGCACCCCCACCCGCCCGGCAGCACCGCACCGAAATAATGGCCCCTCGCAAAGGGGAAGATCTTGGTTTGCCCAATTAGTCGCTGAAATGTCTGTCTGTCTGCGTGCGTTTGCAGAGCAGAAAGGTTTGAGATGAGCAGAGAAATCAGTGTGACAGCTCCAGTATTGCTGGGCCTGCAGCAGAGGGGACGGGCCCCCGGAAGGGGACGTGGGGACCCCACGGGGGTCTGTGCTGCTCCGGGAGCCGGGGAGGGGCTGGCGGCTGCCGGTGGGAGATATCTTGTGTTGCAGGGGGGGTGCCAGCCCAACCCCCTGATTTTGGCAGCAGGTGGGACTGATTCTGGGTGCTGGGGGTGGGGAGACCACCCGTTCCCCTCAAATGGCTTCTTCGTCGCAGCCCACGGTGCAGACCCGGGGATGTGTGAAGGCTGGTTTACCCCGACACGGCGCTGGGCCGTGGTGTTAAACCATGGGAGACCCCGGAAGGGTCCTGGGGTGCTGTGCTGTGCTGCTGAAGGAAGCCTGACGTCCCTGGGCATCACCCAGGCTGTCGCTGGCCTGGTCGAACTGTTCTCCCCAGCAAAGGGAAGGTCCCCGCAGCCTGTTGCACTGACCGCGGAGTTACTGGGTCACGGCCGTGCTCTCACCGGGATAACCCACTGATAGACACGTCCCGAAAACCACCCGGAGCGTGGCCTGAGGAAGCGATGTCCTGGTGAGGAGAGCAGCAGAGGAGGGAACTCGGCGTGTCTGACCGCGAGCAGTCTGGAGCATCACGCGTGGCCGCTGCATGATCCTGCTCCACGATCCTGCTCCGTGTGCTCCGGCATCTCGGAGGTCAGCTGCGAGGAGCATTTCCTCCTGCCTTTCCCCTGCTGCTCTCTGCTGTCGGAGCTCTTCAGCTGTTAATTACCAGGAAAATGGGTGCCAATCTAATTTTTTTTTCAATTTTGTGTTATGCAGGGAATCCTTTAATTGTCTTTAATAAACGGGCAATGCGCAGTGGCGCTTTGTCTGCAATAAAATCCAATGTATTGATTTAAACAATATGCAAACGTGCAGGATTACAGTCTAATTGGGGACTAATTGGGGTGCAGTGGCCGCGCTGCTGGCTGGGCCAGGGCCGGGATGTCCTCGAAGCCGGGGCAGGCGCGGTGGGAAGATGTCCGGCTCCTCCGGCCGTGCCGGTCCTTGCCGGGTGTTCCCATCCGTGACCAGCCTCTGCAGCTTGCCGACAGCCGCACCACCTTCCTCCTCGGTTCCCGTGGCGGTTTGCTGCTCTCCTGCTTTTGAGACTTTTTGGAGAAATTTGGCAGGGAAAGCGAAGGGTCCGGCTGGCCCGGCAGCCACCTTCGCAGCATTCCCTCGCCTGGCACGGCCCCTGATCCTAACGTCGGCTGACGGGATTAGGGATAGATATTGGGGGGAAAAAAAGCAATTGGGAACGTAACGGGGTGGTGGGCGAGTGGGGAAGGGCAGGCGAGCGTCTCGCAGGGGCTGGGGTGGGGGGGAGCGCTCCCGCTCGACCCCATCCAGGAGCTGAGCCTGTGCCTCCCGGGCACGTCGACGCATGAGGCTCCTGAACTTCCCAACAGCAGATCCGTGCCCACCCTGGGTGTTAAAGGGTCTTTAATATCCAGCCGTGGCAGACAGCCACCCCGTTCGATCGATAACCTCGTGGCCCAGCAGAAGCGGGGTTCATGTCCCGAGCTTCTGTAAATTCAGCAAAGGACAAACATACGGAGTCCTCCTGCTTGGTTGGCCTCGGCTGCTCCCTTCAGCTGTGAGCAAAGATGATTAAAAATAGCTTTTTCAGATCAGATTTGAATAACCTGGAATCTCAGTGGGGGAAATTTAATGGGTTTTCATGTCTTAAAGATGTTTGCTGGGATCAGGTGCCACTTGAAGAAGCGCAGTTGTGTAATTGTACATTTTTCCTTCTCTCTGCTTATTCCCAGGCTTCTCACCCGTTGGGGCGCGGGGGTGTCCCTCGAGGTGGCAGCGAGCCCCGGTGGGACTGGGTGCTGTGCAGAGCTGGGAGGGGGGGCAAGAAAGGGAGAGATTTACCCCCATCACCGGGAACGGGCAGAAAAACTCCATTCCACTAAATGAGCCTGTTATACCAAAAAAGCCATTTTTGCATGGGGGGGTGGGGGGCAGAGAGGGCCCGTGGGCTCCATGTGAGAGAGACCGTGGGAGCCCAAACGCTCCCCGTTAGCCTTGTGCCAGCCCATTAATCTGGAGGAAACGGCTCCCTTAAATCCTCTGAAAATACCCCATTAACTTGCTCTCCTTCTGAAAAGCCCAGCTATTCAGCTTATCATGGATTAATAGCTGTATCATAATTAATCTCTGATTTTATTGAGTCGGTAACTTCAAATAAAAAAAATAAATTGATTAGCTGTTAAATTTTGCTAGAAGGATTTTCTTGATGCGGTGCCTTCCCCATCGGGGCACTGCCCCTCCGCTCCGCACCCCGATTTCTGGCCAGAGGCTTCAGGGATTTATTTTCTTTTTTTATATTTTTTTTTCCCTGACACACTTATTTTAAAAAGATCCTTAAAATTTAAACTCTCGGCCAAAAAATGAGGCAGAGAAGCTACTTGGATTTGCTTGTGCAGGCTGTTGTGTGGTGCTCAGAGCGAGGAGGAGATCGGAGCCCCCCTGCAGTGGGGGCTCGGGGGGCCGGGGCGGATGCTGCAGCTGCATCCACAGGAAGAATTTGCCTTAAAAGAGGAGAAAAAAACCTAGAGACCGAGTCAAAAGATAACAAACTGAGATAATATAGATCAAGTATAACCTTTGGGTGGGCTGGTGCCTGGACTGCGGGGGCCAGCGACCACGGGGGTGTTTGGGAGGGGAGCGGAGCAAGCTGCGGTTTCTCAATGCATTGAGGGGAAACGGGGTGGGGGGGGTCTCACGGGAACGGGACCCCCGTCCGAGACGGCGAGAGGGGGCACTGCGGGGGGGGGNNNGCCCCCCGTCCGAGACGGCGAGAGGTGTCACTGCGGAGGGTGCAAACGGCAGGGTGGGGGGAACGAGTGGCGGGAGGGACGGGGTCGTTTTGAAGGGGAGACCTCGGTACCGATTGTGGGCTGCACGCAAATATTGGAGACCGGCTTTTGGCCCCATGCCAGCCCCCAAATCGTCTCCCGAGTGCGAAATGGCTCCGACCTTCACAAGGCCCTTTTCGGGGAGGGCGCGGGACGTGTTCATCCGCAGAGGATGGGGCATCACGGACGGAACGGGGAGCTTTGATCCGAACGCCTGGTCCTGCGCTCGGCTGCGCGGTCGGTTCCTCCTCTGATAACGTGTCAGCCGAATTTTTAGTGCTGCTCCCCCCTGCTTTTTCTTTAAAATCACCCTCGTCAAAAGGCTGCGGTGGGTTTTGGTGGCTGGGATGAAGGGAGTTAGCAGCAGGCTAGCAGGGCTGTTCTCTGCACAGCGCGCTGAGCTCTGCTGCGTACAGAGGATGCTGCTGGTGGTTGGCGATTTTTCCCCAAAATCAAGAGGAAATTGCCTCGTGTTATTTTTAAGCGCTGTATTTTGTGAGCCAGTTATCCTTAATCGTGGATTTTGCTGTAATTTGCTTCCGTTTGGTTTGCTATCAGGTTGCAACAAGAGCGTTTTATGGCCACTTAGCTCAGGGATGCGTCACACGTGATGTTAATTAGAAGTGGATTAAGAGCAACAGGGAACATGCAGCCACGGAATAATTCACAGTTTCCCATGTAGCATCGGCTCAGCAGATTTGGAAAAGGAAAGCCTGGGATTTATTTTAAGTGGCGGGGGAAAAAAAAATGGTAAATGCGCAGCTAACCTTGAGCGTGTCTCAGCTCGTTAGCGGCCGCCGATCCCCATCCCCAGAGAGCACCGAGCCCGGCGGGGTCTTTCCCCGGGGGGGGCTCCAGCAGTGGCTCTGAGCAGGGGGTGAGGTCCCCCCGGGAAGGGGACAAGGTGCTGCTCCGGGGTCAGGCAGCTTCCCTGGGCATCGGAGCCATCTGCATCCTGCTGGAGGGGGCTCGGCTGTGCCCCCCCCCCCGAGCGCTGGGGTGCTGCTGCACAGCCAGTGCCCTTGCACGAAGGTACGTTTTGCTCCTTGAACGTCCCCGGGGAGAGGCGAGGACGTGTGAGACCTCGGTGGCCCCGTGGGATGTGACCGTGGGGAGGATCTGCTGTTCCCAGGGACGGGGGCAGCCGCCGTCCTGACGTGGGAGGGAGGCGAAGCGTCCCGCTCCCGCACCAGCTGCTGTCATCTGGGATTAGAGGTGCCGGATAAAACAGATCGCACCGGGCTGTGCGTGCGAGGGCTGCACGGCCGCCCTGTGCCGAGGTGCCGTCCCAAAGAGCACCAGGGCTGAACGGGTCGGGGGGGACAAGGGCGGTGTGACAGCATCGGGGAAGCGACTCGTTCGGGGTCGCGATGAACAGCGAGGCTGGGGACGCAGCTCGTCCCTCCCGGTGCCCGCTGCGCCTCGGCTCGGCTGCTTCTCTGCATGCGTGTGCACACATGTGTGCTGCTTTTCCAGGGAAAAGGGGGGGGAGCAAGTGTTTAAAAAAAGAAAAAAAAAGGCAAATGGGGAGGGGGAGGTAGGTAGGACTGAGCTGGATAAGCGCGAGCAAAGGTTTGTGGGTAGTGTAAAGCTGTCACTGTGATTTAGGGTCGGCTGGTTAAACTGTTTTATGTTCACAGACAGTAAGTCGTAAGCAATATAAAATTTTCTATGAAGAGATGATCTTCCCTCGTCATGCTTTATGCCGTCTTTCCCAGAGTGATCTCTCGTTTTTATAACCCCATGGTGTCACGGCATGGTCGTGCAGAGGGAGAAAACCAGATTCTGGCCATTTCAGAAATGGCGACAGCCCGAGCCCCGGAGGTTGGGTTTGTGCCTGGGAGGGCACCCAGGAGCCGGGGCGGGGTGCTGAGCTGCGGTCGGGGTGCTCAGCTCCCTCAGCCTGACCTCAGCAGCTGCACCCGCATTTTGGCCGTGTAAGGCCGGGCACTGCCGCTCCGGCCCAGGACCGATGTTCGTGATGCTCCGTGGCCGCGCAGGGAGCCCGCAGCACAGCGGGGCATCGCTCCACCGCGCCGCTGCCGGGAACCTGCCCTCTTGCTGAGCCCCGGAGCTGCCGCGGGACAGCTGATATTGCTGAGAACGGAGCGGTGCAAAGCCCGTGTGTGCCGGGTGGGCTGGCCACGAGTGACGGGTGTGCGCTCCTGCACGCCCGTGTTCCCTCCAGCACGAGGACCGGTGGCCTTGACCCTGCAGCCACCTCTCTGCTTTTATCGTCTTTTGGGGCAGGACTTGCAGTCATCGTACGCTCGCCTTAAATTACATTTCTTTCCTTTTTCTTGCCTCCTAGTCGCCGCTGCTTTTTGAAAACTCGCACACAATGCTGCTCCAGTTCACCTTTGATATTTTCTATAGCCATAGATTTATGAGTAATAGTTTCATTTATTTTACCGTTGCCGTGTCAGCGGGAGCATCTTGGCGTGCTCTGTGCCGTGGCACTGGAGCACGTGCCCGTCCCTGCGGTGATGCCGTGCAGCCGGACGTGCTCCCCGACAGCGGCAGGTCCTCGGGAACCCCCCCAAGGGGCACGGAGCTGAGCAGGGACCTTGCGGGCGAGACCGGAGCCAGCGTCACCCCCCCCCGGCTAATTAAGCATCAGAAAGATTTTGGGTAGCTGGTTGCCATGCCAACCCCCAGCTGAGCCGATATGGGGGCTCAGGAGCCCTGTGACCCCCCCCTGGAAGTCTGCATGGGGCCAAGGGGAATCAGCATGGCAAATGCTTTTCACCCTCCAGCCAGGAGGATGAGGAGGGAGGAGGAAGCTGGCTGCCTGGGTGCCGTGTGGGGCGGCCCTCAGCCGCGGGAAGGGGATAACGGTGCTGGGCCGTGTCGGATGCTGCGTGGCCGGAGCTGCCGAGACTCTGCCTGCGGTGTCGGCCGTGCCGGGCGGGCTGGGGCTGCAGACCCGGGGAAGGGGGGAAGCTACAGCAGATGTGCTGCCAGCAGCCCGGGAGCTAACGGCGGCTTTCGGAAGGCGTTGGGTTTCCATGTGGCTCCACAAGCTGCTCCCAATTAGTACCCCTCACGTCACAAAACCTCTTCCAAATTTCCAAGCTGTTGTGCTGTTGTCGATGCCTATTACCGGAGGTCAGGTGCCGGTAGGCTCCGTGCTGGCAGCCCCGGGTGCCTTCATGCCGGGGTGGGCTCCAGGCATCCTTCCCGGCAGCGCTGGGCGAGCTCAGGATTTCGAACACAGCACCGGGTCCGCGATCTGTGCACGCGTGCCCCGGGCTCAGCGGTGTGCGAAGGGTTTCTTCGTGTGCCGAAGCGTGGTTGCAGGTGAAATCCTCTGCCCTGTTTCTCCTAAATTAGATGGAAAATATGACACACTCTTTCTGAAACTATTTACAGATGTAACTTCGCTCTCTTTCCCTGATAATTAAATATTTTTAGGTCATCCAGTTTCTCCACCCTATTTGCAGACCTGTCCTGGATGCCTTTGTAATTAGACATCTCCCTGTGAAAGATGATTAACGCGAGCACAACCCCGGCTCTCCTCCTGCATCCTGCCCGCGGCGCTTCCTTTATCCGAGCAGTTGCTCGTCCTTGGGGCTCCTCGCGGGCGTCCAGCCTGGGGCACGCCGGAGCCCCGTCCCCTCGGAGGGTGACGATGGATGGAGAAGCCCCTATTTAATGTCCCCAGACCTGGGGACACGGTGCCCATCCTCTGCAGTGACAGCCAGGCTGCACTTATCACGGCCGTGATGTTAAAGGGTGAATTTTGAGTATACACACTTAAGCAATTTTAAGCTGCTTTTTTTTTTTTTTTTGAGATGGATCCTTACTAAAATGAGGGGAAAATAACATTTTAACGCCATAAGCTGCAACAAAAAGGCCCTTAATGGAGTAGTTTCCATCACGGTTTAAAGCTCAGGCTTTGCTCAGGAGCTGGGATTAATGAAAGGGCAATATTGTTCTCTGCTCCTGAAACGGGGAAGATTAAAGTGGCACAGAGAAGAAAAGCCGAGGTGTTTGGCTGTTATCGTGGTTCTTAGCAACACCATGAGACCAGACCTTCCCTTCGTGGGGAAAATTGAGGTTAAATCCTGGCCGTGGGATCCTGGTAGGGGCCAGGGGTGCGTGTCTCCCCCCCCGGGGACAGCCAGCCAGCGCTGCGGGTCACCCCCCACCCGCCCCCAGCCAAATGCTCCCCTGGTTTGCTCTTTTTCGATGCATAAAAATAGAAATGTTCAGGAAGTACTAATTAAAAAATCAGGATGCCCTGATCCCATCGGGGTGGGCGCCTGCCCGCAGACTCGGTGGTTCTGGATGGGTCCCTGTTTATCGGGGGGTTGCTGAGGGGGGGGTTGTGGGGGGAACGCAAGCCGCAAACCCCATCCTCTTTGTGTGAGAACCCCCTGGGGGGAGGATTCAGCCCTTAAAATATGTTATCTTAATCCTGAGCAAACTCGGGAGCAGGAAAGGTCAGCGCCCGCCTTCCTGGCCTGCTGGGGATGAACCGCCGGCGGCTGCTCCACGCCTGAGCCTTCTGCTTCTGACGGGGCTCAGGTTACAGAGCAGAAGAAAATCGATACGCGTCCTCCAGGTGTATCCGTCTTGATCCTATCTGGCATCTTTCACCCCCAAATTATACCCTAAATCCTTGGTGAACAAAGTCAGGCAGAAAGGCTCTGGAAGGCTCGGCAGACCTGGGCAGGGGGAGGTTTCCTGCTGGTTTTTTATCCCTGTGTCTCCCTTCTCATTTATTGATGTGTTCATTTGCCCAATTCTGGTCACTATTTGCCAGGCTGCTTTTAGAGTCCAAGGCTGGGAGACCCTCTCCTGGTCGTGTCTCAGCCAGCAAGGATTTTAACACTGCCCTCAGTAGGTTTCAGAGTAATCACTCTGTCGTGGTTCCTGGAGTCTGTCCTCACAAAGACCCCAGCGAATCGGTGGCGTTAGGGACAGCCCGTGCCCAAACTGGTCCAGATGGGTCACAGCTGGATCCATTCTGCTTCCCGAGCACCCTCCCCATCTCCTTGCCCTCCCTTTCCCTGTGAACCGCTGCTGCCTGGGCTGTAGGCACGGCTTGAGCAGACTTGCCCGAGCAAGCCTGGCTCTACGGCAGCTGTGGGTGAACACTCCCTCAATGACTGCATGTTCGGGATTTGCCTCTCCTGGGGACACGTGTGATGAGCTGCCGGCTGAGGACTGCTGGGGGGGCTGCGGCCATGCCGGGACAGGCAGCCTTGCCTCTTTGCAGAGAAACCTCCGGGTTCATCACCGCGCTCTCCTAACGCTCTGCCGTCAGGGTCCGGAGTTTAGTTATCAACTTGTGTCGTAAAGTAGTGACCGCAGCGGGGTGTGTAGCATCTGACGCAACGATGCCCATTGGGTTTATATTTTTTTTTTAGTGCCTCCCACGGTGTCACGTGGGGATGGTAAAGCCGGTTGTCGTGGCCCCCGGGTGCCCTTCGCAGCTGCAGGCTCTGGTGAGGATGCTCGGCAGCGGCAGCTCCGTCCCGGAGAGGACGTTGTGGGAAGAAGCGGCCATGGGCTTTGCTCCCCTGGGCGTGGGGCAGCTGGCGATGCCCCCGGCAGGGCGACGCGGGTCTGGACCCGGTGGGAGGGTTTGTGCTGCTGCCGTGTGCCAGCGCCGGGGTCCACGTACAAATATAGCAAGTTATGCACCGGCCGGACCCACGCCGCGTCGCTGGGAAATTCCAGTGATCCGCTGCGGCTGGGCAGGGGAGGGCAGGAGGCATTAATGGCAGGGGTCTGTAATCAGTACCTGCAATTAGCCTCGCTCCAGCTGGCCTCAAAGGCTCGGCCATAAAACACACCATCCCACGCTGCCGTTCCTCTCTCCCACCCTTCCATGTCACGCCAGCTCAACCCCTTGCGACTATGGCGATGCCAGCCGGGACCTGCCACCCCGCGGGGATAAACTCGGCACCGACCAGAGCAGGGAGATTATTTATTGATGGAATTGCTGTGCAGAACTCAAGGGGCTGGTCAGGGCTGGGGGTGATGCTGGGCGGAGGATGGAAGTGTGGGGTTTTGGGCTGTACGTCGGTCCGGCCAGTCCCTGCCAGCGGGGCTGGAGGTCGGGAGATGCCAGACTTGCCCACGGCTTGTGGTCCTCCCGGGAAAAGGAGAACAGCCCCCGGATGGTTGTCATCCCCCTGTTCCTCCCGGTCTTTACACCTCCGCGTTCTCCTCTGCCTGACGCTGGCTTGCAGTAACGCCAAACTGCTGATGACATTAAGCAAATTAATATCGGGTTTAAATAGCCTGCTGGGAGGCTGGTAACAGGCGGTGCGGGCCCAGCTGTCAATCCCAGATTAGCGAGTGCCCTGGCTAAACTTACCGCTGCTGCTAACGACCCCGAAAGCGATACCCCGTGCGGGGGGCACGCGTGCCCGGGGCATCAGCCCCACTCGGGGCTTTGCTGGTGCTGCCCCAGTGCCAGCCCAGCCCGGGCGGGTGTTGGGAGAAGGACCCGCAGGATGCCCTGTCCCAGCAGCAGTACGCAGAGGGGGTCCTGTCCGCTTTGGGTGCTTCACAGAACACCAAAATGCTAGAATTTACCCAAAATGTCTGGCCTGGCTGCAGGACCTGGGAAGGGAATTTGGTATCTTGTGGTTTACATCTTTGGTTTTGCTCTGCTTGTGGCCGGAGGAGGTGGGTTCCTGCCCCGCTCGGAGTTGTCTGGCTTGAGGGAAGTATTTAAATCCCTCCCTGTTCTCGCCTCCCTTTCGTCCCCAGGCTGCTCCGGGAGGACGTGAATGTTTCCTCTTTTCACGAGCAGGTTTTTCATCATTTCCCTCTTTAAAAAGGCACCATGCAATCAAGTCGTGAACCTCCTCTCCTGAGAAGCTCCGGAGGGTGCGAGTTGAGCACAGAAAAGGTGCTGCTGTCGGGATATCCAGCTGCCTCAGCCTTTGCTGACAAAAACAGACAAAAACAAGTGGGAGGGCAGCAAACCCTGGGCTTCAGGGCTTTCGCAGAACCCCCATCACGGGCGGCTGGGGCAGGCTGCCCCTGCCCACCCGTGTCACCCCACGAGGCGACGACCCTGTGCGTTTCCAGCAATGGGGACCAGGGCAGAGCCAGGCAGGGACACCAGCCTGCCCGGGTTGTCTGGCACCTGACGGATGCTCCGGGGCTGGCTGGGAGGTTTGGATCTCTTGTGGAGAGTGGCAAAAGGGAAGATTCACGCCGCTGCTCTCAGGCAAGCGCCAATGTCGCGGTTGTGAACCCCGAAAGCCGAGGGGCTGGAGAAGGGATGCTCCCCAGTGTGTGTAGGATGTGCTCGGCCTCCCAGGCAAACCAGGCTCATGCGGTCAGAGGGGTGGTTGGCTCTGCCCGCATCCTGCCGGTACATGCACGTGACCCTGCCCACAGAGGGATTTTAGGGACCCTTTCCTGGGGGGGACTGCTGCCACGGCTGTGCTCCCTCCCCGAACAAACCCGGCGGTAGAAGCCCAGCACGGGGGGGCATCTCCGCAGGTGCCTGCCCAACCACGGCCACCCCAAAGCAGCCCCCTTAGAGGGGGTCCTGGGTCCTCGGAGAGACCCGGGGGCGCAGACGAAGCCGGTTTGGGCTCCCTCCTCCCCGCCCAAAGTTTCTTTGCTTTGGCAGCCCGGGCGTTCGCTCCGCGCCAGGCTCGGGAAGAAA
>VXBL01001265.1:320399-346382 GCA_013400195.1 Aramus guarauna
AAAAAAAAAAAGTGGGAACTTGAAGTCACCCAGGTTCGCTCCGTGCCGTGGTGCAAACAGAGTGGGACCACGTGTGGGTCCTGATGGTGCTGAGCTTGCTGCTGTTAATCGGTTGCTTAACGAGGCTTCCTGTCCTCTCCGTCACTGTTGGGGTTAATGGAGAGGGGAGCCAAGCCAGGCACGTTTCTGTCCCCACTCAAACACCGGGTTTGGCTTTGGGGTCCCCCATCACATGGTGGGACTGAGCTTTCCCTAAGGTTGTTTTGGGTGAATTTCCCTGTAAATGCAGCAGTTGTTTTTACTGCCAGGGGCTTGCTCTGAGAAATGTCCTGGGGAAAACATCTGTCCCCTGCTTTCAACCCGGAGCGACATCGGGGGGGGCACTGGGGGCTCTGAGCTCCTCCGACAGCCTCAGCCTCCCCTTCGGAGTATTTTTAGACCAAACTGTCATCTAATCTTGACCTCCAGTACGATGTGGGCTAGAAAATATCACTGCCTTTCCAGCATCAACCCGAGGGTATAACTCACAATTTTTTTGAGACTGTTTTTAATTCTACCTCGCTTTGCTGGAGCAGTGGGTTGCTAACAGGTATTTTGAGCGAACATAAACTTTTTTTGAAGTTTCTGCAGCGAGGATGCTCCCAGCAGGCTGCTGGCAGCTGCGCTGCCGGCACTGGCGCTTTGATGGTCCATTCCAGCACCCGCCTGATGTCCTTAAGCTTGTAATGACTGCAGGGGCTGGGTATTAAACAGATTACTTTTTTTTTTTTTTTTCTTCCCCCCTCCCCTTTTTCTGAGCGGGACATTAGAATGTGTAGGCTGCCTGTTCCCACTCTTCTCCGAAGTGATTATATTAGCACGGCCTGGGTAGGAGTGGCGGAAATTACAGTGAAATACTAGCGGTAGGAAATAAAAATCTAATTAAAAAATAATGACAGATGTGTGTCTGCTTCCAAACCCTGGGTATGACCAGCCTGGCCCCAGGGCAGCCGTGGTGGGGAGTTACGCGCTTCTGCAGCTGTCAGCGCGAACATGATGGGTGCTGTGCTCGGGGCTCCCACAAAATAAGGTTGTGAGGACAAAGCAGGCGGCGGGAGGAAAAGGGCTTTAACCTTTATAAAATTTAGATGAGGGGGAATATGTAAATGAATTAGGGTTTGAAAGTTTTCTCTGCCCCCTGGGACTTGCACCCCCGAAGTCCGAGTTGGACCCCCCGTAAGTGGGGCGATTCCCTTTTCGCCCCCTTGAGTGAAGCTGGGAGGGACTGGCTGATGCCCACCCGGTTTTAGTGCTGGGGGGGGGCATTGGGGACACAGCCGTCACGTGCGGTGGTCTGCGTGCATCGCTCTGGGATGGCTGAGAGGGGATTGCTGCTGGCCCGGAGCCTGGCTCTGTCACTGACCTACCGGGTGGCCCCGGCCATGTCACTTATCCTCTCGGAGCCTGTGTCCCGTCCTGTGTCCCCCACCCTCCCTGGGCTGTGCTCTGCCATCCGGGGGCTCCGTGTCCTGGGGAAGGGCCAGCTCAGCCCCAATGTGCTGGGGAGACACCTGCCTTCAGGTCCTTCAGTAATAGAAATCATTAATTTTCACTGCTAATGGAGGAAAACGCTGCACTATGAAAAATGTACGTTGGCTTAGAGGCAATTGAAAAGGCTGGTAGAGATGGGAGCCCCTTAATTTGTTCCAAATTGGTTATTTCACTGGAAGGGTGAGAAAGCATCAATTTGAGTATCTTTTTTGCTTTTCATTTCTGTCAGTCGCTGCCTGGCCATAATGAATTGGACTCGGCTGTAATTTTTATGATTTAAATGATGCCCAGAATAAAGGTTGGACTAATCTGGGGCTCCAATCTCCTCCCTGAGCTCTCTGTGTTTCGGAAGGACCCTGATTTCTCCCCCCCCAACCCACCCTTCCAGAGGAGAAGGCGATGGTGGGGAGAGGCAGGCAGGGCTTTGGGGAGTGGAGCCTGGATCAGTGTTCAATACTCGCTGCCTCCTTTCTCCCACTGCCCTGGGTCAGGATTAGCCCAGCTCCTTCCCGAGCTGCTGAGTACCGTCACGGAGATCAGCGAGGTCTTGGCTGGGCTGCACCAGCCCTGGCAGTGGCACTGGTCACGATCTGGGGGATGTTGGGCTGGTTGGGGCTGGATAGGGGTTCTGCAAAGGGGGGGCATCGCTAAATGCTCATTTTCACATCAAGCTAATGCTGACATCCAGGGAAAGTTGGGAATTAAAACCAAAGGGGAAATGGGCTTGATACTTATGGACGTGAGGAGAAAACGAGGCTTGATAGAGCAAGCCCTGCATCCAGTTTTGCTCCTAAGAAATTGCTTTTTATATCAGTTGTGGAGGGTTACCGCTCCCTGCAGCACCCAGGGTGCTGGATGTGCCCGACGCTGAGCTGCCTTTCAGGGACCAGGTGCATCAACTGGGAGGGAGCCCGGGGTGGATGGGGATTATTACCTCGTCCCTGCCGCTGCTCTTGCTCCTCACCAAAGGGCTTTGCCCTTCTCGGCTGCTGCATCGTGCAGAGCAAACTGGCCCCGTCTCTGCTCGGAGGAGTGTTAGCCCAGAGCTGGGGTTGCTGGTGGGGGAGAAATGAGCACTGCTCCCCCTTCCCAGCCCAGACAAATAATCCCCTTTGTGGCCATGCCCGGGAGTTTGCAGGGATGTCATCGGAGTTTATTTCAAGGCTTGTTCCCTGCCAGCTCAAGTCACGCAGCAAAAGGTTGTGACAAGGCTGTGCAGGGGAAGGAGGCAGCGTCCTGCAGGCTGGCAGTGTTGGGGGGGCAGCGGGTCCCCGTCTCAGCTGCTCAGGGGGGCTTCCTTCTCCGCGGTCCCCTCTCTGTGGCCCTCTGCCCACCCAGGCCCCCCTGCAAGGACCTGAGCTGCTCAAGCCAGGNCCGTTCCTCCCCGTGACCCTCCGCTCTCTTTGCAGTGATGCTGCGAAACAGCAGATCCCGCGGGAGGAGCCAGCCCTGCCAGATCTGCCTGTCCAGGCACCAGACCCGGGGAGCGGGGGGGTGGTTGCAGAAGTATTTTTAATTTGTCTGAGCTGACACGGTGTTGAGTGCTGTCTCCCTCGCAGAGGGACGGCTCTTTCCCTCACAAGACAGCGGCTTCTCACAGCCTGCCTTCCTCCGCCGTGCACAGCAGAGATTAAATTGAACTGTCACCACCTTCGGGTGCGAGGGACGCTGCGGCGGCAGGCGAAGCCCGGTGGTGGGGCCCTGCATCCTCCCGTGCATCCTCCCGTGCATCCTCCCGTGCATCCTCCCGTGCATCCTCCCGTGCATCCTCCCGTGCATCCTCCCGTGCATCCTCCCGTGCGTGCCCCTGCTGCTCCCCAGTTCATTTTGGGACCCGTCGCAGATGGGGTTTTGGGCACAGAGAGGGAGCAGGGACCTGCAGGGCAGTGTGCGCCTGCCTTCCCCCCAAAAAAAACTCCCTGTGCAGAGCTGGCACCGCAGCCCTCCCTGGGCAGCCTGCAGGGGCTTTCCCACCCTGTCCCAACGTGATGGGTGGGGAGGAGGGTGGCTGGTGGAGCCGGGCACCGTGGGGCGGGCGGGAGAGCCGGTGGGCTGCGAGGGGATGGGGCTCGCCGGGGTTTGCAGCTTCGGGAGCACCAGCAACTCCGCTTCCCTGCTGGAAAACCGTGAGTCATTCCCCAGAGACCAAGAGACTGGCTTAAAGATCTTAATGCAGAGAAGGAAAACAAAATCTCATAAATGTGTTTGGACTCGGGGATTTAATATCTGCTGGAGTAATATGGCTGGGTGTTCAGTTGCTTCTGTTCAGCTTCTTATAGACGCAATGAAAAACCCTCGGGGTAATGGAGCCCCTGGATGTGGGGGTGCGGTGCTGGCAGGGGGTGCCAGGTCTTGGCCCCTCAGCATCCCCGGCGGGAGCTCCCTGCCCCGGGTTCGGTTCGGCCGTCCAAAGCACGGGGAGCAAATGGAAACTGTGGCTCATCGGGCAGCGGCCGCCCTCGTGCCATGCTGATGATAAATGTGCTCGTGCAGACGGGGCACCTGCCCGCTGAGCTCTCTAGGCATGTCACGGGGAGAAAAATAGCAATGATCGAATCAAGCCAAGACTGCTGCTGCTGCATAGGAGTAAATAGAAATATTTCCATTTCGGTTCCTTTAGGAAGGACGTCTGCCATCCTGCAGGGACGCGAGGACAGGGGTGGTCACGAGGGTCAGGGACGTCCTGCAAACGCTGCCCAAAATTCACGTTAAACCTGGAGGCTTCCAGCAGAAACACTGATTTATGGAGGGGGAAAGAAAAGAGGCAATTAAAAGATTTCTGTTTCACATGAAGCATTTCAGCTGTTTCCTGTAGCCCCCTTGCCACAGGAGCCCAGGCAGGGCCACGTAGGGCAGAAGAGACCGGTGGGTTCAGCCATGCCCGCTGGTGTGAAGCAGGCAGAGCCCCCCCGGCACCTGGCAGCCCCCCCAGGGTGGTTTCCCAGCCCTCTCCCCGGGCTCGGTGCGCCTCGGCGGGCACCCGGGGTCTCTACTCAGCCGCTCGGCCCCTTGCAGGTGCCTGCGTACCTGTCCCCGTCCCCCCCACCCTCCCCTTGCTCCCGCCGTGATTTGGCATTAATCCAGGCAAGGATGCTCACTGGGCGCTGAGCTGGGCGGCTGATGGGGCTGGAGCTGCTCCTGGCAGGTTACTGACCCCTCCGGAGCTGGAGGGCCCTTTACAAAGCAAAAGGACACAATAATTATGGTCCCCCACCCTGGGCAGGCAGCTTTCATCTCTCCCGGCTGATGCCCGTCTCCCTGCCGGGGCTCCTCACCCCACGCGGGGGCTGCCGTGTGCGGGGGGCTCAGCACCATCAGATCTCGCCCGTCCGTCAGCGAAACGGCCCGCGGAGCCGCCGACCTGCCCCATCTCCCTGGTTTTCTGGCCGTGCTCAGAGAGGACCGGGGGTCCCGCTGAGATGCCACGTGCTGCCGTGGTTGGTTTGCCCAGTGGGATTTTGGTGTCCTGCCTGGTCCCCGTTGCTTCTTTTCTTGCGCGGGTTTGTTTCCCCGCTGCAGATTTTTCCTGCCTGGCTCCTTTTGGCTCGTCATAATTATAAGTGAGTGTGTGTGTATCTGGCGCTGGTGAAAGCAGAGGGGAGGACGAGCAGTGAGTGCTTTTGCCAAATCTGCCTTGTTTTCCAGGACTTTGCGTGGGGGTCCTTGGCGCTCCCCCTCCCTCTGCTCCCGGTTTGGGTGCCTCTCTTGACGGTGTGGGGCAGAAGTCTGCGGGATCAGACTGGGCTGCTCCCTCAAGGAACCAGGGGAAAAGCAAACGTGTTCCCGGACAGAGTCCCCTGCTCCTGCCGGTGGTCGGCCCCAGCCCATGGGGCCACCGGCTGCTGCTGCTCCTTGCCCCAGGACCACTGACCTTTGCAATCCTGCTCCCGGATGCTGCGGAACCGGGGGGGATGCGGCAGCCTCCTGCTTGAAAACTGATTAAAATGGCTAAGTCCTCTTTTCTCGCTTGCATTAGCACAAGAATAAATAGTGCATATTTTCACCCCTGGGAGCCCATCTCTGGTTTCACCCAGCTCCTGTTAGCATTCACCCTGGGCTGGAATGTCCCGAGAGCAGGAAGAGCCTCTTGCCCCGGGACATGTCGAGGAGCCTAAAGAGAGGAATTCACTCAGGGCCCCCCGGTCCCCTCCGGGGTGTGGAGCCAGGTACAATGCAGCCCCTAATCCAGGTACATACCGTGGGGCCGTGGCTGTTTTCGGGACTCTGCACCAGGAGCAGGTGGAGTTAGGGCTGAGAGCATCCTCCAGCCCCCGGGCACCGTGTCCGTGCTGGGGGGCCTGCGCTCCTGCGGGACATGGGTGCTCTTTTGGGATTTTAGTGTCCTCAGGAAGCGTGTTTGGGGGAAAGCAAAGTTGGTGTAAAATCCTATGTTTGGAAGAAGTTGGGGGGGGGGCTTTAAATTTCCGTGCATTTAATGTTAAAATAAGGGTGGTTTTGGCATGAGTGGAGCCCCGGAGCTCGATAGGGAGCCCCAGCACGAGGAGGTGGGTGCCAGTCCCAACGTCACTCCTGCAGCTATGGACCAGGAGTGCGGTCAAATGGGGTTTGAGCAGGAGCTCGGTCCAGGTCTCGCTGCGGTGTTCGCTCAGGGGCTCCGACCTGGATTTTGCAACGGCCCGATGCCCGCGGGCAGGGCTGGGGAGCTGCTTTGCCCACAGCCGCCCGCTCATGGGGCACTTGGGTCCTGGATCCACCCAAACCCGGGGCCACCCGTCCTGGCTGGGTGCAGATGCCTTTACAGCTCATCCTGCTGCGTGCGCTCAGCCCTCAGCCGAGGGACCCGGGATGGGGGTCCCGGGGGGGGGTTGCCACGAGCTGCGTAGCTGACACCCATCGCCTTTACCCTCCTTGCTCCTTGGAGAAGGTGTCTATGCAGCGTGCACGGGGCTGACCTCCACGTGCTCCTGTTCCCCAGGGGCTGGAGCCCATCGCCCAGCCACCACGTTCGCCATCCCAGTGGCCAGGCCACGGCCACCGCCACGCGGCCTTCCCCGTTCCTGGCCACCGCTAGTGGCCACTGCCGCCGTTGGCTGCCGGGAGCATCCGCGGAGCCAGACAGTCCTCGCAGCAAGATGGCTGCTCCCATGCTCCCGTGAGCGCGGGGCGGCAGCCGCAGGCTTTGTTCCCGCAGCCACTGCGCTCGGGGCCGCGGCAGCACCGGCGGGACACCCACCCCCATGTGCTGAGGGGGGCTGCCGGGGCACGGGGGTGCTCCTGCTCCCTGCCGTCCGGCAAGATTTTTTTTATTATTATTATTATTTTATTTTTTTTTTGGCTTTGCATTGTTTGGCTGGGTTTGGTTTTTTTAATTAGATTCTTTTTTTTTTTTTTTTCCTATTTAAAAACCAAAATCTGGGAAGTTTGCAAGCCCCCCTCACCCCAAAGCTTATGGCAGCCTTTAAATGGTACGTATGTAGGGGGAGGGTGGGCGTGCGGGATGGGCACGCAGGGCTGGGTGCGCAGGGCTGGGTGCTGGGGTCGTGTGCTGCTCTGCCCACCCCCACCCAGGCGTAGGTGACCAGCAGCCGGGGCTGACGCACCCGGACGCGAGGGTCAGAGCAGCGGCTCGTCCTCTCGCAAGTAAATCCTGATCCTGCCCAAACTTCCCCGCTGACAGTCAGTCCTCTTGCCCTGGCTAGTGGGGAGCAGCAGGCTGCTGGGGGTACCGCAGCGTCACCCCCACTCCCGAGCTGCCTGTTCCCCCCGCACGCTGCCGGGTCCCCGAGGAGACACAGCGATGCTTTTCCCCGCGACGCGCACGGCGACAGCAAAGGGTGCCCGGGGCTGGTGCCGGTGCACAGCGGGTGCTGCGGGAAGTGGTGCTGCGGTACTCTGCTCCATCCTGAGCTCCCCCCAGCCCCGTGCACCCCAGANGTAGCAGTTTTTGCCAGAGCGAGCGCTGGGGCTGCGCGTAGGTGGGGATGGGTTTGGGAGTGAATGGGGTGGGTGACAGGGAGGGAATGGAGGAAACCGCCTCCCGGGGCTGTGCACCGTCCCAGTTGCAGCCAGGACACGCCGAGCTCATCGCCTGCCCGGCACAGGGATCGGGGCGGTGGGTCCAAGGGCAGGCTGGGCACGTGAACCGTGAGCAAGGCTGTCCAAGACAGCAGAACTGTCCCTGCTGCGAGCCACGAGCCTCACCGGGGCACGGGAGGGGCACCGGCACAATCCCAACCCTGGCCGAGCCTTGCGTCCCTGGGGAACGTCTGACGGGTGCTGACAACTGCAGAGGAAACGTTCAGCAAGACGGGTCTGGGCTTTGATTCTCACGTGGCAAGTCCGTCGCGGTTTCCCAATTAACGTGCTTCTGAGGAGATGCTGCTCTGGCCAGCGCTTGGCCGCTGCGGTGCAGCTCTTGGACCGGCCTCGGGAAGCGGCTGCAGCTTTTTTGGGACAAGCCCCCCCACACGCTGGCTGTGGGAATCGTTCCCTGGGTGCTCTCAGCTGCACCGTGCCGAGGTGTCGGACCGGGTGGGAGCCCTGGCTCTGGGGAGCAAACTGAACCCTATGAAACAGGCTAAGAGCAAGATGCAGAGGGAATTTCCATGCTCGTTGCAAGCCTTGAAAGCTTTGTGCTCCCTGCGGGCAGGAAGAAAGCTCTCAGCAGGGCTGTGTCTTGGGGTTTCTCTCTGCTTCCTTGGAAGCGTTTGATGCTGACTGTGGTTAGAGCTGAGTTTTGGACTAGCAAAGCCTTACTCTGGCCTGGGCTGGCTGCTCGGGTCCTTCTGTCCCTGTCCCCTTGCAGAGCTGGCTTGTAGCTCCCAGTTTGCTGGACAAGGCGAGAGCTCCAGGGGCTGGAAGCAGAAGGGTAAAGCTCTGACAATGCACGTGTGCCTGGTGAACTGGGACGGGGCTGCTCAGGGCGCTGCGGCAAGGACGCACCTGGATGGCAGCGATGGGAAATACGGGCTCTGAGGGTCCGCACCGTGCCGAGGGTCCGCAGCACCCGTCTCTGCAGGGCGAGGTGCGTGGTGCCTGGCTGGCACGTGGGCTGTGGCCGGGCTTGGAGATGCCGGTGCTGCCTGCTCCTCTGCCGGCTCCTGGCTGGGGGCTGATGTTTTCCTCTCTGGACCGAGGGGGGGTTCCTGGCCTCCGATGCCTTTTGACCAGGTTGCTCTGGTTTTCGTGATGGAGGAGCACAGTGGGAGTGCTGCTCCCATCCGGCACGGCAGGAGGCTTTGGTACGTCTGCCCTGTATTGGGAGGAGGAGGGGGGTCCCTGAAAAGCAAGGCACAGCCAGAAGAAACACCCAGAGCCAGGGGGAAGACTCACAGCTCAGGGCTGGACCTGGGGGGACCAGCAATGTGGTGAGTGAGGGCAGGCAGCTGGTCCTGGGCACCCCGGGAAAGCGCAGGGGCCGAGGACGGTCACCCCTTCCCCTCCCGCTGTGTCAGGAAAGGACGTTCCTCGCCCGGGGAGGGTGGCCGGGGGGAGGGAGCCCCGTGGCTGCGGTACCAGCTGGTTCCACTGCCGCCTGTCCAGCATCGCCCCGGGCACCCCGAGGGGAACCCCTGCTCCACGGGAGCGGGATTTTCCAGCTCTGGGAGTTGGGGTGTTGCTCTAACACCTAAATCATGAGGCTTTCCACTTCTTCCTGTGGGCTGCGGGAATGGTGCTGATTCTTGGGGGTTTTGTTCTTCAGAAAAACCTCAAGTTCCTTCTGGGTTTCTCAGCGTGTCACACTGACTGACAGTATTGCCTGGCTTGCGCTGCTGCTGAATGTCCATTTCCTTTCCTTTTTTCCTCTGCATTTTGGCTTCTTCCCTTCCCCACCCTGCGCTGGGTTGTTCCTCCTCCTCCCTCCACCACCTTTATCAAGACTCACTTTGGTTTTTCAATCCAGTTGGTGGAAGAATGTGAGGATCGGACTGAGCGGGGCTTAAGTATAGGGAGGGAGTTAAGTGGATGCTTAAATACTTTTGCTACCTAGTTTAAATAGTGGTAAGTGCTTTGCAGCCTGAGGCTCCAGGAGATGTTTGGGAGCTCTGGCTGGAGCGGGTCCTGTGCATCAGCCACCCCCGGGGAGGGACGCTGGGCTGGGACGCTGACGGTGCAGAGCACGGCCCCGCTGCCGCGGGACATGGCGTAGCTTTGGCAATTTATAGAGACGAGTAAGGGAGGAATGAAAACACAGAAGCGTGCACGCTGCCTCCCCGGCACGTGTTTCTGAGCTGGCCTCCGAGCCGTCCTCGTTCAGCCCTGGGTCTCTGGCACTCGCCGTCAGCAGCGGGTGCTGCTGCTCGCGGGGCTGAACGCTCGTTTTCAGACGTTCGGTTCAGTGCTGGTTCCGTACCTTCCCAGGATCAGCACGGAGGTCTGGTCTGGTGGGAGGCACGTCTGGGTGCCCCTGTGATGATGGAGAGGACCGTGTGTCCATGCCAGTCCCAGCGCTGACACCAAGAGCTGCCGGTGACACCGATGAGGGGGTCAGTGGGATCCCCCCGTGCGGTGCCGGGGCTGTCGCACAGCCTGCCCTCTTCGTTAGCAGCCAAGAATAAACGATGAGCAGAGGCTGAGGTTTGCAGGGCCCTAATCCCTTTCCCCTTGTGTCTCTTTCATCTCCAGTCGGACCAGGAGAGTTGTAATAGACCTTCTTACTAAATTAAATGTAGAGGCTGCTCCTCCAAGGCACGTTTCAGTTCAACCGTAGTGTTTGGTTTCCCAGCCACAGCAATATGGTGCCTCCAGGGAAAAAGCCAGCTGGGGAAACTTCCAATTCCAATAAAAAGTGTAAGCGCTATTTCAATGAGCACTGGAAGGAAGAATTTACCTGGCTGGAGTTTGACTATGAGAGGAAACTCATGTTTTGCATAGAGTGTCGGCAGGCGCTGGTGAAGAACAAGCACGGTAAAGCGGAGAATGCATTTACTGTGGGCACCGACAACTTCCAGCGTCATGCCCTGCTGCGGCACGTCACCTCCGGCGCGCACCGCCAAGCGCTGGCGGTGAACCGGGAGCAGCTGGCTTTCGAGACCCGCGTCCACGGCCACCCAGAGCTGCGCTCGGTCATCAAAGTGGAGGTGAACCCGGCAAAGGTGGCCATCCTCACCACCGTCTACTGGATGGCGAAGGAGGAGATCCCGGATGAGAAGTGCTCCTCCCTGCTCGACTTCCAGAAGTTCAACCTGTGCCAGGCGCTGCTGGCCTCTGAGCACAGCGAGTACTATCACCCCAGCAGCGTCCGGGAGATGCAGGTGTGTATGCCGGGCTGGGGGCCAGAGCCGACTTTGCAGCGGGGATCGCCGGATCCTCCCGGCAGCCTGAGCCCGGGAGAGCTGGAACTGGGTGCTGTGGCGGCGGGCAGGAGGATGGGCAGGGAGCTGGTGTCCCTGACTCGCGGGTAGAACAGGGGTTGGGGTCGTTGGCTGCTCTGCGTCAGGGTTTGGTGATGGGGAGACCTCCATCCCTGTCCTCGGACAGGTAAACGCGCCCCGTGGCACCAGGGCACGTCTGCGATGTGCTTGGGACCACCAGCCCGGTCCACAAAACCAGCCTGCTCCGGCATGTGCCCTAGTCCCACGGAGGAGCCCATGGAGCCAGTTCTCCAGGAATTCCAGTGGAGACTGAAAGTTCCTCCACGCTAAAACATCAACGTGACACTTTGTCGGTGTCATTTCCTGATTTGATGAACCAGGAGAAGGCGATGGGCTCCCTCCAAGGAGCCTGGGGCTCGTGGTCACGCGCGTGCTTCAGACACGCAGGGAGACCAGGAGCATCCTCTCCCGTCTGAGCCTGAAGGAGAAAAGCTCAGGAGTTCAATTAGCACACGAGCGCTGTGGGTTTTTCCTCTTTTGCCCTAAACTGAGTGATGGGAAAGATCAAGTAGCCGGAGAGTTTAGAAAGGATTTTCTTAATTTTACAAATGCTTCATGCCTGTTTAAAAAACCAAATTAATTTTTTAGTGAGTCTTGGCTGTTCGCCAGGGTTTTTTTAGCTCTCTAAAGAGCCGTATTTTGCTGCAGATAGACTAAATCCACTAATTAGATTTCTCAGCCTGAAGTGCTACTAAAAGCGTTCACACACTTGGGGGGAAGTTTTTCCCCGTCAAACCGAGGCGTTTGCCTGAAATGGGCAAAACGGAGTAAGGAAGGAAGAGATGCTGGAAGTTTTGCCGCTGCTCCTGCCCGTGCTGGGTAGCAGTCGCTGAAGTTTGAACTGAGGCGGCAAGTTTTCGGCGTCTTGTCTCGCTCCCGGCACCGGCAGGGTCTCGGGAGCCCGGGTGACGGGGGGGGCGGCGGCAGCTCGGTGCTGCCCGTCGGCGTTGGGTCCTGCTGAAACCGCGGGGCTCCAACCCCCGGCTCAGGGCAGGGACCCCGGAGCTCTCTGCAGCTTCACCGGGTGTTTGGGCTGCAGGCCAGGAGCAGGAGGAGACAGTACGTGAGGAAAAAAAAGCAAGCCATTTCCAGCTTGCGTAGGTACTTGTATATAAAACTTGCTTAAGGGCTTCTCTCTGACTGGGGACCTTGCGCCGCTTTCGGGGAGATCCGAGGGCGGGAGCCTTGCAGGTTGCTTTGCGCCGGGTGCTGTGCATCTCCCGCCTGCTTTTGAAGTTCATTTGTGTTTCTCTTTCCCTCCCCGCCTGCCCCGTGCACCTCCTTTAACTGGCTCAGGCAGCGATCGCCAAAGTCCTGCACAACGAGGACAGGCACAGGATAAAAGCCTCACCGTTTGTTGGGCTGGTGGTGGATGAGATGGTGGACGTCCTGGAGCACCGCAACCTCGCCATGTTCACCACCACTGTCTCCCCCTGCAACGGGCAGACCTCCGCCACCTTCCTGGGGAGCTTCGAGCTGCCCGCCGGGGAGGCCTCCACGGTGGCGGGCAAGGTGGGCGAGGTGATGCGCTCCTTCGGCATCCCCACCATGAAGATCACCTGGCTCAGCGCCGACAGCGCCTCACTGGTGGCCGAGCGGCTGAGCGGGGTGGGGACCGCGCTGACCTCCTTCTGCCCGCTCCTCACGGAGATGCACTGCCTGTCCCACGGGAGCTCCCTGCTGCCAGCCGAGAGCATTGTCAGCATTGAATACCTCCAGAAATACGAGACCACCGTGGATGCTGTGTACAGACTCTACTCCAGCTTCAGGGGGGAAAGCAGTGGCCTGCAGGAGCTGCGGACCGTCCTGGACCTCTGTGAGATAGACCTCGGGAGCCCCAAAACCATCCACTGGACTTCTATCTTCCCAGCCGTGGAAGCCATCGATTCCTCATGGCCCACGCTGGTGCTCCTGCTGGAGAGTGAGGCAGAGCGGTCGCCTGTGGCCCGTGGCCTCTGCGAAGAGCTCAAGAAGTTCCAGTTTGTGGCCTTCACCAAGATCCTCCTGGATGTCCTTCCCATCTTCCAGAAGCTCAGCCGCTTCTTCCAGATTGAGGACTTTGACCTCTCCATCCTGAAGCCCATCGTCTCTGCCACTGCCACCACCTTGCAGGCCCAGAAGAGTGCTAGTGGCCAGAACCTCCAGGAGTTCCTCAACGAGATGAATGAGCACCCACGGGATGACCGGGAGGGTGAGAGCCGCCTCTACTACAAGGGTGTTGAGTTGGCCAACTGCTCCAAGGTACATCTGAAGCACTTTGAACGCTTGAAGGAGAGTTACCTGGAGAGTGTGAGGGGCAACCTGCTGGACAGGTTCCCCAGCAGTGTCCTGGAGGCCATCAGCTCCTTCTCAGCCATCTTCAACCCCAAGTGCTACCCCCAGTCTTTGGAGGACATTGGCAGCTATGGGGTCAGCGAGCTGAATTTCCTCCTGCAGGCTTACTCCCGGGTGGTGGTGAGCGAGAGGGCCCTGAGCGATTTCCCCCTCTTCAAGCGGATCGTCTTCAGCCTCAGCCAGCTCTCCTTCAAGGACCTCTGCGTCAAGCTGGTCTACAGCAACTCTGAGATGCACGAGCTCTTCCCGGACTTTGCCGTCCTTGCAGCCATTGCCCTGGCCTTGCCGCTGGGCTCAGTCCTTGCCGAGAAGATCAGCCGGGGCCGGGAGCTGCTGAAGCGTGGCCGGTCATCCCGCACAAAGGATGAGGGGCTTTCTGACCTAATGAAGATCGCCATTGACGGGCCGGCCATCAACGAGTTTGACTTTGCGTTGGCCATTGAGTACTACGAGAGCATGAGGGAGTCCAGCTTCATCGTGGCGCAGGTGAAATGAGTGGCAGCCGGTGAAGGCAGAGCCCTGCGGGCAGGGAGCCGGGTCCTGCGGGCAGCCCCGAGCGCCGGCTTGATGCCGTGTTTCCCCATCACTGGTCACTGCTGGGGCCAGGCGGCCACCGGTGGATGGTGACCTGCTCCACGTTGGGAAGAGGAAGTGGGTTCCTTCACAAAGCCATGCCAATCCCACGACCAGCCCTCCCTCACCCCCCAAACACCCGTCTGAATGGGTCAGAATTTAAAATCTTGGAGTCACCTGAAATCCCAAATTGCGATGAGGGTTTTGGTTTTTTTTCCAGGGTTTGTTATTATTTTGTTTTAGGGAGATGAAGGCAATTCTTCTCTTGAGCTCAAACGTCACATTGCCTTTGCACAATGATACCCAGCAGCTTTTTACTTAATAATCTGCAAAATATCTGATTTTTGTTGTTTTGGAGCCTTGAAAATGAATGCAGAAAAGGCAGCGCATCTTTCTAGCTCCATGGCAAACCCCAAAATGCCTGATGGTGTCTTGTCGGTGTTCCTTGCGCACAGCCCAGCATATTTTTAGCAGTGGCATCAAGTCATGATCATTTCAAGAGCAAAAGTTTTAGAGAATGATACTGTAATCACCAAGGAAATAGTAACTTTTAAATGCATCATTGTGTATATATGTGTATGTGTATATATATAAAAATATATATATAAATATATATATATAAAAAAGGTCTATCTTACTTTTCCTAGTGTTTAAAGTACAAAGATATCTAAAAGGACTTTTTTTGCAATGACAGAATAAATTATAAGCAGGGGTCCAAAAATAATAAATAGCGAATTCTGGTCTTTTCAAAACGGCATCACGTACCTACGTTCCCTTTGCGCTCTGCGCTCTCTGCAACCAAAGAAAGAGTCTTTTGACATCTGCTTTTGGGACAAACCTGACTTGTTTCACTTGTGTTTTTCCTTTTAAACATTCCCTTTACCCTGAAGCGAGTGAAGCCATCGGGGGTCCGTGGTGGCCAGGGGCTCGAGCTCCTCTGCCACCGGGGTCTGGGTGGCCGAGCCGGGCAGTCGGTGCTGTGTGGCGTGTCGGGATGGGGGGTACGGGGCTTCTCTGGTTTTAACTCGGAGGGATGTTGTCTTCAGTTCTGCCAGGGTGGACGAGAAGACCCTTCTGACTGATGGTAATCTGCAGTAAAGCCACCACAGCAGCCTGAAGCATCACGTCGGTTCAGTCCTGAGCGCCGGGTCCTCCCGTGGGATTCGGCTCCGCTCCTTCCCTGGGTAAATTCACGCCATCCCGCAGATGCAGGGTCTGTGTCGGGCAGGATTTGACCCCCGTACCCGTAATGCTGACGGTCCCTGTTGGTCCCACGCAGTTGCCTCTGGCTGGGACTTGTGCTGCAGCAATATGGAGAGGCTGGGGGAGGGGGGGAGGCTTGGTGTCGCTGCTCCCCCTTCTCCAGAGCAAGTGGCTGCTGCCTGTGGTGGGTGGATGGACGGACGGATGGACGGACGGACCTTCCTCCGACCCAGCCCTGATTTGTGGAGCCGCTGGAGAGCAGCTTGGATGGCTGGAGGGGTCGCCCGGCCATGGGAGCGGTGCTCTGCCGGCACGGCTGCCTCCCCTGCTGGGGTCCCCCGGTGCTCTGAGGGGCGGTTTGCTGTCTGTCCAACCCAGCAGGTACCGGGCCCCCAGACCCCCACGTCGGATGTACGGACAGGGTGTTTGGGGGTGCCTGGCGGGGTCTCGCTGTGCCCTGCGCCTGCGGTGGAGGCAGGGGAAGCCAGGGTTCCTGTCCTCGGGGCTGGCGGCCGGTGACGGCAGATGGCCCGGAGTCCGTGTCCTTCCAGCTGATCCGTAAGGTGGATTCGCTGGTTTGATGGCAAGTGTATTTGGGTGAAGGCCGCTCGCTCACAGACATCCCCCGGTTCGGGTTTGTGGTTCTGGATGTGACCTTGTCCTGCAAGCTGGGCTTTGCTGCGGGCTGCTTTCTGCCCAAACCGTGCGTGCAGAGGAGGCGGCTGTGGCTGTCGGAAGCTGGAAATAGGAGGATTTAGCAGGGTGGTGCTCACGCCGTGCACCGTGCTCACGCCGTGCACCGTCCTCACGTTCCCAGGGAGGCTGGGAACCAGCCAGAGGGGCTGAGCTCGGCCAAGGCTGATCCTGCTGCGGGACTGCTGGTGCCCGGAGCAAACGCGCTGTGCCTGGGTTTGCAGCATCGCTGCCGGCAGGGCCAACGGATCCGCCGCTCGGCGGTCCACGTCGGGTTTGCTGGGTCTGGTTGCTTGGGAATCTGAGGTAGGGCTATCTGCTAATTACTGACGTTCCTGACGCGGTGCTGGGGTGGTCTGGACCCCAAGCAGTGCTGGGTGTGATGCGGTCGTGGTCCAGCGTTGTGACCGGGTGTTGCTGCTTTTCTCCCGCCGGCAGCCTTTGGCATCAGGGAGCGCACACACGTGTTTCCCAGAGAGTCTCCTGGAAATAGCTGGAGTGAATTCAGGCAATGCTTGGCCAGAGACAAAAGCTTTAAAGCCCTGGGTAAGGAATTTGAGACACCACCAAAATTTATTGAGAACACCTACCAAATGGGAGGGAGCCAGACTGCTTCTGTGTGAATAAACAGCTCCCGTCTCCATCTGCCCTGTGCAGACTCTGCGCCAGATGCTCTTGCGAGGCAGCCGGCGTCTGCAGAGCTGGATCCTTGGCAGATCCTCATGTCGGTATGAAAACCCACGGCGTTGTCCCTGCCGCTTTCAAAGGCGTTTCTTGGAGGTTCGCACATACGTAGCGTTAGAGCACAACGCTTGCTCTGATCTGCCTCGCAGGGGACCCGGGAGAAAACCCGCTGCAGACGTGCGGGTTGCTGTGCGGAGCGAAGAGGTGGGGGGACAGGCACGGTCCTGGGTGGGCTTGGTTAGATGAAGGACTGAAATATGTCTTTAAATTCCAGGGGACCCTTCTGAGAGTCCTGTGGGCCAGGAGCTGGGCTGAGCTGATGGCTCCGGGCTGAGTCCCAGGCAGGGGATGTGGAGCACATGTGTGGTTTGGCGTCTTTCGGTCAGGTCTGGATGGATGCTCAGTTAAGAACGGCCGTGTACCCTCCCTGCGGAGCTGGTGGGGGTGGAAGGACACAAGGACACACACACACCCCCCCCCAGCTGCAGCAGGTGCTTGTGCCAGGAACACGGGGCTCCTGTGCTCCCCTCCTTGCACCAGCCCTTTGAAATGCTCCGCGGAGCCCCGAGCACGTCCCGTCCCGGCAGGACGCACAGTGCCGGAGCAGCGGTGTTTGCGTGGGTGGGGGCTCCTCTGTCAGAACGGGAGGAGACACTAAGACAGCGCTGCGGTGCGGTGCGGGACTGCCCCGCTCCAGAGCTGCAGCCCAAGCATCTGGGGATGCCGTTCACCAGCAAAGCCCACCCTGCCGGTGGCCGTGCCCATCACCTCGGGTAAGGTCGTGTCGTTCCACACCGACCTGGGGGCCCTGCCACTCTCCCCAAAGCAAATCCCCTTAATTAAGTGTCTAATTAATACCTAAAAATACAGCCCGCAGCTGCTGCCGGAATCTGCCCTGCAGCAAAGGTAAGGCAGGAGCCGCAGCGGCGCGGCCCCGTAACCTTGGGACGTGCCCCAAGAGCAGCGTGTGGGTGCCCCGTGCCCCGGCGGGGTGCTGCGGCGTGCCGGGGCGGCTCGCTCCTCGCCACGGAGCTCTGCCGTGCCAGGACGGCGGCTGCGCCGCTTGTCTGCCCTCTCCCTGCACGCGGTGCTTACGCTTTTGTGATCATCTGAGGTTCAGGCGAAGCGAAGCTGACGATGACTTCATCCCTGCGCCGCGCGGCTGCTGTCCCGTTTCCCCTCTTTAGCCGGGGGCCAGCGAGCCGTGCCGACTGCAGCTCGTCCCTTCCGCAGGGAGCACTGGGTTTGCTCCTTTTGCCGGCTGCAGGTGCCTGGCCGCTCCTCACAGGGTGCCCGAGCGACGACGATGCTGTTGGAGACTTTCAGCCCTTTTCCTGCTCCCGGGGGTCTCGTTTACTTCAGTGGCAAAACCAGGAGGGAAAGGTCCTGCCCCATCCGCGGGGTCCCGTCTCGGTTGGGGTTCCTGGTGCTCCCTTCTAACACCCTGTTTTGCCCCTGGGCTGCTGACCCAGCCCAGAAATACATTTAATTCACAAATTTGGGCTCAAGGATGTGCCACAGTTGGCGTATCTTGTCCTTACTGTCTCGGTTAGCAGCAGCCACCACGAGTGGTGGCCGTCCCCGAGGGACCCACGTCCCACCCCAGCACCCCCGGGCCACGCGTCCGCACCGCACGGGAGCCGCTTCCTGAGGAGCAAACCCCTCAGCCGCGGGGCCGCGCAGCAGCAACCGGGTTTTGCCGTCGCGACGGCGTTGGCTGGGCTGCGAACCGCCTTTGTTGGGTTTCTGATGATGGGGACAGAGGTGCTCGCCCACCCTCTTGTTCCTCCCAGCGTTCAATCTACTATATACGTATTTTTCAGGCCAGTGCAGTCAGTGCAAAGCATACTGACAAAGGCAAGCGGAATCCCTTGCAATCCGGCCCCAAATGCCTTTGTTGCTACCGCTGCTCTTGCGCAGGGTCGTGACTGCGTGTGTGGGCTGGGGGGGTCCCTGGGGACCGGCTCCCTGGGCGCCGGCCCCGCGTCTCAGATGATTTGATGCAGAAATACTGTTTCACGCCTCAGAAGGTTAATTATGCATCCTTCACCCATTTCTGCTTGCTTTTGCTCCCTCCCCTCGTCGCCGTTGCAGTAATTTTATTTATTTATTTTTAAACAGTTTCACAGATTTCCCTTCTGGGCGACTCTGGAATTAACTCGATCAATGCACGCCTGATGAAGCAAAATGTAATTTTTCCCCGGAGTCAGGCCTGACTCGGGGACGGCTCCGGTGCCGCTGAAGAGCCCGTGTGCGCTCTCCCAGAAAGAGGTCGTTGTTGCCCGCAGGGCCCGCGCGGCGAACGCTCGCTGCTCAAATTCAGCAAATCTTTCAAACTTTGAATTTCAGATTCGTATCTCGGCTCCCGCACCAGCGCAACGTCGGGTGTAAAGCAAAAAGCAAAGCCCAGCAGGAGAGCAGCACCAACCGGGGTCCTCATCCTGCACAGCCAGTGTCGGGGCATGGGGCGGGGGGGCTGAAGGGGGGCGAGTGTCTTGCCACTGGCACAAAGCGGCACCGGTGGTTACGGTTCCCGGTCAGCGTTTTTGCTGCAGGAACATCCGACCCCCTCGGGCATCGGCCGCTTTCGTCCTCCCACGAGGGTCTCCTGCTGTTCTCAGCCCGGGAGGGGCTGGGGGTGACGCTGTGCCGGGGCAGCCTGGCTCTGTGTCCACCTTTGAGGTGAAAAAGAACCCAGAAATCAAAAAAAAAAAAAAAAATAAAAGGAACATTGGCCTCGTCCTTGTTCCAGGCGGAGGGACAGGGCTGCCGAGGAGGGGCTGGAGGAGGGAGAAGGCGTGAAGCCGTGCGAGATGCGAATGGGCTTTTCTGGCTGACGGCCTTTTGAAACCTTTTCCCATTTATTGTATTTCATTCATTTGTTGGTTTGTTTTAACTTTTCCTCCCTCCTTGCTCTCAGAGCCATGCACGGGTGCAAGAGCCCAGCCAGGGCTCTCCGTGGGTCGGAGGATGCTTTTCCGGAGGGTGGCGAAAACCGCTGCCCTCGGGTTGGAGACAGACCCCCTCTGTTTGGCCTTCCCTCCTTCCCCGGGGGTGTTTTCTTTTTAAACAGAAATTTATTAATAACTCCAGGCTATTTTTAAATCGCATGCCGGAGCTGGCGGTGCGTTTGCGGGGGGACGAGGCGAGGCAGGCGGCTGCGGTGCGGCAGCCGGTGGGTCGACAACGTGGGTCGGTGGGCTTCCACCCAAAATACCCGCAGAGGGGCAGAGCTGTGGGGTGCCCGTGCGGCTTGGGTGAGGCCAGGGGCACCCGAAATTCCAGACCTTTGCAAAACTGCAGCAGTGCCGCGGCCGGGGCTGGTCAGCCCGGTGCTCGCAGGGGTATTTTGGCTGCTGCCGGCAGCTAAAAAAGCACCGGCCATGGTAAGGGGGAGCCCGGGGAAGGGGCTGCTTCCCCCAGGGAGGTTTGGACGCCTTTCGGAGGGTTCAAAGCGAACTCCTGCGTGTGTCAGCGCTCTGACGCGAACACGGCTGCGTTCGGCTCTGAACCGGGATGCTGGTTTTGAGCCCAAAAGGCAGAGGGGTGCCTGGGGTCACCCTGGCCTGGGACCTTTTGCCAAGGAGGGTCCGGAGCCCGCGGCCGATCACCCTGCAGTGCCTCGTCCCTGCGTGCCGTGTCCCCATGCCGCGAGCAGGGGCTGCCTGCGCTAACGCTGCTCTCTCCCCTCTGCCTGCCCAGGTCCCTCCGGACACAGCAGCCCCCTCTTAGCATCGTTGCCTATCCCCGGCCGTCCCCTTCATCCCCCCTTGGACATCAAGCACTTTCTGACCTTCAGGCTCAACGGGACGTCACCGCTCAACCTCTTCCCCAACTTCAACACGGTGAGTCCCCGGGGGCGGGTGGGCATCGGCTGCCGGACCCCTTCTCCCCCTCAGCAGTCCTGTCCCCCCAAAAAACCCTCTTCTACACGGCACCGCTCCCCAAACCCCACCAGATAATTTCTGGCTTCATTACCAGGGTTTTTGGCTGATGGACGCTAGCGCAACACGCCTGCTCTGCCCTTAGCTCAGAGCGGTTCCTGCCCAGCCATCGCCCTTATAAACCAGAATTAAAAAGTTGGTTGGTTTTAACCAAGCTCAATTGGATTTTGCTCCTGGAATCAATAGTAATAAAGTAGCTCTGGAGAGCAGTTCGTTAGTTGAAAAATAAAGAAAGAAAAGGAAAGCAAGAGAGAGAAGGTGTATAAAGAGAGAAGGAACGTGGCTGGTGCCGTGTGGCCCCGTGCGGGTGTCGGGGGAGTCTGGTCGCTGCCGGACTTCTGCTGCTGCCTGGTTGGGCTCCAGCTCAGGCTGGACCCAGACCACACGCTTGGGTCACGCAGTTAAAGGTGCCCCTCTAGAGATGCTCTGGGGTACACCTAAACTGGTCTGGATGCGGCCAAAGACGTACGACAGCATCCCGGGCGTGAAGCGCTGTTTTTCCCCACGTGAGCCTGCAAACGGGACTTTCCTGAGCTCCCTCCCTGCTCGCTCGCCGGCCTTTTGTAAGTGGCTTTGAGATTAAATGTGCTCGGAAGGTGCAAATTATCGCTGAGATCTTCAAAGACAGCCGTAGAAATTAAGCACAGGATTCCTGTTGCTGTTGAATGGGATTCAGACGTCTAACTGCTTTAAGCTCTTTTGAAATCCCAGCTGTAGCCTGTCTCTCCCCTGTGCTAACAAGCAGAAACACAGGAGAGGAGGATTTTTTTGATGCCATTAAGGTTGCTGCTCTTTGTCTGGGCTCCTTTTTTTAGTCGCTGGAGTCAGTAGCTAACTTGAACCAGACCCTGGTATTTGTTCTGCTTGGCTCCCGCCTGCCTCTGCCTTGGCATGTGTTCTCCAGAGCTGTGTCGCTTTAAAAAATATATAGAATTTGGAAAATGAATCTCTTGTACTTGCCGGAGCCACACAGCCCCGTTGCGTTGCTGCTGCTGCGCTCGGTGGGGACTCGTCTGGCCCTGAGGATGAGTCGGACGTGGGGATGGAGATGCTGGGGGAGGCTGTGCCGGCTGTACGAGCATCTTGAATTAATTGCTCTGAGCTCAGACCTGAGGGACTGCGAGCGCTCAGCGTCGTGCCCGAGCAGACGGCTTTGCAGAGTCCCCGTCCTCGGAGGACGCAGGGCTCGAGCATCGCGGTGCCCCGGAGTCGGGCTGGCAGCTCCTCGTTTCTCTGCCCGAGTGACCGTGATGCCGGGTCGGAGACTCCACCTGGCAGCTGAGCCTCAGGGGTGATTTGGGAGGGTGGGAGGGGGCACCAGGCAGGGTAATTTACTTTTTGAGAGAGGTGCCGTATATGAATTGCTATAAAAAGAACTCAGGGGGGTTTGTCTTTGCTTACTGGCGATACTGTGCAGGATTTGACATTGCCCTGCAGAGCAGGAGCCGTTTGCGGCTGCTCAGCAGAACACTTTGCACTTTGAGCAGGTCACAAGGCTCTCATGAACCCAGCAGATGTTTTACTCTGGAGCAAGCGAAACCTTTCCAAGCTCAGCTCTCCTGCCACTTAAAGCAACAATAACGGGGGGAAAAAAAGCCTAACGCACCACAGAAGGCGTGTTTCACACTCGAAAGGCCCTTTCCAGTTCTTGAGATGTTGCAAATCCCCAGGACCCAACAGCGCCTTGCAAAACCGCGGCAGGAGACGCAATGCGAACTGATGCTGCGTCCTGTGAATTCCCGTTTCTGACCTCGGTGGCCGGCAGGGAGCTCAGCGCAGGGATCTCTATTTATATCGGTAGGAACATCCAGGGATAAATAAAGTCATGTGAGTCAATAAGAATTGACTATAAAGCTGAGATCTTTATTCTCCGAGTGTGTGGTGCCCAAAGCCTTCCTCTGCTGTCGGGTCAGTCCTGCTGGAAACCTGCAGGAAGAGCCTCAACCCACCCGGCTGCAGGTGCCGGTACGTACCGCCGCGGCACAGACCCTCACCGGCCCCGGGGGAGAGCCGGGGAGGGGGGGGGGGTCTGTAATGATTCCTTTTCCCATCCGAAATAGCAGCGAGCCTGTACATTGGGGAAGAGCTGACGGTACGTTTGTGGGTTTGTTTGGAGAGAAGCACAGGGGCTCTCAGGTGACGGACCAAGCGTTGGAGGTGCTCAGTGCTGTGTGCCGGACGGAGCCGGCTGGGCTGCAAACGCGCCGCGCTCGCCACGCGTGCTCGACGGGGTGACGAGCGGCCGTGGCAAAGGGGTCAGCCCCTGGGCGCGCTCCCACGGGGCTGGGTGCCCAAAGGCTTTTCAGGACACGCGGTGCTTGTGTCTGCTTTGGGATAGCAGGAGCAGTGATGGTCCTCAGCTCTACCGGCCTTGGCCAGGATGCACGGGGCTGGGGTGAGGAGCCAGTTTTTGGGTGCACCGGCCAGCCCGGCCCCAGGGAGCTCACAGCTCCTCCGCCTGCCTGGGGTGGTCGCAGGCAGCAACTCGCTGTGCCGCGGGGCTGAGCAACGGGGTCTTGGCGAAAGTGCAGGGATGGAAAAACCCAGGTCGGTGCCATCGCCTCATGCCCCCGAAGCACGAGGGGACCCTTTGCTGGGGATGCTCAGCACTGCCGCCCTGGAGTCGGTGCTCGACGGCAGCCCCGGCACCGCTGGCTTCGCTGTCAGGTTCAGGTTCATGCCAGGACGGTTCCTGGCAGCTTTTGCGTCCTCGTGCCTGTGTCTCCCTTTCCTCTGCGTCCTCCTCCACCCGCCTGCCCTGCTCCTGCCGTGGTGCTCGAGGGCGGATGGGCCGGTGGGAGCCAGGAGGGCTCGGTGGGAGCCGCCAGCCGGGTCCCGGCAGCTGATGCTGCTGCAAAGGTTAGAGCTGGTTTTCTTTTGGTTGCCTGGGAAAGGTGGGTGTTTCTCTGGAAAAGAAGTGCCGGCTTCTGCCCGCAGCCTGGCAGCGCAGGGATGCTGCCTGTAGCACACTGCGATGTTTGTCGTCAGGGGTGGAGCAGCATCTTTGCCATCTGTAGCTTCCTCCGGGTCTCCGCCGAACCCCAAATACCTCTTCATTTATATGCCAGATAAGTGAGTAAAATTTCATAGCAAACAGGCACTTCGTTAATCACCTGCTTTTACCATTCTGCTCACTCCTGGAAAGGAATTTGTGGTCTTGATAATGGCTCTGTTGTCCAGGCATGTGCCTCGAAGACTGATGCACCTGTCTCAGCAACGAAATAGCTTTGCAGAGAAATACGATCGCCTGAAAACCCAAGGCTCTACTGACAGCAGGACTCAGATAAGATAATCTTCCTATGCCACAGGGTAGGGGAACAATACTTGCATTATAGATTATAGCCACGCTCAAACAAAGAGGTTATTCTTATTTTCCCCCCCCTTAATAAATGCATTTGGTTTAAAACAATTATGGCTTTTCGAACAAGTTTGCTGCCTGGGCTGAGGAATGACGCCGAGCGCCAGGGGCTGTCAACAGCCGGCGGGCATCCGCCTCGCCTGCAGCCCCCGGGCGCTGCCCCGCCACGAACGGGCTGTGGAAAGACACAGCTCGTGGCAGAGAACCCGGAGCCGTTCTGTCTCCGTGCACGTACGTGCCCGGCGAGATTGGGCACCCTGCACGTGCTTGCAAGTCGTCAGCCTTGTCATTCGATTAGAGCAGGCAAAGCGCGTACCTGACGGGCAGGAGTGGCTCTGCATGGGCACCGTTGTGTGTCCTGCCCCGGCCCCCCCGCCCCGCCGTGGGCGAGCAGCAGGCACGCGTGGCTCCCCTCGCGCCTTCGGCTTTGCACCGGCACCTTTCGGCTCCCTGACCAAGAGCACGCGGAGGATTAATGGTGGTTGCTGGTTTTCATCCCCTCTGCCCCCTGTTCTGGTGGTTTCTGCTCCTGCTGAGTCTCTCGACAGCTGCTCTGGCATTGGGAGGTCAAGGGCAGCAGCTGGGAGCTCAAACAGAAACCGGTAATTTGCCACCCAGGGCACCGGTGTCTGCGGTGGGGGGAGAGGGGACAAGGGGGACACGCAGGGGAGCACGATGGGGCTGGGGGGGCTGGGGTCTGCAGGCTTCACCCCCACAGCAGCCTTGTCCCCTCTGCCAGACCACCGCAGACTTTGGACCCTAGTTTGGCTTTTCCAAGGATGGTTTAAAAAGGACAAGAACAGGCGTCGACGCAGCGCGTGTTGTCCTGTACGGGGGGGGCTGCCTCTGTGGCAGACGGGGCTCCTCTGCGGCCCCGGCTGCTCACCCCTCCAGACACGGGCCGCGAGCCCTGCCAGCCTTCGCGGCGGCTCCGTGGCGAGCGTGGCGGGTGTCGGATCGCGGTGCCGTGCCGGCGGTCGCAACGTGGCACCCAGCCGCCCTTTGCCTTCCCTCCCCTTCTAGATGGACCCGGTGCAGAAGGCGGTGATCAGCCACACCTTCGGCGTGCCCACCCCGCTCAAGAAGAAGCAGTTCATCTCCTGCAACATCTGCCACCTGCGCTTCAACTCTGCGGTAAGCGGGGCCGGCGAGCGCGGGGATGGGCGGGCGAGCGGCGACGGTGCCAGCGCCTGCGGCTGTGCAGGAGCGTCCCACGACGGGGGCATCGTGCGGACCCCCATCGTGCGGACCCCCATCGTGCGGACCCCCATCGTGCAGGCAGCAGTTCCTCGGAGCTCTGCCTTCCCTTGCTCTGCGGCTGCCCCGGCTGATGTTTCCACCGACATCTCCCTGCCCGTGGGCCCTGGTGCTCCCGGGGCTGCCGTGTCCTCTGTTTGCCGTGCTGGCTCTTTCTGCTCCTCCGCGTTGTGTTCAGGTCTGTTCCCTGCCGCCTTGGTCTCGGTGTTTGTGCTTAAGCTGCTTTATCAGCCCATGCAATTTATATCTGGTGCTCAGGAGCTGAATATAATCTTCCCTGCCTTGGCTTCCCAGAGCTCTGGTGTGGCAGGGGGGGTTTTTTTCCCAGCCTTTTATTCTAAGTAAATCAACCACCTTGTAGAGGGGAGGAAGGAAACGTTCATTGATCCCCGCGGTAATGAACTGCACACAGCCGATCTTTTGTGGGGAAAACTGATTACAAGGTTTGAAAGGGAATTCTCACTCCAGGCTGGCAGGAGAAGGACGGGGCTATTGCAGGCAGCGGGGCTGGGAGCGGAGCAGCGAGAGCCTCCCCCGCACACGGAGCCCTTCGCCTGGGCTGGTCCTGCTCGCACCGGCACAAGTCCATCTGCTCCCTGTGCCGCTGCTGCGTGCCATGCCCGGCACAGACGGAGGCAGGAGCCATCCGCGCTCAGCCCAGCCCGGGCACACGTGTTACCGACGGAGCTGCCAGCCTGGGAGCATCCCCTGGCCTTGGCCATCCCTTCCCGGAGGAGCAAGGCAGGGCCGAACCCCCCGTCTCATCTGCATCTTGGGGTCTGGCAGCGCAGGCTGCCCGGAGCTGCTCTCGCCTCCGCCGGGGCGGCCGTGCCCTGGCCAGGCTGGCTCTCTGCCTCCCGTGGAGGTGCCGTCCCAGCCTGGCCGAGCTGCATCAGCAGAGCCCGGGGCTGGCTGCTGCTCTGCCAGCAGAACTCAATGTCTCTGGGCTTAATTATTCCGCTCTGCAACCAAGCGGCTCAAGGAAAAGCATCGCTTTCCCCTTCCAAGCCGTATCCCTGGCTGGAAGCGCGGTGCCGGCAGACTCAGTCCCCCCCACGTGCTCCCACTGCCC
>VXBL01001265.1:357389-388540 GCA_013400195.1 Aramus guarauna
GGTAAGGCTGGGGGAGCCGGAGGCGGCGGCCCCGGGCCGCGGGAGGGGGCGGCACGTCCCGGAGCCTCGGTGCGGGGGAGCCGCAGGTACTGGGCCGGGGGCGGGCAGCAGTCCTCCGGCCTTCTCCGCGGGGCCGGCACGTCGCCTGGCGGGCAGCGGGAGCTCCGCGGGGGGCAGAGGGCTCGGGGGGCCCGGCAGCTCCTGGCCGAAGGGGGCATCGGGCAGGGCCGGCTGCGCTCGGGGCGGGTTTCGGCAGGTCTCTACGGGCCCTGGGGGCACAGGCCTTCCTCCCAGAGCCTGTCCCGCAGGGCCCCCCGGGGAACGCGGGGCTCCGCCGCCAGCGCCCGCAGTGCCGCCCGGGGCTGTGCCATGCCACATGCGGCGCAGGGCTGTGCTCGCTGCCGGCCGAGGCGTTATTTTGGGATGTCTTGGCCGCGCGTCCCATGCGAGCGTCGCACGGCCTCCGTCTGTACCAGGATTAGAACATGCACCCCGTAGCAGAGTCAGGCTGTCTTCAGTCAACTAGAGTGTCCTAGAAATATAATTAACACCCTTTCTGTCCCGAGGCCACGCGGGCTGGTGTCTGAAGAGAGCTTTCTCCCATCACTGAGGAAAGGATTAAGCTGTGGTGTGGAAGGGGAAGCTTCAAATACAGATTTGAGCGCTCTTCGCTTCTTCGTCATACCCAGCTCCCTTCTCCCTGTTACCATTTGAAATCTACACACAGCAATTTTTACTTGTCCTGCCCTGCTGTGGGTATGGGGGGAAACAGTTGCTGGCATATGTCTGGGCAGAGTCCTGCTCTGAAAAGGTCAGTGTAGTCACAGAGCTGTTGGAGTTCCAGTAGCTGGTTCGTTTCTAAAGTGACCTGGTGCACCTTGCCCATGGGAGCCACGGTGTCGGCTGGAGGTGGTGGGAATGCCAACTTTTCTTGCACGTTTTCTTCTCACCAGCAAGTGAGCTGGTTCCCAGCCGCAGTGGAATGGCAAGGTCCAACGTCTAGGAAACTCTGCAGGCAGTGGGATGGCAAGGTCCAACGTCTAGGAAACTCCGCTGGCTCTGCAGCATCAGATGCTGGCAGTCAGTTATCTCCTGGGGAACTGGGAGGAGAGAACGGTTTCTGTAGAAGGTGAAACAGTTTTTCTGGAAGATTATTCAGTGGATGGAATTAAAATGAGGAAACAAAACTGAAAGTGGCCTCTGAGGAATAGTATTTTCAAAATAATATGGATGCCCTGAGGTGTTTTGTGCTGCTTGTTGACTGTCAGAAATTGAAAGCTTAAGGAACCGCACTGGGAAGGAGCTGACTTCCTGGTGATGTCATTCTAAGGAGTTAAATTAGGTGTTGCTGAAGAGGCACCTGGATGTTGTGCGTAGAATACTGACAAATTGCATGGCCTGCACGGTTGGGAAAGCCCTGTTTATGGGCAAGTCATTCCTTCCCCCGGGCTAATTAAATGTGGTGTTTGAAATGTTAAAAATATCCAAATGTAGAAACCACGCTCGAGGCACAGTTGTCTTCTGATAGTGACCTCTAACGTTACCCTTCCTCCTTCCCAAGTTTTGTTGCAGAAGCGATGGGCGCGGGGAACCAGCCATGACTAGGATGATCTTGGGAAAGGCTGAGCAGGTGCAGGAATAGAAGCACTCGTGGGCAGCATTCGGCCCTCGCTGTGCTCTGAGGGGAAGGCTCAGCTGTGAGGAACAGGCAGTCTGGCGCATCTGGCTTTTTCTTGGTGTCATAAGGCCAGTCCTGTAGTCTGCGGTCATCACCATGCAGTGCTTTTATTAGGTGCTTTCCCAACGTTTCCTTTTTTGTTGTTGTTGGGATATTACTCCTTGGGCTTGCTAAAAGAGAAATGTGTGGGTCAGAGACGGTTATTCTACTTCCAGTTAGTCTTTTTGGTTGCTTTGAAAGTGCTAGCCTTGCACACTCATGCCTTTCTGCCAGACAAGGGTCCTGTGCATTAACCTCTTCTCTACCTTGGCCCTTCCTGGCTTCACATCAGTTGCTTAACTTCTGTGGCTTAATTGATCTCATGTAAATTAGGGTGGTGGTCACTGTATTAGGGAGAGTAGTTGGAGGCTTAATTAGGTGTCTGATGTTTGTAAAACATCTTGAACCATGTAAGAGCTATGCAGGCACTCCGCATTAATGGGCATGCAGACGCATACACTTGAATCTGATTTAGTGCAGTCTTTGTGATGTGTCTGTAATACCTTCTATAAGGAAACAACAAAAATAAGTGAAAACCTTTTCTGAATCGTTGCTGTAAGTCAGCATCAAGGGTTTCCATGTTCTGAACTTCTGTTTAGGAATTATAGTATGACGAGATACCGATACTTTGCTTAGGGACTCACCTTTGTCTAAATGCATGACTGTTCTCTGTGGCCTAATAAAAATTAGGAAATCAGCAAAAGCGGAGATTTGTATTTTGGAATGATTGTAACTAATGCACTGAAACAGCTGAAAACATGCCAAATGGCTTGCTCACAGGTTGTTTAAGGCACAGGAATAGAGTGTGGTCACAGGATAATTATTGTCTGCTGCTGCATAAATTGTGGGGGTCCTTATGGAAAAGGGTTGATGTAATTGCGTTAATTTTATCTGCTGGGTAGTGGTGCTGTTAGTGCCAGCTCCTCTGCTGGGGAGCAGCTGATGAGCAGGGGCTGGTCCACCCCCAAAAAGTAACTTTTTTTTTTTTAATTCATTTTAAAGGTTTCTAACCCCAGGGCCGGTTTTTCCCTTTGCCCAGCTGGTCTGTGAGCTTGGTGTCACTGGAGTTCTGCCAGGGAGAATTTCCTTGTCATCTTCCTGGCAGCTCTAGATTCTGATGTGCATGCTTAAGGTTGGATCTTTCTCCTTGTTCTTCAGCAGGATGTGGAAGCCTCTTAAAAAGAAATATCTCAAATCATTCAGAAAATATCATTATGAAATATCTATCCAGACTGATGCTTTTACACTGCTTTTGCTGCAGACTTCAGGTGTGTCGATCCTCAGTAGGAAATCATAGTTAGCCTTAGTAAAGCAATGAACGTGAAATTTGCCACACAGAATGAATTGTCCAGAAGTCAAGACGGTTTCAGACCTTGCCTGCCTTTGGGTCGCTATTAGCTTGACAGATCTTTCCACTGCTGTTTTGCACGAAATGAGTTGCATCCTGGTCAGGCTCCTCGTCAATAAATGTCGTTACCTGGCTGCTTTCGCAGGGGGTGGGGGTCAGTCGGCTGGAGGGGCACTGTTGGTGGAAAGTGTTGCTGTGGGGGTGCCTGAAGAAGGTTCCACTATTCCTGTTCTGCTTGTCAACGGGCACCCGAGTTTCCCAGGCTGTAAACCCAGCCTATTTTACTAATATGTAATTACTTTATGCTCTTATGATAATATGAAGAGCAGTAGAAGCTGCTTGCATAGTTTGCTCTTCCACAAATTTGCAGAATATTTGAATACTATGAATTAGATAGTTGCTTTATACAGGATAAGATGGTCAGTACCTACAATTCTAGCCTTTCTCTTTAACGTGAGACATGCTTTTTAGGGTGAATCATGTTGTAGATGTAGTTATTTTTCCATGTAATTCTTACAGCTGACTTCCTTCATTTAGGCCTCTGCAGAAAAAAGCAATCTCTAGCTGGTTCTAGGTCCTTCCGTGGGTTCTCACGACAGCTACGATGTGACCCTGCCAGAAAAGATCGCACCGTTGCTATGAATTAGGTTAATACCGAGCTCTGTGAGCGAGGTGTGTTACATAACTGCGCAATTAAAGTTCAGGGCTCGTCGGGTTGTTTTCATTTACAGCTGCAGGGAGAGGTTTGGTTCATTTATTTGATTTCCCCTGGCGTATTTTCGTTCTTGTGGCTTTTGGTCTTCCATGGTCGAGTTTGTCCTCAGGTGCTGGGACTGTTCTGGGCTGGATGCAGAGGACAGCGTGGGTGTTTTGCGCGCCTTCTGTATTAAATGGCCGTTACGTTGCTGTTGTCTGCTTTTGAGAGGCTTGTGGCAGACCTTTGCTTTTATGTTGCGGTTGCAGGGTCTTTAGGCTATCCGTGCAGGTACTTGCCTGTACAGACTCACTATTTCCCTGGTTTGGGGCATGCTGTGAGTAAATGTCACCGTTTTCATTTCTGTATTGCAGCTAGTAGTAAACCTGCTCCTCGTTCAGTGGGGGGTGCTGATGTGCAGAGAAATGTCTTGGGCGGTGGTGTGTTCTGCTCTGCGTTCAGCCTGGGTCCTACGGCAATAGGGTTGGCAAGATGCTGTCTAGCTGCAGAGGGTGATCGTGCTATATCCTAGATACAATTTTGTCTTTTGTTTTTGGGGACCTGCTTTTGCACCTGCAGCCTTCCTCCGTGCACCAGAGGCAGAAAACACAAACACTACTAATGGGAGACATACAGATAAATAGATTCCCTTCATGCTAAATTCTTGGTCAGAGTGCAAAATCTAACCTGGAGGAAGAGCCTCTAACGTGTACAGGGAAGTGTATCCTGCATGTCTCTGTGTTTGGCTTCTCTTCTGAGTCCTGAAAGGAGGGAGGGCAGAGTATAGTATGTCCAGTGGCAAATATGACAGCTAATTTTAAGCTCTAGACATCTGCCTGCTGTAAACTGTATTGAGATCACCAAACTTATTTTACCCAAGCAGCTGAATAACATCTGACAGCTGAGAATCTGGACTGGATTTCAACCAAAAAAATGTTGGATAAAGGCACTGTGTCCTGTTAAAGAAAGTATCTGCAAGAATTGCTTAGATAAGACAGGTGTGTTCCTTTTGTCAGAGCATCCCCAAAAAAATTGCTTGGCCAGGGCAGGGTTTTGGAGCCTTCCTTAAATCCTAGATTTATTTTTTTGTCACTGTTTCATAACAGAGGCAGGAAGTAAAGTAGGAGTGCGGGTCGAGAGAGCAAGTCTGCCACCTGCTTAGATGTGAATTTCTGTAGCTGGGTAGTATTGCTTTGGGTGCACGTACCTGTGTGCGCAGGGTCTGTGCCAGCACCCCAATCTGGCAGGTACTCTTTGCGCAGATCCCAGAAGTTTTGGAGGACTTAAAAAATCAGGTGCATTGCAAGGTAGGTCTGCGTGTGTCTCCTTGGGAGCTGGAGAAGGAGGGGTGGAAGCCACGATCGGCGCTCGAGCGGGGGCAGCGTGTGGAAGCTCTGAGGAGGCGGCAGAAGTTGTTGGGCAAACGTGGGATTGTGTCACTGCTGATGGCTGCTTCTCACAGCTCTTCTGGGAACGAGCAGGGGCTGAGCTTTCAGCAGGGCACGGGGAATGGAAGGAGCCTTGTGAGGGTTTCTTCTCCCCCCCCCCCAGGCAGGCAGCGTGCTGCATCCTCAGCCCCTGAGTGTGCAAGGGGAGCATCTGAACACGCAGCCGCTGCTTGTCTTGGTGGCAGGTCCTCTAGGGTGAGGGCCGGAGCACTTGGAGAATTAGGGGTCCTGACAAATGCTATAAAAGAGGGGAAAAAAAATTTACTAGCTCACAGGGACAGAGTTACTCCAAACAGTCCCTTCCTTGTGAGCCCGTGGTGCACGCAAGCAATGAAAGACGAGCTTCTTCCTGAGATCCTTGGTGCGACTCTTCCCTGTCTTCTGCGTCCAGCATGGAGAGGCCCTGAGAAGACACTAACCTCCCTTCACAAAGCAATCCATTCAGCCCAGATCGTATTTTTAGCAAAGCACGATTCTTCTTCAGTTTCAAAAGTAGCAAGTGGGGAATGCAGCCTACATCAGTGCGAGATGCAGAATGATCTCATTCAGGCTGCAGCATCTGTTTGGATTGAAACAATTACAGTGATATCAGGAGATCTGCATTTTTTCTTGTTATAGCTAGAGACTGTGGTAAACAAGAACTGTTTTCTCTGTGTGCTTTCTATGTCAGTGGAGCACAACTGGGGAGAGATGCTTCTGTTCTGTGTCTAGGATCTCAGACCACAAGCCTCGCGTTTCCAGCAACTGTCTCTTGGCCTTCATGCTTTGGAGACAATTTGCTTGTTCTTTTTTTCATCATTAAGCTTAAAGCCACGTGAGCAGCAGAAATACCTGTGTAGTTCCTGCCTGTGTTATCTGAGGTGCTGTGATTTGTTGATACATCAATGGGTGTTTAGAACAAATGCTTAAAAGGAAAATAGACCAATAAAAAAGTGTAGAAAACCAATTCTTCTCTTTGCATGTTTTCTCCAGCATCTCAGAGTACTGATGCTTTGTGAAGTTCGTTTTGCCATGTATCTGTTTTCTTTCTCCCGTTTTCCCAGCTCTTCCCGGCTGTTTGCTGGCAGACAGGGTGTTCTGGCACCCAGCCCTTTAGCTGTATCTATTAGACAATGCTTCCTCATGACATGACAGGTAAAATTGCTAAAAGACTTGTGACTCAGGGACTGGTATGCTAAGCAGGTTACAGTGGTGTCTCCAAGAGATGAGTTCTGCCATTAATACTGTTCTCCCTTTTCTTTAGACTGTACAATAGAGAGCTTCTGAGGGCAGGAACTTTAATAGGAACTGTGATTCTCTTTTCCACCTGAGATTACAGAAACAAGACAAAGTTTTGATTAAACTACTTGCTGCCGAGGTTCCAGAAGTGCCGATTACTTTTTCCACTGTATTTTGAATGTTTGGTGTGTAATATTCAAAAAAGATGATTGTGTCTGGACACGTTTTTAATCATGCAAAGTATGACTCCTGCTGCTTGTGATGCAGATCCATCCAAGAGGTGTGTAACCATTTCTGGCTCTCTTGGCCCTAGGGAAGGGATGCTCTCCTGCCGTGCAGGGCCTGGCAGCGAGCTGGCCTCTGAGGAAGAGCAAGGCTACGGACAAGCACCTTCCTTGGGCAGGCTGGGGTGCAGGAGGTACAGTGGTTTCCCATCTCGGGTGGGCAAGTTCAGCGTTTGCTGGAACGGGAGCGGATGTGGTGGGGATGAACTGAATCCAGGAGCCATGTGTGACCAGACCCTTCTGAGGCAGTGGGGTGCATGCGCTAAACCGTTTCTGTGCCACCCTGTTACTTAATCATCTTATTTCACATAAATACAGCGATGTGATTGTGTGTTGCTTGACTTCAGCAGAGTTACAGCAGGGGTGCATCTGCTCCGTTGCTGGAGTGTAGCTGCTAGCAAAAGTTAAAAATGAAAGTGAAGAGCACACGCTTCAGCTGTGCCCGCGGGCCCTCGGCATGGCAGCTCCCTGTGTCTATTGTTTTGCCAGCTGGCAAAACTGTGATGGTTCAGTGAAAACAACCCTTTGCATGAGGCAGTTGTGTGGGAACGGCCAATGGCAAGTCTGAATGAGGTTAAAAACATGTGAACTTGTTTCAAGACAATTCCCTTTGTTCTTTCTCTAGTAGGCTTGCCGAACATTGCTCTCCTTCACTGGTGGGGTCCCTCCTCCTTGTTTCGGCTCCTGCGCTGCCTTTGCTGAGATGGGCCCTGGGAGTGCCGGGGGGCTCCAGCAGCGCTCCCCCCTCGGCGAGGGAGGGCACTGTGGCTTGAGTTCAGCCTCTCTGGGTTGGCAGCTTCGTAATGATGGCAACTTCTAGTAGATAAATGCGTTTCTTGCATACGGATCTGATCTGTACGTACTTCCAAAATAAAAATGCAAAGTGGTGGTCGACTCTTACAAATCTACTCTGCGCCCTCAGGTCTTGGCTTTGGCAGCTTACTAAAATGTAGGACTAGTCAGCAGCTCTTCACTTTTTATTTTCTATACTGAAAGAGGCTTCTCACTATAGTACATTCTGACAGCACATCTTCTATAGCCAGAGCCCCTTTTCCACTCTTCTGATGTGTTGTAGCTGCAGCCTTCAGTGAAGACAGTCAACTTCTATCCTGTTAGGTTTATCAAGAATGTGATTTGTGAAAGACAAAAGTCTTTGCTTCCTCTGGGCAAAACCGAGTCCTGAAACATGCCCAAAGCTGCATCTGATTTTTGAGACTTTTGTAGAGGTGTACAGAAATACAGCAGTGGATCAATCGTGTTAGACTTTGTGATAGGCGAGCCTGTATTTTTAAAGGTAAAGATTATGTCTGCGTCTATAGTACCTGGTAGACTGAAGACCAGCTCTGACTCAGGCCTTTGACTGTTACAGTAGTGTTGTCACATACAGAAATAAAGCTCCTCGGCGCAGCGCAATTGAACAGCTTGTGCGGGATGGAGGTATTTGTATGTAGAAAATCCCGTGACCCTTCACTCTCTAGTCCTGTGTTCTCTGATTTGGCTTAGTTTTGTTTGCCTGGGGTTACCCTGTAAATAGCTTTCCTGCAGCAAACAGTGCAGAGAGACACCATCTTTTCTGAATCTTTCTTTCAAGAAAACGCTGAAGCCCAACATTTCAGCACAGCCTGACCTGTGTTTGAGCCTGCAAGTGCCACTCTGCTCTGGCAGGCTGGGGGTCACTCAGCTATTTTAGCTTCCTCAGCTTCTGCTTCGTTGCTTCAGCAAAGGCTATGTTCAGACCAGCTGGTGGTCACCCAAGAAGGCTACGATGACTTGTAATGCTCAACTGCAGCTGTACCGATTGTGCTGTGGATGTTTCCCTGTACCGGTGATCCCTGTGGCCAGGCTGCTCTAGCAGAAGATCGCTAGTTGTTGAAGGAGAGTAGCTGAGGCTCGTAGATATGCTGGCCACATGCCTGGTGGGACATGAAGGATGGAGTCTGAGCTGGTCTTTGTTCTGATGGTTAGAATTTGTCTTTGTCTGAGGCCAGAGTTCTGGTTGTGCGAGTGCTTTGGAGAGTGGACAAACAGCATCTGTTGCTCTGGCTACAGCAGTGAAGTCCCAAAAGCACGATGCAAGTCTTGACTGCTGTATCTTACAGTGGGGTGATGCTCCTTTTGGGTTGGCCTCATAGTTTTCACATTAAACAGTCTAGGAGGAGAAAGAAGCAAGTGAATTAAATCACTGAGTTAAAGTCAGTGAAGCTGAATTAAACTTCACCACCGTGGTACAAGTCCCCTCTCAGACTGCTCATCTAAGATGATGCAGATAGATGGGAGAAGAGAGAGAAGTGTTTAATTTCCTTTAGAGGAAGCTTTGCTTTCAAGAGTTTAAGGGCTGCTGCTTTAAACCATATGTTGTGTTTTTTTAAATGTCCTAAACTGTCTCTGCAAATGCTTGCTCCTGAGTGTGAGGACTATTTCTGGACCTGTTGCCAAGGCAGTGCCAAGCTTCTGCTTGAGGCTTGCACCCTTACTTTTCCTTGATTTAGCTGGCTTCTGAATGTGGAAATTGTTCTTGGCCCTGTTTTAAGTATGTGGGACTACTGAAAGATAGACAGCACTCTGTTTCCTGACCTCGATGACTGCTGAGGTTGTGCAGCACCTCGCAGGAGTAGGCTGGTTTGATTGACCACATACAGCTGTCTGAGCTTTGGACTCTGAGAAGCCAAGTACCTCTGAGACTGAAAGGGGGATGCACAAAGGTGGCTTTAGTTTGCTGCTGCATTCCTGTAACATCCAGCTGGGTCATCTCCCTGTTCACAGCCCTAGTAAAGTGATGAAGTATCTGGGAGCCAGCAGGACATGAGGCATTCTGTTTTCTGATGGCCATGTGTACAGAGGAAGTGTTGCAGCAACCAGCTACAAGAGTTTGGGAGCACTGAGGAGTTAGGCTAAGATTGGGGATCAAATGCTCAATCATGGTCAGAATCTGGTCTGATGTTCAATTTCTCTTAAAATGGGATGTTTTCCTTCCTTTCAGAGAAGCAGAATCATTCAAGGAACAGGGAAATGCATACTATGCCAAGAAAGATTACAACGAAGCATACAACTATTACACAAAAGCCATAGGTGAGAACAGTTGGTGGTAATATGAATCTTTGCTGAATACCAGGTCTAAAAATCAAAGCTAGTTATTGATTTAAAATACACTAGCAGGGTTTCTAACAGCACATGCTGGATGAAAACTTTTTACCTGCTTTAATTAACCTTGTGAAACTTCACCAGATTTATAATGCAAGTCAATGCCAGTGTGGGTGATTGCAGCAGTTCTTTGTTTCTCCTCCAGCCAAGATATTCTTAACATGAAACCAGTCCAGCTTTCCCTCTAATGCGGGGTCAGCAGTGCTGCCCGACAGAACAATTTTTGTTCTATAGGAGTTCATTCCTATATATAGTGTGGGGAGCAATGTTTTATAACTTGCTATTCCAAACAGCTGCTTGACCATCATGCGTCATCTTAAACCACTTAGGTGATGTTGTAAATTGGGAGGGAATGTGGATTTTTAATCCAACCATGGCTTTTTAATATGTTCTACAAGTTGTATAGCTGCATACGTTACAGTAACAATGAGTGCTCTGACATCTTCTCCAGATACCTGTCCTAATAATGCCAGTTATTACGGTAACAGAGCTGCCACGCTCATGATGTTGGGCAGATTCCGAGAAGCGCTGGGAGATGCTCAGCAGTCTGTCAGATTGGATGATAGCTTTGTAAGGGTATGTGGAAACCTTCATACTTCTTATTCGTGTCTCAATACCCTTGTCTCCACCTATTGCAGCTCTTGCAATTCCCTTTTAACTGTCTTCTCAGGGCCATCTACGGGAAGGGAAGTGCCATCTTTCCTTAGGGAATGCCATGGCTGCCAGCCGCTGCTTTCAACGAGTTTTAGAACTGGATCATAAGAATACCCAGGCACAACAAGAGGTAAGAGATTCTTAAAATTTAAATATTCCCAGTAGATGTGCCTGTCAAAGGGAGTGGATTTAACTGGTAAGCCTTTTGCTTCAAATTTGCAAGGTGGAATCACATCATCATTAGTAATGACTGTTTGCATGCTGTGAGGTAATGGGAAAAATGAGATGCCGTCAAAATGTCTATACCAGTTTTTCAGTAGACCGCCAGGTTGCATAGTTACTTTTGTGTGTGATTGTCTCCTCTTAGCAAAAAAGCGTGGAGGCTAAGCTGGTCTTTCACCCAGCACTCCAGAGGAGAAATGGTAAATGGTGGGAAGGGAGCACAGAAATGGGTGATGCAGCCTGTAGAAGGCTGCTGCTACTTTTCTGTTTCATTCACAGGGGTATGTTTTCCTGGGCTGCCTGTTAGGACGCTTGATTTCAAACTGCTTTTAATGCTGACAAAAGTATTCACGTAATCTGCGGTAGTGTTCTATGGTCTGCAATAGTTTTTGCTCTTGACACTTTAGGGTTTGGCTGCTTAAGTGCTGCTTGATGGTGTTTCAAGGCAGCGATTGTCCTTCAGCACTTGCTGTGTTCTCCTGTCTTTCAGCTGAAGAACGCCAGTACTGTGCTTGAGTATGAAAAAATAGCTGAAGTGGATTTTGAGAAACGGGATTTCAGGAAGGTAAGATAAACTTCATTGTTTCCCATAGCATTATGAACTGACATGTTTTACCTGTCCAGTTCAGACAGATGCATGTCGAATTTCCCTGCCGAATATTAGCTGGACCCGAACAGGAGGTTCTGTACAACATGCTTTTGCGATTGAAGCAGGGCTGCCTGGTGAACTGTGATAGCTGTGAAAACAGCAGCGCTCACACTCTCTTAGCACTGAACGAATGAAAAGTGAAGAGGGTGACTGGCTCGGGCTGTATATCTTTTATTACTGTTTGCTTTGCAGGGTGAGTGGAACCATGAATAAACTGTTTGATACAGGTTTTGTCAGCAGCAGCATTCGATCACACTTTGCTCCTAAAATGCATATCCAGAATTCTTCTTTCTCAACTCTTTAATTTAAAAAAACAAACAAACAAAAAAAACCACCAAAAAAACCCCACCAGTCTGTCTGCCAGTATTACAGTGAGGGTCTTTGAAGGAGGAATGCAGGTCTGCGTGGGGCATTTTCTGTTACTGTTTTCAAATCTTTCTTCCCAAGGGCTGTAGCAGGATGCAGCTGGTACTGACCTGATATAACAAAAAGTGACAACATGAAGTCTGAAAAGCACCAAACATTTTTCGTGCAACTGTTTCTGTTAAGTGGATGCATGTAAGGCCCAAGCTGGGCCCAGAAAGGAGATTGTCCAGCACATTAAGCTTGTTGTTCAGGTCACTGACTCTTAGGCTAAGCTCAAGATTTTGGAAGGGTAAATCCCAGCTTGTATCACCTGGTTTTGAGGAGCAAATGGGACGTATGGTCAATCTGGATTTCACATGCAGGAATTACCATGCCTGTTCTGCACGTTCTGGGCTTTTGTGTCTGTCCCTTCGCTTCTCCCATCTCGCTCCCCTGGGGAGGCTTGCATGAAATGTGATCTTTGTTTCTGGAGAGCTGCTCTTGCTCCTTCCTCATCCAGAAGCTGTTGGCTTCTTAGTCTGGAGCACAGTGCTTCCCACAGCAGGCAATCGTGATGTCACGGGCTGGGGAAGCAGATGAACCTTGGTGGAACAATGACCCTGTTCTCATGCAGATGTCACCACCAGAGATGCCGAGATGGAAAAGACCTATTAGATCACCCTGCCCATTGCAATCAGACCAGTGTAAGATCAGTCCCTGCACTGTACTTTTTGTGTTTTGTCCAGTCCAAACTGTCTCAATCTATTGAATTTCTGTCTTTCCCACGTGCCTTTATAATGCAGGAAACAGGGGCAGAATTGTCTTCCTTGGCTTTTTCTTTAGGGCCTGCAATTTCAGAGGAGTTAAAGGGATGGTCCTTCTAGAGGTGTCCGTCAAATTTTCCCTGTAGCACTGTGTCAAAACACAGCAGGTGCCACAGACCTTGGTATACAAAGCCCTTTAAAAGACAGGACAAAAAACCTGCACGTGAGGAAAACTTTATAATGAAATATGTGTCTGCAGCAGCAGAAGAAACAGGTGTCTGCACACTTATCTTCCTGTTCAAAGACAAATATGAAATCTCAAGTGTGGTAATGGTGCAGCCTTTCAAACTAGGCCTTTAGCTAATTGCTTTGCTCACATTTGTGGGGTTTTTTTTTTCTCACATCAGGTTGTATTTTGCATGGATCGTGCTTTGGAGTTTGCTCCTGCTTGTCACCGATTCAAAATCCTCAAGGCTGAATGTTTAGCATTATTGGGTCGCTACCCAGAAGCACAATCTGTAGCGAGGTGAGTGTCTTAAGGTCTAGACTTTGAGTAACAGCTGGTGGTGCGTCCTGGCTGCTGCTTGTTTTCCACAGCCTGAAATGGATGAGGGAATATAAAAAAGAAATAGTCCTTAATGCAAATTGTGACGAGGAAGAGTGAGTATGTGAATTTATCCCCCTTAAAGTTAATCTTACTGGGACACTGTATTTAGACTCAGTTAATAACCAGCAGTCCTGCTTGAGCAAGTTCCCCTACTTTTTGCACTTCTGTATCACAGACTTGATAAAATAAGTAAGTATCTCAGCAGAGGAAGAGTGCTTTTGGAGATCAGAAGGAAACTGGAATAGGGAAACATTTCATTTCCTTACTGTCTGTTACAGTGACATCTTACGAATGGACTCAACAAATGCAGACGCTCTGTATGTCCGTGGTCTCTGCCTTTATTATGAGGACTGTATTGAGAAGGCAGTGCAGTTCTTTGTCCAAGCACTCAGAATGGCTCCTGATCATGAGAAAGCATGTCTTGCCTGCCGTGTAAGTTGGGGATTCTGGGGATGGGACTGCAAAATTACCTGGAATTTTTTTTTTAACCAAACACATAACTCAGTACGGCTGGATCAATCCCTTCTCCCTCTCTCAACATTAGCATTCCCCAGCAGTGGCAAGGAGTGTGTGTCAAGCCCTTCCCAAAGCCAACCAGCTGCTGCTTTAGGTAAAACTGAGTTGCTGGAAGCTCTTTCTCAGAAGACTGTGATACTTTGGAGACTGCCTCCCTTTCATTCTTCTTTGTTCCTTGATCAGATACAGGAGCAATAAAACTAGGTCTATCAGTTCTGAAAGAACTTCTGACTTTCAGATTCAGTATTAGTGCCTACAGGTTGACTTGCATTTAAGCACTACTCCTTTCATTTTATTCCTTCCCTCATTTCTACTCTGTTGTAGTTCTTTGACTGACTTTTTAGATCTGTTTACTTGTATAAGCTCTCAGAAAGTGAGATCCCATTCCTTTTTTTTTTTAAATCCATAAATTTCCTCCACTGTCATGTTCTCAAACATGAGGCAACCTTTGTTCCCATGGAGAAGACCTCTAACTGGCACTGGCTGTTCCTTAGCGCTTCTCTTGGGGGAAAGGCGAAATGCCTACAGCTCTTTTCAACTGCTGTAGCGAGGCTGTGACTTTTGTGTCCTGTAACGGTGCTTGAAAGCAAACCAGAACAGCTATGTTTGAGGGCCCTCACTCAGCAAAATACGGTGCTTGGTATTGCTGAACCACTTGCCTGATGTCCTTATCCAGGGTGTATTTTCTTTCAGAATGCCAAAGCACTTAAAGCAAAGAAAGAAGATGGGAATAAAGCATTTAAAGAAGGAAACTACAAACTAGCGTATGAACTATACACAGAGGCACTAGGAATAGATCCAAATAATATAAAAACAAATGCCAAACTCTACTGCAACCGGGGGACAGTTAATTCAAAGGTAAGAAATGGTCACCTGGCCAGTAATCTTTCATCCTGTTCCTCACCATGTAGTTTATAAATTGCAAATTGGTTATTCTGGGAAGCATAGGCTCCTCTGGCTGCTGGGACAGCTGGATCTTTCCAGTGCTGTAGGCAATGTTTCAGGTTTTTGTACTTGCACAATGACTGGATCTGTTCCAAACAGCCAACGAAGTTGATTCTTGAAGAAACAAAACTGAAATACTTGGGCTGCACAGAGTGGGAGGGAGAGGAGGAATGTAGTTTAGCCTTATCTTAATAAGCATAAAGGCATCCTATTTGTTTCCTTCCTGGTAACGAGAAGGTTTCTGTTCTTACTCTTCCTGTAGATCATCTGTCTTGCTTTGGGTTTTGATCTAAAAAGATATGACCTAATTTAAAAACCCTGGACACTTTTTCCAGGTTGTCTGGGGTATTTTGGTCATGCACTGTCCGGAGAAACAGTCAGTCATGTGATAGTGCTTCCAGTTTCCACCCTGCATTTCCTCTGTGCGGTGATTTGGGGCTTCTTGACACCCTCATTTGGTCAGGGGACAGAGGTTGTTCTCAAAACCTGGGAAACAGGCTGAGCTGGAGGCAGCAGTAATGGATATTTTACATGGCTGTTCATGTCTGAAAACAAGCAATGCTTTAAAAAAAAAAAAATCTTTTAAATATTTTTAAGTTTATTTTCCTGTCTGGGAATTAGTTTGGACACAGAATAACTTGATTTTCAGATCGTTCAAAGGAATACCCTTGTTTCCAAGTGCATTTCTTAGAGAAGCGCCATGTAGTTCTACCGTTTCATAGCCAAGCTTCTAATTTTTCCCTAGGGAACAAAAGCTCTGTGTTTTTGAGGGATTGGAAAAAATTTCGTAGATGCAGACACACAAAGCAGTGAGATTTTCCAAGAGTCTTTACACCTTTCAGTTGCCTAAAATCATAATGCTACTTAGCAGCATTTGTTCTCTGGTTTGAATTCACTTAACTTCTGTCTGACATTGTAGCTTAGGAAACTTGAAGAAGCAATAGATGACTGCACGAATGCAGTAAAACTGGATGACACGTATATCAAAGCATACTTGAGGAGAGCACAGTGGTAAGTTGACCTTTATAACGGACACGCTGGGCAGGTTTGCGGGTAGGAACCTCCTCTTTACCGCACTGAGTGACAGGGATAAGAAATCTGAAGCTTAACTGAGTAAAAGGTTCTGGCTTAAGGGGCCCTTTCCTTCTGCTGACGAGGAGACGGGGAAGCTCTATGTAGTCTGTGCTGCCTCTGTGGATCTGGGACTGCCTATTGATTGTTGTATTTAGGCAGGATTTGTTCTAAAGCTTGACTTATGTGTTTATAGACTAACATAAGGCATTCTGTCTCAGAGAGCCCCTCTTAAGCTTTTTCAAAGGGCTGCTGCAGGTAAGAGATCTTATCCTGGCAGAGCTGTTCGTGTTTCCAACAAACTAGATTTTGAGATGGGATGCCCTGCTTCCTGTAAAGGAGAAATTGGCCAAACCTGTCCATATTTCAGCCATAATACCGCAGTGTAGCGCAGTGAGGCTGAGCAAGTTGGACAAGTGAGGTTCAGGTCTGTATGTCTCCTTTGTCACTTGGCACCCACCAGGGAAGCAGTCAAAGCTCTGTTCTGACTACGGATTTATTTGCTGCTTTCCTTAATACTGATTTTTCCTCAGTTTGTGGCAAAGCTGCCTGGCTTATAGATGAACTAAAGCTGTTCTTGCAGCCTTACTGCTGTGCATTCATTTTAATTTACAACCGTCGGTGTTCTTCTCAAGCTCCATCTTGGTAATTGCTAAATTACAATAAGTAGTTAACACGTGAGTAAGGCTGGAACACGAACAGACGGGCACGCGTCCCTCTGAGGTGCCACAATTGTCCTTCTAACCAGCGTTGTTAGTGCACAACTCTGCATCAGCTTCCTTTGAAATCTTGCTGTCTGGTATTAGTTCCTGCGGCTAGATAAGGTAATTATCAGATCATTAAAGTAGTACTTGTGCTGCCAAATGAGATTGCAGTCTCCACTTGGAGCCCAACATACAGGTTCCCATGCCAGGATTTCCCACAAGTAGCAGATGTCTGGGCTTCCAGTCAGTCCAGCAGTGACCCTCTATGGGTTCCTCCGACTGCTTTTCCTGCAGTCCAGTCCACATCTTTCCCTTAATTCATATCCATCCGGAGAGCTCGTACCTGAACCCGCTGTCGCGTTTCCTGTGAAGTACACCTTGACCACCAGTGTTTCTTTCCACAGTTACATGGACACAGAACAATATGAAGATGCTGTAAGAGACTATGAAAAGGTTTATCAGACAGAAAAAACGAAAGGTGAGCAAATTGCATTCTTTTTGTGTGCATAAGTTTCCCTTAACTGACTATATTTTTGTTGTTGCTTTTGTTTGCTTTTTTCCCCCACCATACACTCTGATTTGCCACCTTTTACCCCAGTGGGATAGTACTGGAAAAGTCTTCAGAAGCACTCTGAAATCTGGTCTCATAATCTGATTTATCTCCCAGCATTGACTGCTGAGAAGAGGATTTAGCTTGTAGCTGAAGCAGTGCACTAGATACAGAATATCTGCTTGTGGTTCTCATTCTTTACTGTCATCTTCTTGCTTTTTTAGTATCTGAAATGAAATGGCCAGTCCTTGTGGTTCAGTTTCTAACATGCTTTGTTTAATAGCACCAAGACCATTACCTCCCTTTGGAAGCAGCCATTGGTGGACAGCAAGGCTTCAATTAGCTACTTGACTGTAAATCCAAGTGGGTTGGATACTTGTGCACTTGAATCCTTCAGCCCAGGTCGTCTCAGCATGTTGGGCTTCAGCATATTTCAAAGCAGGAGATAGTGCCTAACACTAAAGCTGCTTTTCTTTGGCATTGCACTTCTTTCTAGAACACAAGCAACTACTAAAGAATGCACAGGTGGAATTGAAAAAGAGCAAACGGAAAGACTACTATAAAATCCTTGGGGTTGACAAAAATGCCTCCGAAGATGAGATCAAGAAAGCTTACAGGAAAAGAGCACTAATGCATCATCCAGGTATCCATAAACAGTACTATTGCTTTCATCCCCTTGCTCCATGCACGTGCGCTGCGCAACCATCACTTGGAGGCAGGAGTAAATAAGAGAGAGTGAATTTGTGGACAAATACCAGTTCTGACCCCACAAATCTGAAATACATCCTGTGACAGCAATGTTTTCCATTTACACTAGAAACTAAAACTTCTTTCCTGGTTTTGTATCCTTAGACCGACACAGTGGGGCAAGTGCAGAAGTACAGAAGGAAGAGGAGAAGAAATTTAAGGAGGTTGGTGAAGCCTTTACCATCCTGTCAGATCCCAAGAAAAAGGCTCGCTATGACAGTGGACAGGATCTAGAAGAGGACGGGTTGAACATGGGAGGTGAGTGTTCCTTACGATACTCTACTGTGTCAGCCCTTAAAAAGATCAGACCATTTAGAGTCTGCCTTCTCTAAAGCAAACTTCCCATTTGTAATAATCCTATGAATTAATCGAGTTTGGTCTCTGAAAGCATTTGAATGCCAGATCTGCACTGAATGTTTCAAGTTGTGAACAGTCCAGGTTATATGGTGGGTGTTACCCTTGACTGAGCCTGTAGGTAGTAGCTACCATTAGGCAGAAGGCTTTCATAGGAAGTGTAAAATAGCGTAATAGAAAGATTGTGGGTCCCTAAATGCTGCTTAACCAAAATTCTTAGGTTGCCCCAGGACTCAAATTATCTCTCTGACAGCAGTTGCTTTTGTCAGATTTCTGGTAGTCAGTGGCCCTGTGCCGCTTGTAGCGATGCTCCGGCAGAGCAAGCTGTCGATAGCTTTTTGTCCGCTTGTACAATGTTTTACGGGCCCTCCATTAAGTGACAATTTCTAAACTGTGCAAACTGGAACCGGCTGTTTCACTTCAGCTCACAACTTCCTTTTCTTCCCTGTAGACTTTGATGCAAATAATATCTTCAAGGCCTTCTTTGGTGGGCCAGGTGGCTTCAGTTTTGAAGGTAGGTGGAAGTGTTCTTGTGTCAGCTTTGGAAATGTGAGTATGCAAATCACTGAACAGGACAGCTGAACTTCCCAGAGTGGATGCGCTCTTTGAGAAGAGCGTTTGACTTTTCCACATAAAAGAATCTAAGAGCGTTTGGAAGGTTCTGTCTGCACAGCATCCCAGCGGATGGCTGTTCTGGTTCTTTTGTATTCAAAAGCAACAAAACCCAGGGGTTCCCTTTTCTCGACGTGTGTGTAGCCTTTGCCGTCTCAGTGCTGCTTTGCTGCTTGGGGATAGTTGACCGTAACTTGGATCTGGCCGCTGGTGCTAAAGCAACCAAAGGCGATTCTCGTCTGAAGTCCTGTGCGTGTGTCTCCTGCAGCTCTCTCTTCTGGTTTCATCACACTTAATCCCCCGAGCGCCTGTGCCTGCACGTGCTCTGAGGTGTCTGGGGGCAATGAAGAAGCTGTTACTCGCTATCCCTCCAGATCTCACGAGTGGTCAGGCTTTCTCCACGCACGTTGTAGTGTCTACGCAGCACTGAGTGAGCTCTCGGCACTTAGTATCAATATACCCCTTAGGGACGTGCGTGTTCCTTAAGGTCTTGCGTTAAGTGAATTTTGAGAAATCTTGCACACTTCGTGTAGTGTTTGCTTTCTTCTTTGTAAATCTCCCTCCTTTACCCACAGTATCAGTAGTCTGCTCTTTTACTTGTTGGAAATAGCTGCTGGAAACGCACAGCAAAGATCTCTCTCCTGCCTGTTCAAATGGTTTTTGTTTGAGTTACGTACTGGCTGGGCGTCAAGCTGCAGCAGGATAGTAGTTACCCCTGTTGTCTTTGAATTTTGAAAGTGCTAATATCTTCCATTTTCTTTTTCAGCTTCTGGGCCAGGAAATTTCTTTTTCCAGTTTGGCTAAAAAAAACAAAACAAAAAAACCACACATACCTGATCTGCTTATTTTAACCTTGAATACGGACATACTTAAGACACCTTCCTTCATCATGTCTCATTGTACTTAGAGCAGTTTCATTTTTCTCGGTTGGAGACCTCTGTTTTGTGTGCGTTTGTGTGTGAAGAGGAAACCAGCTCGGGGAGGGGAAGGCTTGTGAATTTTGTTTTACTGTTAACTTTATTAAAAAAAAAAATAAAAATAAAGCTTTGAATCTTTTGGTCCCTCCATGCTGGCCCATACTTTCAGACTGTTCCTGCTCCTTGGCAGAGAGGATTTCCCTGAAGTCCTCCTGGAATCTCGGCTTGTGAGAGGGTGAAGTAATCTCCCGTGTCGTTTTGGTTGGCTCCAAAGCGCAGTGTGGCAGCATGTCTGGGGTTTGTAGTAACTTGGAAGTTACCTTAATCTTCTGAAAATATTGCCAAGATTCAATTGAGTTTCATCCAACCGCGTTTTACCTGCCAGCTGTCTTTTTTTTTTTTTTTTTTTCTTCATGGTTATACCAGAACGGTACGCTTGGGCATTAACTTAAATGATACTTTGTGAGCTTAACAGTTCTGTATCAAGAGAAATGCTTCTTTGGATTTAAAAGAGCAGTTTATGTGAGAATTCCCTGTGATGCAGCTAGAATTAAGGGCTTTGTGTGTCTGCTTCAAGAGTTGTCCTGTTTAAGGGAATATTGAACTTGCTCTGGGCTGAATTTCTTCACCATACCTTTGTTTTTAATTGATCCACTTGAACATTTAATATTTGTGCTAACATTTGATTTTGTTGAGCTTGATGTTTGATTTCATGTTACTGATCCATAATGTGGATGAGCTCTTTCTAGCTCTGAAGAAATGCAAAGTAATATTCAGGTTAATAACTGAAAATGGTGACTGTGTGCGTGCAGCAGTGTGCTCTCACTATGTTTACAGGAACTGTACAAATATGTTAAACTAGTCGAGTAGTTTTCAACTAGCAGTAATTTACTAGTCCAAAGAAGCAAGAAAATGCAAAGTCAAACTCCGAACTGACGGTCTGTCACTTGCTTCTCTCGCACAACGTCTGGACAAGGAAAGCCTGGAGCTGCGTGCGGCTGCACCAGCCTGAACTGGGAACGGCTTTGGCTTGACGGTACGGCCAGTTGACACGGATGCTGTTTTATTTTCACCATAAATGTAGTGTTGCAGCAAGGTCTCAGCTGAGAGAGGACTCTGTTTCCAGAATTCTTCCCTTCTAGAGAGCGAGGAGTTGCTTTGTTCCAGTTACGTACTGGCTGCGGAACGGTTCCCGGAGCACAGCGCGTGGTCGGCCGTTTCGGGCAGCCTTGCTCAGAAGCGGGGTTTGAGAGAAAGTGCGTTGGTACTCGCAGCCCCTGCGAGAAGGGCAGCGTCTCGGCCGCGTGGCTGCGTCCGGGCTGTGAACTGGCCCGCGGTAGCGTAGCGGTGGTTGCAGGGCTGAGTTTTGCTTGGCTGAGAAAACGGGTGTTGGTACAAATAACATACAGGGCTCTTTCCTAGAGGAACCTGATGCTAACTTTATGTAATAACCTGGTTGAACTTCTTACTGCAGGAACAAAAACTGCACTGAGTTCATTGCGCGAAGTGATCCCGTTGAATGCGAACATCTTTGTCTTCCTTCCTGTTGAGGGCTGGACTTGTCCTGTTCAGTGGGACGAGTCACTAGACTGCGACGCGGGTTAACTTCATTCCCCGCAGTTACACTAGTGTCGTGGTGCTGCCGCCGCCGAGTACGGCAGCTCTGGGGTTGTGTTCTGCCAGAACTCTTGACAATCTGCTTTCGTAGAGGGAAGATTTAAGGGCTTAAATTCTAGGACTGCAGAATAAAGAAAGTATTTTATAACTCACTCAAAAGTCAGCTTTTCAAAAGAGCCAATGTTGAGTAATATTTCCAAAAACAGACTCTACGATGTTTATTCTAACTTCCTTCGCACCGGTGTAACGTGATGGACTTATCCGGATTGCACTGAAAGCAAAATAAGGTCCTAGCATCTTTCAGACTCTGAAATGGTAAATACCTGGGGAATTGAAATCCCGGTCTATGCACACTGATACTTCTCCAGTTTTCATGGCACTTGTAAATCAGAGTTTACAGGACTTGTTTTAGTGTGGCATTCTGGATTCATAATGTCTTGTCCTGTGTGTATTGATATTACTGTACAGTTTGGACTTTTCTCAGTCTTTTGTCCCCACGCAGAGATGCGTCCTGCATTTGTCAGTGGTTTTTACGATCATTTCCTCTCCCCCGGGTTAAGTATGACAGGTAATTCCTTCTCCAGACTTTGAATGAGACCATTCCTTGGAGGAGAGGAGTGGAATGGCTTTTCTTCTGAGAGAGAGAAAATGCATACAGCATATATTTATAAAACTGTACATGAATGCATGATTTAATGTAGTTAAATATTACTATGGTGAGTGCCAAGACTTCTCCAAGGAGCGTTGTTATGTGATTCAGGGTGCAGGCGGACGCGTGTTCCTTTCTGCGCAGAGCGCTGGGGTTTGAGCGGTGTTTGGCGAGTCCTTTATCTCGGGACAGCAGCGCCGGCGTCTGGAGGTGGAGGTGCGGTGGTGGAACCTCCATCGTGTCCTAGCGCGGCTTGGGGACACGGGGCTGTTTCTTCCCGAAAAACCTGCGTAGATGTGCATTGCTTGAAACGTTGCCTTTCACACTCAGTAGTTACGGAGCTTTGTTCATGGGTTGTGTTTTGTACTTGGCCGCAGGGAACCTTCGCGCGGTTTTTCCAGCTGCTGCCACTCTGCAGACCTCCCTGGCTTCCTTCAGCTCCATAGGAGCTACCGGACGTAGGAATTTGCTACAGAGATAATGAATAACTATCTAAAAGTGGTTTTATGCCTGTGCTTTTTCTAGAACGGTAAAGAGCTAATGAAGGTGGTTGCTGTAGGTGATACCCCTGAAGCACGAGCACAGTGGGATGTACATGCATCGAGCTGTAGTTAGAAGCGTGCTGTTCCCTTTGGGGTGACCGCAGACCACCACGTGAACTTGGCACGTGGAGGAAATCACTGGTAAAGCCCTTCCTTTAACGAGAAGAGCTCTCTTTCTGGAAGTCAGCCTTTGTCATTACTGAAAGGTTTATTTTTTGGCATAACAGTAAGAGCCTTAATACGTAACCCCGAGGTGTACGTAGCCGTGCCCCCAGGCTGTCCCACGTGCAGAGTCCCCTGTGCCCCGTTCTGAACGGCCCCAAACACTGACACCGGGCAGGTTTTGCTGCACCGTGCACATCGGCCCCTCGGCCTGCCGGCTCCTGCCCCGTGTTCCCCAAGGGGAACGGTTGGTGCTTGAGAGCTCCCGCACGTGGGAGGGATCCGGAGAGAGCCAGGTCAGGTTGGTGTGTAAGGGAGGGGTATTTCAGCAGAGATGGTGGAAGTAATTGCTATCGAACAGCTCGATAACTGACGGAATAGATGTTGGCTTCCTCCGTGAAAGTTGTCAAGCACAGGGTCAAGAGTGTGCGTGTGAGGAGCGTGGCTCTCGGCAGCCCCAGCGCGTGAAGTGAGGCTCTGTTGTCCTGACTCTGCAGCGTTTACAAGGAGATAAGGAATTGTTTGACTATTGCGCTTTCCCTCTGATGGGGTTTTTTTGGGGTTTTTTTTTGCCTAATCATGATACTTGTGGTGTCTGAGCTGCTGTAGGGATAGTTTCAAATAGTGAAATGCGGTTGCATTCAAATGAAAATGGCAGCAATTTCATGTTTTAAAAATGAAAATGCGCATCGGTAATGTTAGTGTGCGGGAGATGCTTGCATGTCCAGTGGTCTGACCTCCGGACCACAAAGCCTGGTGTGTTTTTTCTTGTGTGGATTTACTTTACAAACCTGATGCTGTGTCAGCTCCATCTTCAGTGGGGGAGTATTGAGAGAGTCCTTTCCACTGAACCTGGACTTGAAATCAGCTGTAAAGACCATTAAGATGCTTCTGGCTGCCCGCTGCGACAGGCTCTTCGTTGTTTCTGCTACACATGCTACATGGGAAGGTACACAGTTTCGCTTGTGAATTTGGAGGTGTTGCTGTACGGCTGGATCCTTAGTGCTAAAGGCTTTTGACTGTTCTGTAAATACATTAATGCAAACTGGGAAAAAAAAGGAGAAAGGAAAATAAAATGCTTAGCGACAACAGTATTATTATCCATGGAATATCGCGAGTCCCTCGGCTTTCTGTATCTGATGGGGATACAGAGCGAAAGCTGCTGTGCCGTTTTGTTTCCATTACGGAAACCAGCCTGGGTCTTGTGCTCGATTCCCGAGCCGGCTGCGCTTGGCCGAATCGTTCCTCAACCGATTGAATGACCAAAGTGTTTGGACCACACAGTGGTTTGCTCTTCTTTTCAAATTACTTCCTCAGTTTCAGTAATAGCTAAAGCTATTCCCTTATCTTCAAGTGGATGGTTTTCATCCCGTTTAAATTTGTGCCTTGTACCCTCCCCTGTCTTAGGGAGAAAGGACGCTCGTGTGTTGCACCTACCCGAGTTTCCCCGAGCAGGGCTGAGGTCCCTCGGGCTGATGCAGTGGTGCTGGCGGTGACGGAGGCTGCTGGGGGCAGAGGGGTCCCCCATTCTCCTGGAGCCACTCACACGCAGCAGCGTCGCGTTCTGGGGCTGTCCCTGTTGTCCCGAGGCAGCAGGACCCGCGCTCAGCTTTGCGAGACGATGCGCAATGCTTTGGCCCTCCTTGTCGTACCCCGGCTCTCCCCTCCCCTGCAGCATCGGGGATGGGTTATCCCTTGAGTGGTGCGAGGCAGTTTTCACTCTGGCGTAGGTCTGACCCCTGAAGGAAAGCTCTGGTGTGAAACAGTGCCAGGGTGAGGCATGGTCCGCAACACGGCGTTACCCAGCCAGAGCTTTGGCGTGATCGGGGTGGCCGAAATCTGTTGGGAGAGCTGAGCCACGGCCCCAGGCGGTGGCTGCGGTTCTGGCAGAGCCAATTCACCTTGATTACCCCCATCTTCTTCCCAGCTTTCGCTTCATAGCTCACGCTTCAAAAGAGGAAAATCGCGTGAAGTAGTGTTGGAGGGGCTGAGTGTGGAACAGCAAACCGAGCACCTTCGTTGCATGCGTATCTGCTTTGTTGTAACGACAGTAAGGAGTAGTCAGGACAAAACCAGGCACCGACGTGAAGCCAACTTGGAGAGGACGCTAAACCCTGTGCTGCAGTATTTATCCGAATCGAAATTCTGAATGTTTACCTCAGTGTAAATATCTTTAACCTTTCCAGTGGGAGGAAAGGAGTATTGCATGGAGCAATCACTGTCCCCATCGCTTTGCCAAACACCTCATCCTCTCTAAGCCAGGCTTCACGTCGGTACGAACACTGTCCCGCTTTGGACCCTTACCTTCCTAGGATGTGAATGGTAAAAATGTGAATATTTGTTGTTTACTTCATTAGGCATAATTCATAATGATGTGTTTATATGAAGAATATCACAGACTGAAGCGAAACCATATGCAATTGGTTTACTTTATTATAAACTGTATATGATGTACAAACTAATAAAAACTTAAATGATGACAGTCTCACTGTTGTTCTTGAACAGGCAAATAAACAAGGTATTCCAGCTGTGCATTTCAGCGCTGGATGTGATCTGGAGCACTGGAGGGAGGGGGGTCAGCGTGCTCCTGCGCTCCCTCGGGAGCTGCCCTGGGCAGGCACCGGGCCACGCGGTTTTTCAAGTTCTGATGGACCAAACCCCTGCGGGATTTCTGTCGGAAAGGCCTGAGCTGAGTGTCTGCCGGTGCAGAAGTGAGCAAGGGTTTCTCTGTTGAAGGGAAGGGAGGGCTACGGGTGCTGTGGGGGTGCGTATATAATGTTTTTACATTATAATAAGAATTTATTATTGTCTGTCTCTTTGAATCAGCAGGAAGTATTTTGCTTTATTGATAAACCTGCTGAGCGTTTACCAGATTAGCCCCAAAGCACTCCTTGCTTTTCTTACAAACACTCAAGAGGAGAAACGCTTCTGCACAGGCAGCATTGGGCTTCCCCGCGACATTTCAGTGCACACCCAGCTCCAGGTAAGCCTTGCCCACACGACAAGCTCCTTTACAGACACGAGCCCAGCACACGCTTGTCAAACACAGTAAGTATTTACATGGATTAATACGGGATTAATTTCACTATGCAGTTCACCAAAGACTGAGCCATAGCGTGAGCTTACGCTGTCCTGACCTGAAGCCATTAGTTGAGCTTTGTGTTACAGTAAAGTAGTGACCACATACCCACTGCCCCACCGGCAAACCGCCTGGCTAAGAGCAAAAACACGTGTCAATAAAACAGACTTAATAACAGAAGTGCTTGATCATTAACAGTTTTTCCAGCCAATGGTTTAGGTTTGAGCAGACTTAAGTTATGCAGTTACAATACCTCCACTTACTTCTTAAATTACAATGTTACTGCCAGCCTAACTTTTAACATTCAAGTGCATTAGAGAAAAGTAGTAAAATCTTGCATGAAGTACAGTTCTATACTTCAGACATGATTTTAGTTTCTATAAAATAAGATGGAAAAGATGTTAGTTCATCTCTTCCACTCCCTGCCAAGGCAGGATTGTTCCCTACAGGACAAGGATGTGGACAGCACGTGGTCCAGCTCCTTCTGGCACTGAAGGCCAAGCTGCAGGAACGGAATGCCTCTCCTGGTGTTTCATGGGTTTCCCGGGAAGTCCGTGACAGCTCTTTAAGACATTATCTGGCAGCGTGCTTTCCTTCACTCCGCTCCCCAGGGTTCACGTGCAAACAGCGAACGTGAATCGGGGTGAGCACGGCCGCAGCAGCCGCCTCTGACCCCACTGCCCTCTGCAAGTTCTCTTCTCGTGGGCTAAACTGTTAGTAACTGCCACGCGACAGCAGCGACCCGTGAGTGGGTCTTGCTGGTTTTACCCAGTAATTTGGGTACCAGACGGACTGATGTCAGTCCCTGGGTGTGGGAGAAGGGGAGGGACACTACGCAGTTCGCTTGGCTTCAGACTGGTTACGAACAGGCTTTGGTCTGCCACTGCTTATAGTCCTGAAGGTAAAGGTTTAACGATTGTGGTTCATGGGGAATTCTAAAAGACCATAGCTGATCTTCCTCTGAGGAAGAAAACAAGCAGAACACCATGGCTAGTTCTCTCCAAAATACAAAATACACTCAGCGGCTCATCAGTTACATGACAGTTTTCCTTTGTCAGTCAGGAGTTGCTCATTTTCTTCCTTGTTCTGAGGCCAATAAACTCTCCCCAGAGAGGCGTCACACTGGGGTTGGCAATAAGGGCTTACTTTAGTAAAGGTAGAATTATTTTTCTTTACATTTTTAAAGGTTACAGGAGTTACTTGCCTTTTAAAACCAAAAAAACAGGCTACCCTGCCCATGCTCCTAGATGATGGTGCAGGAACTAAAAGCAGAGCCCCGCTTGTTGGTGCTCTGTGTTGGCACAAGTTTTCCTTTTCCATAGTAACCTGAGAATATTGCCTTCACATCCATCTTTTTAGAAAGGTTGAGCATCCACATACCATTATCAAAATACAGCAGTTTCCCACCTCCAATTTCCCCCACTTCATCCCCTTTGTTCCCTGCCTTCTCCAGTTTCACGAACTCCAGCAGATCAAGCCCAGTCTGGACAGCTTCGATGCCGTTGGCACAGCCGAGGGTGATGTGAGCCCGGCTGCCTTTCGGGAGGTTGTCGGTCGGCAGGATCTTATCAGTGTCCCCCGGCCACAGCAGCAGCTGCTGCTCGTTCAGCTCTACACGAGCACCAACAGTTTTTGTTGTGATGAACAGAGCGGAGATGGACAAGGTGAAGCCTTTGCCGTAGGAAGCCTTCACAGCCTGGGAGAAGAGAGAGAGAAGTCAGAACAGAGCTTTACCTGCGCGCAGGCAGGTGGGAGTTACAGCAGCAGGGCCGGCTTTATTGCCCGCGAGCTCAGCATCTGGGCTGGTCGCAGGAGCTCTTGCTTGGACCTATTTGCAATACTGTGTCCAACTGGGTCATGGCCTGAAGTTCCTGCTCCATGAATTCAGAGCTGGTTACACCTTTTTCCTCCGTAAATTCCAATATTTAACTTGTGCTTATCTGTTTTGAAATAATTTAGCTGGAAGTGTAAATACCTTAATTCAGCGTCATTCAAATCAAGCTGTTGGAGAAGACGCTGGAAGTCAGGGGTGATGGGATGGGGCAGGAGAACTTTGTTTGGAAACTAACAGGAAACACCCGCCATCTCTCCCACAATTACGATTTTTCTATTGCACAAGCCACGTGGATGTACTGACTGTCCCTACAGTCCCCCTTGGTTCCAGGCAAAGCCGCATCCCCAGTTCCCCCCCACCCCCGGAGCCTTGCGGAGCCGCTGCTGGGAGAGAGATGGGACGTGGGGAAGAGTCGGAGCCCGGTACTCACTTCCTGCTGTGCGTATTCCTCGGCTCCTGCTGCTTTTCCAAACTCAGTGTATTTTGTGGTGCAGTGTAAGACCCCGGGTGGCCTCTTCACGAAGTAGCTGGTGAGATCTATTTTTATTTTGGGATCTTCGATAGCGGAGGCAACTGCAAGTACAGGTAAGCAACATTACTATCAAAAAGTGGTCCCCTGATGCCACCCCATGAGCTGAAATCCCATCTCGGCTTTCTTCACCAACCTGTCCTTCATGTTTCATCTTTCTTACTGCTGACAAGGACCAGAAGGGTAAATAAGATTCCTCCTTCCATCTAGGCTAACAGCAGATGCAACTAGAAAACAGCAGTTTCTGTGCAACATCGTGGCTCATCTTAACCCTGACATTGTAAGAATCCCTTACGGGGCAAGATTGTTCAGTCTTTCCCTTTTCTCTGACACGGCAGCAGCCAGATGTGACGCTGCTGCCATCAGAGCCCAGCTCCCTACGGTGCCACAGCTAAATAGACTTCTTGGGGAAAAAACATTTCATTTATTTTTACTCTCAACAGCAACTTTGTCAACTATGGGAAACAGATTAGTAGCTTTAAACAGATTTCCTTGTTGCTAACATTAACTAGAAATTCACTTTAGAAGCTGACCAAACCTGCTCCATTTGCTGAGTGTTAACATTCTATCAACAGAGTAAGGACTTGGTAAGATACTTGCATACATACAGTATTTGCTCTCCTTTTTGAAGGCTTTGAGACTTCCAAGCTCATCTAAGAAGGCCTGGCCAGCCTTCCTCAGGATCTCCGAGCTTCTTTTGCTCAAAAACCACCCAAAATACATGGGTAGGAATTCCTTCTCCAAGCTCGGCTTCATCTTCTTCAGCTCTTCCACTGACAGTTTCCATTGATTCTTTTCCTTCAGTTGCAAGCAATCCATTCGCCACTGGGTTTTGGGCTCAGCAAAGATGACTTTGTACCGGTATTTGTCAGCAATATCAAAGAGTTGGTCCAGTCGTTCCCTCTCGTGGTGAGTGTCATCCAAAACGATAACGCTGATATCTCGTTTGCAATAGTCAACTAGATCCTCATCCACCTTTGAATACTCTTCAGGAATGGTGCTTCTAATTAAAGGTGTAATTTTATAGCTATCAACAGAGATGACCTTGCAGGCATCTTTATACCTATCTTGAATGGCCTGGGCGAGAGTGGACTTCCCACTGCCAGGCAGGCCTCTTAAAATAAAGAAGGTTTTAGATTCTTTGACTGTGGAGATGGTATCTTCATCATCAAGGAAAGGGAACTGCAAGCTTTCAGGTCTTTCTTTTGCTGATTGAGTAGACATTTTTCTAAATATTTTAGGCAGGAATGTGTGACTCTTCTTTGAGAAGCCTCTGTTCTGAAATACAAGAAGAAAATATTTTGCAGGCCAGCAGCCCCATGAGGCCGTGGGTTCCCACCGCACAAGCACGCACCGTTCAGCGCCTGTACTGGGGCGCAAGGAACGTCTACCCCCCCATGTCCCCTAACCTCAGCTGCCCCGCTTGGCTCTGACAGCCACCCCGGCTGGTCACCTGCACCCTGTCCTGGCTCCGTCCGTCCCGAGAAGCTGAAGGTGCTGCTCTGGCCTCGGCAGCCTGACCGGAAAGGGGAAGTTTTACCCGTCACGTGGCAGCAGCTGCAGTTTCACAGATACCACGAGAGGCTGCAAAGCTACGGCCCAGGCAGAAAAAAGCAGGAAACCAAAGTCCCAGCAGGTTGTGACAGCTGCTGCAATCTCATCGCTTCATCTGAATAAAAAAAGACTGCAAAGGGGTTTAAGTCTGTTCAGGGATCCTCCGTCCCCAAATGAAAGGCTGGTTCTGAGTGAAGTCTGCAAGGAGACGGTCTCTTGCGTTCAGAATTGCGATTTCTTCATGCTACGTTGAACATCAGCACCCCAAGTGCCTTGGAGGAGGGAATTTGGGCTCCTCTTGTGATGAAGAGCAACTGAAATTGCTTCTGGCAAAGACAAAGCTCCTCCCAGCAGCTGCTGAGCTGAACACAAAAGCGAAACCAACCCTTCCAGCCAGGAAAAGCACTGCTGAGGAGCTGGCACTGGCTCTCCCTTCCCCCTGCCAGCAGCTCCGGTAACTGGAATCCCAGATGAATTCCCAGCAGGACCTGGGAAAACACAGGACTGGAAGGAAACGAGGGGTTTCTCCAACCCTTTTCACTAGCACCAATGGGGCAGCCGCTGCCTTTTGTGCCACGTGTGGCCTCCCCGGCTGCATCCTCGCCCAGCCCGTGAGCAGAACCTGCCAATGCTGCACCAGCAGCCCTGGGGGTGACGCTGAAGGAGTAAGTTTTGCCTTTTATGCAAAAATCAAGGGGGTTTACGTACTAAATGCTCTGCCTACAGCCGAAAAATATGGCTACTCTGTTTGCAGAATGAAGGTATTGTTTAAAAAAAACCCAACTTTCAGTTGATTAACTTGTCTATCCTTTATTCCAGAACGTGGAGGTGGGTTTTGGTTCCAAAGCGCCCTGGGACCAGGGGAGCGCTGCCTGCCCGCCCCGGGGTCAGCTACTGCGCAGCACGCCGGGACCGAGAGCCCCGAGCACGCTGGGCAGCCGTGCCCGCTCCCAAACCCAGGCTGAACGGACCTTCAAGAAGAGCACGGACCACACGGCTCTCCTGGGAGCCCTACAGCAGCCTCCCCGTGGATTCGGCACTTGCAGGTCATCGTACAAGAGGAAGCAGATGGCGTGAGCCAGCTCCAAGAGCTGCTCCTCCTCCCAGCGTAAGTGTCCCGTTTGGCTTGACGGGATGGACGGTGGCTCCGGGGCTGGGGCAGGGTTGGCCTCGCCATTCCTGCGGCCGGACCCCACATGCCGAGCGAGGGCTGGGGCAATCCAGCTATTTTGCTGAAGGCAGCTGCTGGTGATGGCAGTAACTGAGGCCGCTTTTCAAACGTGCAAACAAAAGAACAATAATAGAAAACACCCTCCGGCCCCATTGTTCAGCGGCCAGCTTGGAGGATAATAGTCGCCTTCATGGGCTGGGGCCACGCTCGGCCTGGCCGGACAATGGCCCCACAGAGACCCGCGTCGGCGGAGCGCTGGGCTCCCCGGGTGAACAATCCCCCATTGAGCCCCGTGCCCCATCCCGTCCCTCCCCACCGTCCCCACAAAGCTCCCGCTTGTCCCCGGGCTCCCCGCGGGACAGGGACTCGCGTGGAGGGAGCGATGCTCCAGGCTCGCTGCAGGTGCCCCGGGGAAGGTGCAGGGACGGGGCTGACCGGGACCCCCGGCACGACGGACCCGCTGCACCTCCGGCTCCACCGCGGGGACCCCGCGGCCACGGACTGTCC
>VXBL01001265.1:388726-402163 GCA_013400195.1 Aramus guarauna
TATTTGCTGACCCAACGCTACAGCACAACGCGCCGTCCCGTCTGCTGCTCCGGGGCTGCGGGCGGCTCTGGCTCCTCGGCTCCTGTTTCTCCTTCCCGTCTCTTCTCTTCCCCTTCGCTCTCGTTCTCTTTATTTTCTTGTGCGTTTCCCCTTTCTTTATTGTTTCCGTCTTCATCTTTACGGTTCCTGGCATCATCTTTTTGCTTTTCATCTTCCTGACTCTCTGTGCTTCGCTCACTTTCCTCTCTCTCTCTGTCCTTCTCAAAGATATCCTCTTTTGCCTTTTCACTGACGAAATCATCATCTGGGGAGGGAAAAACAAAACCAAAAACCCACCTTAAACCGAGTCCCAGCACTGAGCAGCCGGTAGGACACAAGAAAAGGCCTCCACCGCCACGGACAGAAAGCTCTGCTCCTCTTTTCCCTCTCGCAAGGCTCAGCTCGGTGCGTGTCACCCACCCACGGCCGGGCTGGCGGTCACGGGTGGCCCGGGCACAGGCGACACTTGTCAGGTGCTGCCACCTCCTGGACACGGCGCCGAGGTGGACACGGCCACCCCGACAGGGATTCGGTACTTCTGCGAAGTTTCATCTCACGCTTGTAAAAAGAAAAAAAAAATCAATCAATCCTTTTACACCGCGTGAGGCCCCGTTTGGATCTCGTTTACGGACAGGTACTTTGGCAGTCGGGGTTTGTTCTGGCTGCACCCACCGTTCCGCATTCTGGGCACTGGAGCTGCTTTCAGCATCATTAAAAGCAGCTTTTCAAAGGGATGGCGCGGAAGAGTGAAACCAGGCTCCTTCGCAGTTATTGGGGCTTCGTTGATGTCACTTGCTTTGGTTAATACCAGCTGAAGATTAAACCTTCACTGCCAAAAAACCTGAAGCCATGAATTATAACTATGCTGTGGCTTCCCATATCAATTAATTCCTGCTCCTGTGTACAGAGGATGCAATATGGGACAGAAATTTGCGTGTGCTCGGTTCTCATGCCTCGGTCTGTGCTCCAGAAAAGGAAAGTGGGGAAATTCTGTATTTATGGGGTGCTGAGGTCTAAATGACAACTACCTGTAGGAGCGTGAACTGTCCTTTCTCTTTCTTCTAGCTCTTTGACGAAGCTTTTGGTCACATCATCTAAGGACTGAAAGTGATATGGCTTATTAATAAAAGCTCTAGAAATGCAGTTACATATCTAAGTTGTCCTGTTTTCTTTCAATCGCTGCTATCATTACCTGCTCCTTTCCTACCTATTCTCTGCAACAATACACTTCCTTTCTCCCTGCAGCAATTACTACCTGTTAATAACCCTTATCAAATATCTCCTGCCCTGAAGATTCCATCTCTCACACTATCGCTTTTCCTCTGGCAGGAGAACAGGCTCTGCCCGTGCTCTGGACGCCCCGGAGGGATCACCAAATAGGTGGGTGTCTCAGCTGTAACTGTTGCCTGGCAAGCCGGCTGCGGTCAGATCACCCACAACCTGCTGTGGGGTTGATGAAGACTGGCTACCAGAACATGCAGATGGCTTTACCGTGGGTCAGTGGCCATGCCCAGATATTCTTCCATGGTTTGATGCAAAGGGGTTTCTCTGGGACGTTTTGGAGAGGCCAGGAAATGGTAAGCTGTGACCAGCAGCTGCACACAGAGAAGGCACCGCTGTATTCTGTGTGCAAAACCCTTGCCTTAGGGAGGTCAAAAGAAAATTTTCCCTTGGCCTGTCAGGGCTTCACTCTTCTTTATGTTGGACTGGTTCATAAACTGGGGTTAAGTTTTCTGAGCCAGGAGGTTTCCTAAGTTTTAATATGTAAACTGCTTCAGGGGCTGCATTCTCCCCTTCTTAACACTCTACCTAAGTAGGGATGTTTTCTCAGTTCACAGGACACTAGACAAGAGTTACAGCTAACTACAGCTTCTCTCCTCTTTGCAACACCCCACTTACTTACAATAATGATGGCCTTTTGAGCAGCTTCGTTGTGAATAAGCTTTGCCTTCTCAAGTGCTTTTTCAAAGTTCATGATTGCAGACTGGTAATCGTTTAATTTTACTGTAACAGACAAATGAAAACATCTATTTTAACCCAAGATCGAGAGAACAACAATAGCTAATCAAGCAAGTCTCCGATGAGAGGTCTTGATCTGAACAGTTACTTTGGCTGTTAAATCACAGAGATGTTTCCACTAAGATGCTGGACAGGCCTGTCTCCATCCACAGAGCAAAATTTGTACTAATGCCTTTACCTTGTGCTTGTGCCACTAAGACAGTAGCATGGAGTTGCCATTCAACATCTCCCCCTTCATCTGCTGACTGCAGGGACTTCTGTCCATAATTTTGGGCTGCTTCAGCTTTATTCAGCTCCAGGTAACATCGGCCAATTTCATGGAACAGCCAGGTCTTCTCCAGGCTGGATTTTGCCATTGGAATCTTCTCCTCCCAACTTCAAGCAGGTAGTAGGACAGACAGACAGACATTTACCTAATCTCACTAGGAGTTATAATTTCAACCACTGATTCTATAAAGAAAACATTCCAGGTACTGTTATGAAAATCTCACAGCCCCCCTTGCTAGAAGCATGATTAAACAAACTGAAAAGACATCATCTATTTAATTCAAAATACAACCTTATGCCTCTTCTGTTACTAATTTTACATACGTGTCAATAGCTTGCTGGAATTTGCCGATTCTGGCATAAACTCTGCCAATGTTATCAAGGGCTCTGGATACGGCATCTGGCAGATTGCTGTGTTGAAAAGAAAAAGAAATTGTGGTAGCTGAAATAGTCTTGTTCCTGTACAGCCTGCGCTTTCCTCAGCCTTATATGTTTTCTTTGGTGCTCAAAATGACTTCAGGCTAAATGTTGAGATGTAGAGGTAAAGGGCCAATGTCAGGCTGAAAGTCATGAAATCCAGGTAGATTTTTGATTTTACCTACAGCCGTTGCAACTGACATCCCATAAAGCATAGGGGAAAATGGTTTAGTTTTTCTCTGATTTTTGTTTTTGTGCAAATGTGGCAGTCCTGGTGAAAGTCTTTCCACTTTTCTTTGCCTCAGTTTCCCTTCGTTGCCTTGTGGCAGCCCCCTACCAGCTCCTGGATCCCTAACACTAACAGATGGTTTCTGCCCAAGAGAAAAGGGAAGACCCAAAAACGTGTCTGCAACGTGTCCGCAGACTTCTGGTAATGGGTCCTGCTCCCTGTGCTCTGAATGAACCGTTGCCCCGTGCTAGAGGCGGCTCCTTCTGGAATAACGTAGCCTGTGGACTTTAATTTTTTTCCTTAATTAGTCCTCGTTCCCATGTTCGGAAGTGCCCTGTTTTGACTACCCTTGCCTACAAATGAAAAAGCTGATGAGAGGAGAGGATAAATGCCTTGCTGGGGGCGATGGCGAGTCACTAACCATCCTCCTCTCACCCTGGGAGCTCCAGCCACCAGAGGGGGAGGCTCCCTCGGTCATCGCCGCGCTTTGTCCTTTAAATGTAGCTTTATATTGGTTTAAAAAAAGTAGTAAAATGATGCACCTCATTCCTGCCTCTCTACTGCTAATTCTTAACTTTATTTGGCATAACTGGGGAGTGGAGAGCACCTGGAGAGGGGCAGAAATTTCTTAAACCAGTATTAATTATAAAAAGTCATTTGTGAAAACGATAAACAATAAGTTAATTACATTTTCAAAGCCCTATGCAGTATTGGCAAAAATAAAACCAAAATAACTTCAATTCAAGCAACCATTTGGTGTTTTCTCCCGTGCTTTGCAAAACTCTTACTAAATCTGAAGACTTCATTTTGTTTTATACTGTTTTAGCTGAAAGAGCTGCAGAATGTGTTCTGTATGAGCAGGTAATTGTACCTCTTAGAGAAATATTTCAAGCCTGCTATCGTGGTTTGAATGCAAATAATTTCAAGAGAAAACATAGCAGAAAACTTTTGTAATTTAGAGTGTGACCTTCCTGAGAAGGAAGCGCATACCGGAGGCTAAAGTGCTGAGAATGGGACTTGTGTTCTCTTTTGCTTTGTTTCAGCAGAGATTTAGATGTGCCACGTGGTCTAGGTCCTTTAAAAATCTCCTTCAAACTCCTTATTTTTGAAATAGTGAAGACAAGAAGTTGCTAAGACCATGACACGTGGGCAGAGTCTGAATGCGTTGCTCTGTTGTATCTCCAGGCGAGAATGACAACATTACCCAATGCTAAAACATCTTAACAGAGGTACTTTCCTTTCCCCATCCACCCGAACTCTGCACTTACTTCTGCCTAGCAAATTCCAGATCCATTTTATGGCTTTGCAGAGCTGCCTCCACCTGGCCCATCTCTAACTGAGCATTCCCAATGCAGCTGTGGAGGTTTCCGATCAGTTCGTTCTTGTTGGGAACTTCATCCTCCGACCACCCTTGTATTCTTTTTAGCACACGCTCAGCTTTCTTGCAGCTTTCTTCAGGGCAGTCGCCAGCCAGCACTAGAGACAAAGAGGAAAGTGTAACACTAGTGCGTGGACACAGCGATATTGGGGAAGTAAAACTAAGTGTAGTTGTGTAAGGCTCAGACAGAGCTTGGGAAAGGTTAGAGCTCCTCACTCTTCATGCACCTCCTACACTCCTCCTTCCAATCTCTGAGAAATCTGCCCCTGGGAAATGGTAATTCTGACCCTCCGCCTGGCACTGCTGGAAATCACGCTCATCCCAGCAAGTAAGGGGAAATTACTCTGGTAACACTTCACATTCGCCAAAGAAAAATAAAGGAGAATGATGCTCGTTGTCCAAAGGTTTTGAACACTCTTAGTTATTGCAGCAGGGCAATTTGGTCTTGGAGAGAAAGTTCTAGCTACGGTACTTGGGTTTTTATCTCCTAAATCAGCCCCGTGCACTTTCCTGGTGAGCTCTGTTCATTGTGCCCAGCGGGGCTGCAGTGTTGTGGGACCCAGACCGCAGACTGGTTCTGACACTACCTGCACCACGCTGTTGTAGCTTACAAGAATTGAATTGCAGTAACAACTCAATTGTTTTTCCTGGGTTGTAAGATATGTAGCACAGGAAGAGAGAAAGAGACCAGAAGTGGCTGAATGACTCCTTCCTTCCAGACCACTGATTTTCAGCTGCTTCATCTCCCTACAATGCTATTTTTGAACTACAGAAATGAGAAACTCCAGCGGCTGCGTTCTCTCAATCAAATAACTGCTGATGACCAAACCAGCCAGAGGCATTTGCTAAGCACGCAGCGGTGACCTACCTGGGTTTGATATCTAAGTGGTGTCCTGAAAACCAACCAGCCAGACCTCAAGTACAGAAAAAGCTGAGAAAAAAAAAAAGCGTTGGATTCCGTACCTAAGAAAGTGTTGGGAAAGGTAAAGAATACGAAAGCAAGTATTTCCCAAAACCTGCCTACTAGTCTTTGTTAATACTTGCACTGCTTCTATTGTTCTGGTCTGTAATTACTACAGCAAATAATTACATGTGCCAATCATCATTTTCTTACTGCTTCCAGCCAGGACACCTACACATATCAATGTCCTCCATGCTCTTCACAATGTATCTGCCAACTTCAGCTGGTTTTTGTTTCTTGTCCCGGATCCACTTTTGCTGCCTGAGCTTGCGTTCTCTCACACGGGCATAAATAGGCTTCTGCTGCTGCCAGAATTCACTGCGTCTGTCCAGGTAGGTAATGCCACTCAAAACCAGGTCCGCTATTTTGATCCCCTGCTTCGTGCTGCTCTCCATCAAATCTGAAAAGAAGATGGTAGAACCCAGGAGAGTATTAATGTATATGAGGGGTGAAGCTACAATTCAGTGGGGGGCTGTTTCTGAATGCTTTTCTGCTCTGACAGACAGATAGTCCTAGAAATTAAAGTCTTCGATGCTCTCAGAACCGATGCGATTAGGAGGGAGTTGTGGAAAACTCCCTTGCTGTAACCTGTTCCATTTGTTTTGGGGAGCTAGAGCTGGTGTTCCCAGCCCTTAGAGTTGCTGCCTTCTCTGCTGACAAGAGCTAAGAAGGGGCCCAATTAACAAGGCCAGTTGTGATGAGCTAACAGCCGTCCCCCTGGACAGAACAACTGTAGGGGGCCTTTGCGCTGGAACGGCACTTTGAAAAGTGTTGTGGATTAGATTGCAAGATGGAAATTGAGACAGCTGGCTTTTACATGCCTGGAAACCAGGGAGCCCGTATATATTATTAATGCCGGTAATACCATAAAACCCGTGAGAAGACTAAATTCTTAATTACTTCTCTATTACTGGGTAAAGTTTCCAAGAAAAATGACTGAAGGGCAATCACCTTTCTGCCTCGTTCTAAAATGACATACTACTTTGAATCCTGCATCTTCATCTTAACAGCGTTTCTACCAAAACCACAAATGAGTTACAGTCCTAGCAATGCTTTGCCCTTAATGCAAGTGTTAGTGGAATTTGTCATTATGAGAGAAGTTAAGTAATTTGTAATGATACTGTTTCTGCTTTTGATTTCGTCAGCACAGATTGCTTTAAGTTGATTTATTGTTCATTATAAAAGCCTGCCATTTAATAGGGAAGGAAATAAGCTCATTATTGGATCTGCGTCAAAAAAACCCCCTGTACTCTCCAGACACCTGCCTTTCTCACGACCACCGCAAACACATTGTGCTATCTGAGCTCTGATACAAATAAGGAAGAGTTGTCATAGGGATATAAAAGGAGAAGAAAAAAAAGAACCTGCTTAGAATGAACATCTAGATAAATACAATGGAGAAAGACCTTTATCCTTCAGCAACTTTTCTAGGTAGACTTTGTCAGCATAAAGCTCTCCAAGAAGCTGTCGCTCTGTTTTTGGATTTCTCACAGGCTCCTGTTTCCTTGTCCATTTTTGATCCTTAGTCAGTTTGATTTGGACTTTCTGATTTGCTTTTTTGCTCTACAGCGAGAAAAAATAAAGGAAGTTGGGGGAGTTTAGTGGGGAACAGTAGAATTAGCAGAATTCTGTTTAGACTCCGTATAAGCCAACTTATCTTTTAAATAAAAGCAAAACACTGGCATCTCACCAATTGCTTTGGTCATCAGCAACTGAAATTTTGCACCCAATTGTGTTCCCTCACTTCCAAGAACGGGAGGAGGCATTATAGTGAGAGCAAGAATTGGTTCTGCCCCAGTGCCTTGTAGTGTTCTGGGGAGCTTCCCGGTCAGGGCTGTGGGATGACAGAGGCTCTGGAAAGGCAGGTTAGTTGTCCACAGTCAAAGAAACAGAGGCTGTAACAGCCAGGGCTTCTGAAACGTCAGGAGGGTATGTCTAAAGTTTGACATCCAAAATCCCAACAGTTAGAGTGCTAATCTTTAGGCCCCTTTGTATAAACTGTTTTTACCACTGAGTACCCAGAATTCCAGCTGAAAGAAGCAATGAGCATTCACTGCACTGACCTCAAAGCGAAATGCGGCTTGGCACCTCAGAGGAACAAGGCGCTACTTCAATGGACCACCCCAAAATTAAGCAATCGAGAAAGTGTTCACTATCAAAAATGTGAACCTTAAACATCAGGTAAAACCAAAGTAAATATTGTAGATAAATGTACCCTGGCTCCAGCCGCAGTGCTGTTACTTATTAGCCTTTGATGGGTGATCAGCAACACCCAATAGAAACAGTCAGGCTGGTAGAGAAATTTCAAACTGCGCTTTGTTTCTCCTCGTTGCTCTTCCCTGGCCTTCTGCCTTCTCCTTTAAATTTTGTCTAGCTTGAGCCACAACTACGTTAAAAGCAGGAGCATAAATACTCCCATAACGGACCAGTGTGCTTCCTGTGCTCAGAAGGCGCTTCACTAGACCAGCCGTATCCCCATCCATGTTGCTGCAGAAACTATTAATTCTCTAATACCTATTTCAGAAGTATTAGCATTATAACTCTAGTTAGCTTCTAAAGCAAGAGCTCTTCAGACTGTACCTCTGCCTGCCTGCTTATAAAGCACAGATCCTCTTTATTCTCCAGTTTAACTGAGGATGGACCTGCAAATACAGAGAAAATACTCATTAGTGTTCAAGAATAGCAGTGCAGAGGCTTTAGAAATTAGAATGACCATAAATGTTCCAAGCCAATAATAATGTCCTGTTTGAAATAAAGCTTTCTACTAATGCTTTCATATGAAATATGTAGATGTTGGCATGTTCTGTAAGCAGGGATTGCAGCTCATAGATGCAGCTCCTCTCAGGATTTTAATTTCCACATGGCACCAGGGAGCTCCCATCACAGCACAGATTTTCTACAGAGACATGCTACATCCTGCGTGGAAAGAGAGGAAGAAAAAGGATGGCAGGTTCTTCTGCGGGATCACAGCTGATGCTTGAAATGGAAGGAAGGCTCACAAGGACAGGGATCTCCAGCAATCCAAAGAACTATTTTAAAGTTTTTGTGCACTGCCATTAGGGCAAAACTCTCATTTCATTTTCACTCTGACATCCAGTTCTGCTATTCAGATTGCACTCTGGCAGTGGAGGTAAGAGCGAAAAATAGGTCTTTGTGTTGGCCTGGTCAGAAGGAAGGAAAGAGCTTCGCGAGCTGTTGTTGAAGGATTTCCTTCAGCAAGGCAGCTGGGCCAAGATCAGCGATGCGAGTACATGCATATCACGGAAGGCGGGTGTTTCTGAACCTGCCGAGCAAAGCAGATTCAGTAAAGCAGTTTTGTGGACGTGCCCTGTTAGTGTGTGTGCATTTCCCAACTATTTAAACATCTAGATCAAATGCTAACATGGTTCCTCGCTTCTTTTCCCCTGCATCTAGGAGCTATTGGTTGATTTTAAAAAAATGTCCTCTTGGTTTTTAATCTGTTCATTTGCCTACAGCCCAGATGCTTGAAGGCATTTAAAGCCCTTAGCTCAGTGCATCAAGCATGGCAAGCATTTCAACTGAGAGCTGCAAAGATACCCCTACAAAAGTACAAAAATACATTTGTATTAAACTAAGAAAGCAGCAGGAATGAAGGAAAGCAAGCCAGATCTGGAAACTTTCCCAGCTCTTTTAAATAAGTATCCCATATGAAAGAGCTTCGGGCTTTTATGCAGCTGGGACATAAATTTAATCGGTGGCACTGGAGGTGGGCTGAAATTTTGAAATTGTTTTCAGGGAGAGTAAGGCACATAAATCTCTCAGGGATCAGGGCCCATGCGTATGGGTGTGCAGTGAGGTGTGTCCCGGCTCCGGGAGGGCACGGGCTGCCCGGCAGCCACCTGAGCAGTCTCCAACTGGCTGGGCGGGTTGTACAGCAGCCTTGCCAGGTTGCTCCGCGCACGTGCCGCAGGCGGCAGCCCCAGCCAAGCTGTATCCGCGTGCCTGAGAGTGGGTGCGCATCCTGACCGTGCTTGTCAGCATATGAGAGCGGTGGTAAGAAAAAACTAAGGGAAAAGGGACAAGTTTTCAGTTTGCTTTGAACATGGCTAGGTCCTTGGCCTTTCCTGCCTCCTGCAGGACTCCGTTCTATGATCTAAGCCAGAAGTTATGAAAGCAACGCTCCATTGCAATAGTCAACAGTTTCACTGGTCTTATGCAACGTAAATTGGAAGAAAGTCAGGATCTCAGGAAGGCCAGTCTCAGGTAGCAAGGCAAATTTCATTGCGAACTTTGAATATTAGGATAAAGATCTCAGAACGGATTCTGTAATCAGTAGGGCTGTAGGTAGATGAGCTGCTTTGTTCTGTATGACCTAGAACTTTTTCATGGTGACTTTGGAAATTTAAGTTAGTGTTGTAATTTACTTACATAACTGAAGTTATTAGACACTGTATAGGAATAGACATTCAGCCAAAAAAAAAAGAAAAAAAGAAACCCAGGCCTGCGCTCTTTTTGGTGCTGCCTGGTTTCATCTGAGAGTGGCCACTGAGCACCTGAATCCAGAAGCAAAAGGAATCTGTTGTTGCAGGGTCCTTGCATCACTTGCTGAGCTCATACGCCATCAGCTGTCCACTGAGAACAGCTTCTGGCTATGTTTGTAGGGGCCGTAAAGGGAAACATCTTACTTCCAATGCAGTTGACAATTGCCTCCTGGGATTTCTCAATACCCAGCTTGAACTCCTGTAGTTCTGGACGTAGTCTGTAGCCTCGATGATAAAACACTAACGCAAATTCAAAATCGCCCATGGTATATAATGTCTCAGCTTTTTGGTAAAGTCCCTAAAATGACATTTGGAGAAAAAAATAAAAATAAAAAAGAGGGAAAAAAAGCTTCAGAGATCTCAGTTAATTCCCCGCTAGGCAGAAGTGAGAGCTATCGCAATCTGCATACAAGACAATCCGATCCTGGAACTCTTTCTGCACCGCTGACTCAGCACCTCCCCTTCTCTGGAAGCAATACCAATGTGGAGTCAGCTGGTTCTGTGCAATCCCGTGTCCCAGACCCTTTGGAATTTCACAGCTAAAAGACCAGTCCTTGACCACCCCAGATTCTCATCACTTCGTGCTGTTTACCTTGGAGAACGTTTTGTCGTCTTGGAGAGAAGCTTCAGCATCTTTCAGGGAATTTTCTGTGTCTCCAAGTTTCAGGTAACATTTGGAGCGGGCAACTAGACAGCGCTTGTCTCCTGCTCTCAGCTTCAGCGCCTGGAAGGCAGCAGACACGGATTCGTCATCAGGGCTGGCTCAACAGCACAAACATATACAAACACATCTATTTGATGCAACCTGCCCTGTCTCAATACGGATCGTGACGACGGATGAGGATAAAACCCACATCATTTTTACCGAAAGACAAATATTCTCTTCACGTTCGCACATTCCCTCTGCGGTACCTGCCCTGCCTTTCCATGCCGGGGGGGTGCTGCAGCCCCCCCCTCTGAGCGGTCCCCCACACCGGACAGATGCTGCACGTCCTGGCGCTGCCCTGCCTGTGCCACCTGCCTTCGTGCGGTGCCCTTGGGGTGTCCTTGGGGACACCCCCCCCCTGCCACCGCCTGGGCTGGGCCGCGTCCCCTCACGCTGCCACCTACCCATGCCGCGGGCCCCACGTTCCTCCACGTGCCCCTTCCCTTCACGCCAGCCCCCGTCCCCCCCAACCCCCCCCGAGCGAACCGGGTGCCACCGCCGCGCACATCCCTTCGCGGCCGCCGCCTCCGAGGGCCGCCACCTCCTGCCGCCGGGCCCCCTCCCTCCCGCCGCCCTCACCGCCCAGGCCTCGTCCCGCCAGCCCGCCGCGCCGCCCTCACGTTGTTGAAGCAGGTCAGGGCCTTCTCGTACTCGCCCCGCCGGCACAGCAGCGTCCCCTCGGCCATGAAGCTGGGGAAGGTGCCGGCCGGGACGGTGTCCGCCGCCGCCGCCATGGCCGGTCCGCCGCCGCCGCCGCCGTCGCCTGGCAACCGCTGCCGGGCAACGGCCCGACTTCCGGCGCGGCGCGAAGCCCCGCCCAGGCGGTGACGTCGCGGTGGCGTGCCCGGAGAGGTTTCCCGCGCCCCGGCAGAAATTCCCGCGCTGCTGCCGGGTACCGAGCGCGGCCTCGGAGCCCCGGGAGCGGCTTCCCCGGGGTCCAGCCCCCGGCCGCCAGCGAGGCGGCACGGCAGGGGAGCTGGCTGCTCGGGGGCGGGGGGGCGCGGTCCTCCGGCCGTGGAGACCACGCGCGGGCGTGGGCCGGGTGCCTAAAATTACACACACACACACACCCACACACACACACACCCCCACACACACACTCCCGGCGGAGCGGTGTGTGTTTCCGTAGCAGGGCGCTGGGAAGGCTCCTGCCGCGCCGCTCACGGTGAGTCCGCACAAGCACGGCGGTGCAGGGGAAAGGCAGCGTGGGGTGGGCTGGCCGTGTAAGTAGGGCACGCGTGGGGGGAGAGGCTGCGCCGCTTTGAAGGGAAGGAAACGCGCTTTTTCCACCAAAACGTGCGCAGGCCCTGGCTGAAGCCGGTCGGGGCTGCACACCGGGTGCTCACGGTGTCTCACGCTTCATCTCTCCTGACCCAACCCGTCCGACCCATGGAGGATCCGGCGCCCGTTGGGGTTTTGTTCTTCACACCTACGTTCCCAAAGCCCAGCGCTGGAGGCACGGCCGGAAAGAAAGGGGGTGTGGGAGCGCCGGTGCTTGGTAAAACCGCTTTGCGAGAGCGATGGTGTGAATGCCTCAGTGACTGCTGAATGTCAGGCCGAACAGGTTCCTCGGGTCACGAGCCAGTGCCTACCGCAGGGGTTTCGCCAGGGCAGCCCCCCGCGTCTCTCTGGAATAACCATATTTAGTCCTTTTTGGTATTCCCGGGTAGCCCGTGGTACCGGTTTCATCACTGCAGCATCCAGTCCTGGACAAACAACTGATGAATGAGAGATGCTGCTGGTTCTCTCCTATCAGCGACTTTAGTCTTGACTTTATTTCGGCCTTGGGTGAGACTCTGCCAAGATTAGTGTTTGAAGCAATTTGTTCCTGCCAAGTGACTCAGAGTGGGTTTGGCATGTCTGTCCTGCTCGGAGAGACTCCTGCTCCGAGCCTGTAAGATTTACCTTCACCATGGGGAAAATCGGCGCTGCTGACGGATTCTGGGCACAGCTCAGGACTGGCAGGGTCCGTCCTTGCTCCGTGGCTCCTGGGACGGGGCTGGTGTGGCTGCGCAGACCCACGGCATGGGAGGGAGGCAGGGTGTCACACGTGGGTAGTGAGACAAACACCGGCCCAGCCCTGGAGTGGGAGGCCAGTGTGACACACCCCAGTTCCCCAAGGAGTCAGGCAGAGAATTTCAGACAGTTTAAGCTTTTGCTGTTTTCTGCGGAGGCTTTCCCTGACTGGCACCACCGGGTGTGATGCGCTCTCCCCATCGAGACGGGCAGGAGCATCGTGTCAGTGTCCTCTGGTCCCCCTCTGTGCGGTGGCCGGTGCTCCAGCCTGGTGACGGTGTCATACGTGGCACAGCAGACCTCTCCTCTGGACCGAAGCCATCCGCCCTTGTCGTACAGACGACCCCAGGGTGCTGCCCTTGAGCGCTGCTGAGGCGTGCTTTAGTCACAGCTTGGAAATACCAGGGAAAAAAAGCGAATGTGCGATGATTATTTCTGGCAAGCGGAGGAGACGTGATGTCTGCCGTTAGAGGCTTGTTAGGAAACACCAGGGCCGCTGGGAGCACGAGGCGGGATGGCCGACAACGCCCCAGAAACGTCTCTCCCCGCAGCACCCGACCCGTACGCGTTACGCCGCCCTGCGCAGCGACAAGCACCAGTCGGCCGTATCCTGTACGCCGATGTACGCCGGCGACGCTCTGCTCCCGCTCCCCGCCCTGGGTGCTACCGGGCCCGTCCCGGCCCTGCGGTTACAGCACCCGGGGGAGGTTTCTCCTGGAACGGCCGGGTCTGCCCCGCTGCCAGGGCCCCGGTCCGNGGCGCTGGGCAGGGTGCGGGGCAGTGCGGCCGAGCGGGCGCCCAGGTGAGTGCCGGTGGTCGCACCGCGGAGCGCCGGGGGCCCGTCCCCGGGAGGGCAGGGAGGCTCCGGTTCCGTCTGGCGGGGTGCGGCTCCCGCGGGCCGGG
>VXBL01001265.1:404198-458813 GCA_013400195.1 Aramus guarauna
CCGCGGGGCTCCTGCGGGCCGGGTGAGAGCGGCGGCCCCTACGCGCTTTCGGCGGGAGCGAGCCGGGCAGCGCCTCTCCCGCCCCGGGTGGGACGTGCCTGCGCGCCTCTCGCCGGAGCCGGCGGGCAAGCGGGGGCCGGTAGCCGCTAGGTCGCCGTGCAGCCGGCGGGCCCCGGGCCGCAGCCCGCGGGAAGCACCGCGGTCTCGGCCGTGTAGCGGGTTTGCAGCCGGGAGCAGGGAAGAGCGTCCGGGGCCGGGCCGGAGCCCCGTTGTTCTCCCTCTCGCCTCGCCGGCCCTGACCTTGAGGGAGCCGCACGCCTCAGCCGGGGCTTCCCCTCGGTGTGATGGCCGTGTCCGTGTGCGGGGGGGTCCCGGCGGAGCGGTTACAGCACCCGGGGTGCAGGGACCGTGTGTTGGTTTTGGGCGCAGCGGGAATGTCTAACGAGGGCCCGGCTCTTGTCCTAAGGAGGAAGGGCTCTTGTCTGCTCCAGCAGCAGATCCAGGTTTCGGTTTGGCGTGTTTGTGCCTTGAAGCCTCTTTCCGCCAGCACCTTGCCCTGTCTCCAGAATGGAAATCCCTTTGTGGTAGGTGTGGAGGCAGCAGCCCCGCTTTGGGATCTCTCTCTGCTCCTGCCCTCGTACTAGCAGGAGGGTGAATGGTCTGTGTCCCTCTTGCTGCCTGTCAATGGACCTGACAGCTCCAGGAGCTGCACAATGGCTCTTTTCCAGCTCTTCTGTTTGCTACCTGCAAACACCTGCTGTTTATCTTGCTGCTTTAGAAATTCTCTTCCTTTTGTACGGACTTCTCTTTTCTCTCTGTTTAATGGCTTTTGTTGTCTGCCATAGCGTCTACAAGACTGAAAACTTGTGCACATCTTGCATGTATTGTTTGTCAATGCCTATTTGTTTTCTTTCCTTAATTGGGTTTGGAGCTCAGAATATCACCTCTACTGTCTAATGCTGTTGTTCAACCCTGTAGAGTTTTCTGCGTAGGAGACTTCTGTATGAACGTGCAGAATTGGTGCTCTCCGTCCTCCAGCTAGCAGTGCTCTTCCTACCGTTAGTATCTCTGCTTGAGGTGGGACCCAGTACGAAGGACAGCCACAGCTGGGATCCCACGCAGGGCAGAGAACATGCTGCTCCTGTCCGCTTTGCAAGTGATGTGGGGAAGGATTTAAGGAATAAACTTGGTAAGGACCTTGCCCAAAGCTACGGAGTAAGATGGCCTTTAAAGACAGGATTCTAGCTACCCTACTTCTGGCACTAGATGTGTTTGGAGCCTGTTGTCTGCTCCCCGTTAGCCAGACTTAACTCCGTTCGTAGTCTGTTCCCCTCCCTGGCTGCTGCTTTGTTCTCCAAGGTTCCATGTCTGCAGGGAACCTTCTCCAGAGCTGGGTGCTCGATGCGCTCCCTGCCTTAGCAAGTGCACCCGCTCGCATCACACCAGAGCGGTGCCAGGCATTTCATAATGCACAGCACTGAGGTATCTTGACCTGTGAAGTTGGCTGAGTGCTGCGGGGCCTCTTCCCTCCAGCCCTCTCTTTGTCCTCTGATGAAAGCACACATGTTTGCCAGGTGGAAGCTGACGTAACTTTTCACGCTGCAGTGGGATGAAAATACTGGCTGATCTTGAACTGCGTTAATAAATGACCTGGGATGGAGGGGGGGAAGGTTGCTTTACAGTGTGGTTTTGTTGACATAATTCTCAGGAGAGAGGGCGTGAAATCTTTATTGGAGAGGGAGTCCTCCCGACAAAAGCATTGCTTGGGTATGATCAGGGTATGGTACTGATCTGGATCCAAGTAAATGGCATGAGTGCCATGTTCTGTATGAACATAAACTGGTGAAGCTTGTAGTGTTATACCTCTGAGACCAAAAAGGGTTCAAAGAAAAATAAACCAAATCAATGTCTTTCTTTTTTTTCCTCCCCTTGGAGTAGACCATAGTGTGCTGAGTAGTGCTGCATCATCTGATCTCTTTGGGAGTCAAGGAGACTTTACTTTCTTACCACAGAACCTGGATCTCTTCTTGACGTCTCCCCGTCTCTTTTCTTTGGACTAGGTTGCGTTTTTCCCTTCAGCTAGTCCCTGCTCTATTGGGGCAGGTGTATCAGTTGTGTCACAGCACACACAACATCCAGCTCTTAAATTCTTCCCTACCTTGCCACCATTACACTGTTTTTCTCTTGTCAATACACTTGAGAAACTTTCCCCAAGTATAATTTTTTCTTTTTGCATATTTGGCAAGTGATATTTTATTTTGAAGGAATAAGTGCTGCTGAGCCCTCAAAAATGTGATCTAATCCATTTCTCTTACTTGCTCTGGACTTGCTAGTGGAGGCTGAAAACCAGCACTCTCTAAATCAGTGGCAATGGATGATGATGTAAAGGTCTCTGTGTTGCAGGGAAGCAGTTTATTTTAGAGCCTCAGCAAATGAACACAAATCATTCATGGAAATCAGTGACACTTCCAGAAATAACTTACTCTTACACCAGTAACCCACTTACCAAACCAAGGTTAGGTGCGTGACATCTGTTCAACAGTTCCATTCTTTGCTTAAGAAGTAACGGACAGCATGCTTCAAATGTGAGAATGGTCCTTGTAACCCAGGCTGGCTCCAGGGCTGCCCCTGCTTTGAGCTTGAGGTTGGACTCGATGACCTCCCGAGGCCCCTTCTAACCTAAACTAATCTGGGATCCTGTGATCTGTTGCATTTTAACTGAAAAGCTCCTGGCACATACTGTAGAAAATGCTTTAAAGTGGCAGTAGGTTGTCTTTCGCTCTGCAATTTTGGCCAGGAGCCCACTGTGTTTCCACCCTTCAAAGGAGAAGGCAAGGCAGTTTATAGCAACGGGATCTGAACCTGTGATGATGCAGGTACAGTATGGAACTCACAGAATGACCATCAAATCATCACAGGCAGCCAGAGAGGTGTTATAGGTTAGAAACTGCTAATTCTATCTGCCCCTATCCTAAATCCTGTGCAGCAGAGGATACATGTTAAGAGCAGACTGGAAAAGGCATTTTGTGCTGCTGATGTGAACCTGCCATGGTGTGTGGTGGTGCAAGATCTGGGGCCTAAAGTCATACGCAAATTGCAGTTCAGTCTTGCCTGATGAATCACAAACAGGCCAGTGTCTGGGAGTTAATCAGTAGAAGAGAACGTTAGCCTATAGTTTGCATTTGGTATGGAGAAAGGGAATTTTTTTCTCCCTGCCCTGCTCTGTTTTTCTTCAGAGGTGTATCTGTTATTCCCACCAGCATCGCTTGGTACTGCAGGTGCTAAGCATGACTGAAAACAAGATTATCCATGACAAGTGAGAGTCTTAACCGGCCTCCTTCTTGGGAAACCGCAAAGATTCTGCTCCTCCAGCTCGGTGGCAAGCTGCAGTCCGTGCTCCTGCTCTGTGTTTGCAGAACAGATGGAGCCAGTTAATGGAGTCTGCTCTGATTATGTCTCTCTGGTTGACGAGGGACCTGCACAAGCACATACAGCTAGGAATTGCTGATGCCCTATGGATTTTTTTTTTCCCTGCTGAGCTTTTAGCTTAACAATTCAGCAGACTGAAGCAATTGTTTTGTGCTGTCTATCCCATGAGAAAGGCAGGGTTGGAGCAGCGGAAAAACTGAGTGAGGGGCATGATTAAAGACTTGCTAATGATTAGGAAATGTCTCAGTGAACTGTGGGCAGATAAGAACAGCCTCATTCCTGCTGTTCTGTTGCCATGACACAAGGATTTTGTCATTTTTTTCATCTACTGTTATTGTAATAATCCTCTAGGTTTTTCTCTCTTTACACCAGTAGTGTTATTGCAAAAATGAGGTGATGAAATTTGGAGAGAAACCAGGGGAGCAGCAGAATCAGCAAAGTTTGAGAGGAACAACTTCACAGCGCCTGGCCTTGTGGGAATGCCCCTGCGCTTTCTGTCTCTCAGGTTTAAGCAATCCCATGTACATCACTGTTGTTCCCACTGACATTTTTTTTACAGGACTGTGTTTAAGAAGACCTGAGGGATGTCCTGGGTCCAGTTTCCTGCAATTGCAGATGATTACATCTTGGTCCCTGGCATAACTAGCATCAGCTTGATTTTTTTTTTTTTTATTTGTACATGTGGACTGAAGATCTGCAATATTGTTCAGAAGCTCTCTGTCACCCTGGAGAAATGAAAAATATAATTTTTTTAGATTAAGAAAGATGCTTGTCATTTTCTCTTATCCATCTGTTTGATGCAGTGAAATGTGACGCTTTTCCCTGGGACTGGCTGTTAGCATATTGTACAGTCGGCAGATGATGGGTTTCTAAGGGCTTTGAGAGCAAGGATATTCCAGCTTCCTACTAGACAAAATAAATAGCTGCAGGTAACTTAGGAGCAGGATTTGCTCTCAGAAATAGCACTGCTTTAAAGCAAAAATTGTAATGGAAAGTTTTCAGCACTACGGTACAGACTTACTGTAGTTCTGTGCGTGCGCAGCTATGGAGGCAAGGTAGCAGTGTGGTGGTTGTGGGAATTGAATGTGTCTGTGCATGCCTGCAGAATAAGGTTGGGTTTTCTTTTTTTCTTACAGCTCTGCCAACTCCCAGCCCAATGTACAGCCACTTCTGTAGCTTTGGAACTGTAGCTGGCCTGTGGCTGACTGACCATATAATAAAGCTGTAAGCTTTTGGTCAGAGAAGCTGGCCTATTCTTTTTGATAGTGCTTGTCTGATGCACAGACAGTGCCTCAGAATTAAGGAAGAAGCTGTCTCGGAATGATACCATCAAACTGATCCACAATTAGCAGAGGGTAGATGCAAACCCATTCTGCAAACACACTTCTTAGTCTGATGCAGCAAATTCCAGTTGGTTTCTAGTAGCTAAGCCATTCTGTCTCTTGCAGCTTCCTTGCTGTGCTGGTTTGGGCTGGGATAGAGTCATTTTTTTTCACAGTAGCTAATGTGAGGCTGTGTTCTGGATTTGTACTGATAACACGGGTATGTTTTCATTCCTGCCGAGCAGTGCTTACGCAGAGCCAAGGCCTTTTCTGCTTCTCACCCCATCAGCAAGTGGGTTGGGGGTGCACAAGGAGTTGGAGGGGGCACAGCCGGGACAGCTGACCTCAATGACCTGAGGGATGTTCCATCACATATGACATCATGCTCAGCCTATAAAGCTGGAGGAAGGGTAGGACATTGGGAGTGATGGCATTTGTCTTTCCAAGTCACCGTTATGTGTGATGGAGCCCTGCTTTCCTGGAGATGGCTGAACGCTTGTGTGCCATGGGAAGGAATTCCTTAGTTTGCTTTGCTTGCATGCACAGCTCTTGCTTTACCCATTAAACTGTCTTTATCTCAACCCATGAGTTTTTCTCTACCTTCCGATTCTCTCTCCCATCTCACCGGCGGGGGGGTGCGTGTGAGCGAGCGAGTGGCTGTGTGGGGCTGATTTGCCAGCCAGGGTTAAACCACAACACAAGCTAAAAGATTAAGCAGTCAAAGCAACTCTGTTAACTTTGAATTTTTAATGCAGATTACAACACAGCTTACGTTCCTACAGTTTTGTGGTGTTTGCAGGTCAAAGATGGGCAGGGGATTGCAATCAGCAGTAGGTAGGATTTTGAATGGTGCATGCCTGGCTGTTCTGTAAGCACAAGCAGCCACATCTGCACCCATTCAACGCACGGGTCACCTGCCAGCTCCATTGGGATGGCTCTGGCCGCTGCTGCTTACCTGCTGCAGATTACTTCCCCTTGGGACCGTTACACACTCTGCCCTTCTTCCAAACAAAATTCCTACCAGTCTAGAAAGCTGTGGTGGATTAACACCAAGAAGAGATGAACTTCAGTGTCTGTGCTCAGCTTACAGCCAGAATTGCAGCCTGCCTGAGAAGGTTGTGCCAGCAAGCCTTCCAATTCCTAAAATCTTTGAGGTTAATCCACTGGTACCCAGCGTTTCCCCTTCACTGACACTACTTCCTCTCCCAATATGTGCTGCTGTTATTTGTTCCCCGATAGCTGTGTATAAATGGTCGCCTTGAGATAACTACATTATCTCCATGTCACTCCATCTTTTGTAATTAGGAGCACCCAATGGAAGTTCTAAATTACTTCTAAGGTTACTGCAGAACAGCTGCTCGTAGCCCCAGGACTTGACATAATTCAGTGGCTCTCAATGTTTTTCTGTGACAACTCTATTCTCCCAGCATCTCTGAATAGGTATTTTTAGGAATACCTCTTGGAGAGCAAATGAAGCGAGGGCTGTGACGTTCAGGGGGCTGCAGGGGAGGATGGAGCAGTAGGATATGTGTCTGGCTTTGCGGGACCGGACAAACAAAATGTACTTGGTTTGCTTTGGCTTGTGCACAAGAGCTCCCTACTCCTTAGGCTGTGTTTGGCACTGAGGTAATAAAAACAAAGTGTGATTATTTTTAGCAGATGAAATAATTGGTGCAAGTGTTTATGGTCACAAGAATGGGTTTTTGACTCTATGAAGAAAGATAGGGTGCTTCAGAAACATTGCCTGCTGCTGTTTTGAAATGGGATTAAATTGGAAGCTGCACTGCAATCATGTTGGAGTTTTGCGTAAAACTCTCTGAAGGCAGGAACGCTGTGTTGTTTAACACTTTTTGACATTTCTGTAGCTTCTTTTCTGCTTTAACACTTGAATTGTACTTGAAAAGATGTTAGCAGCAAATTTGATGGCCAGTTCTTAAGCCTAGTTAACAGCTTTCAGTAACGGTATGTACTTAGTCCAACCTGTTTCATTCTAGAGGCAAAGAGAGAATGCAGCCTGCCTCCTACTATTGTTTTCTCCAGAATACATAATTTTGTCTATTTTGGGGGGGTGGGGAGAACTGAACCTCTTTCTTCCTGCTCTAAGGCAAAAAAGTCTTTATTTCTAATGATGGCTAATTACTCCCTGGCATATTCTGTGTTTGCTTATAGAATGAATAACCTGGTTGATTACTAACGGTTATTGCCCAGAAGGTAGCACAAGAAATAACTGTGGAATTTTTAAACTGTTTCCCTCTGTGGGTCTTGAGTAAAGCATCTATTTTGCGATGGCACGGGCAGTTAGTCTTACTGAACCATTCAGATACTTCACTGTGCAGATACTTGGATGGAATCTGAGCTCTTCTTTTCTGCGTTGGTGCCTTTCTGCTTCGCAGCTCTCCCAGGAACCACCCTAAGCGTGCTTTTCTGTTTCCTGGCACACTGGCTATGCCTGGGGAACAGGGACATGAGCTCCAGGTACTTGGAATGCGGCACGAGCCACTGCTCGAGCTTCTCTGTCAGCAGTCTGACCCCTTAGAAAAATCAAAACTGCTTGCTGACCTCTGGCTGATGGCAGGACTCGGTTCTGATGTTTGACACATGCAGACGGGTTCACTGGGATGAAGTGTTGGTTTAAATAAATGTTTACTGCAGCTAAAAATAAATCATCTTTGACCCTATAACTTTGCTGCATTTCAGAAAGAAAAGTTACAGCCTTGAGATCAGAAATTATTTACTTATGTCAGTTTAGAATACACTCTTTAAAAGAGAAGAAAGCCATCTCCAGGAAAGGCATGACATTAGAAATTTTTTTATTATTTTTCTCCAAAAAAAAGCCCAAATTCTCTTACCTTAATCTTCTTTGTTGTCTTGAGCATCTTATTCTGCAGGCTGTGAAACAGCTTCCAAGACATCTAGGTTCTGAAACAAAAACCAAAAAAATAAACCAATGATATAAAAGTGTTCTGGTTTTGATAATATGGGCAGCACTTTCTTTTCCCTTTAGAAAAAGGTGTGAGGGATTGCTAATTTGCCTGCAGTCAAGCTCAGACTGGAAATGTTTTCTTATGGCACGTCACAAGTGGGAGGAAGGGCTTTCCTCTCCTCTTGCCTTGTCACTCCCTGGTTCTGAACTAGAAGAAACGGTGGGTGTGATACATAGGTCCCACGACAGCAAACCTGGGGGGTTGTGTAGTTTGAGAGGAGTTACCTTAGCTGCGCACTCCCCTAGACGGGGGTGGATGCTCAGAGCTGCCCAGTTTGGTAAAGGCACGGTGGTGGCTGGGATGAGCTGCAAGGATTACGCCTTTCCCTGCAGGCAAGGCTGGACCAAAAGAGCATTCAGGGCAGTGGGATGGGGTAGAGGTTTTAAGCAATACGGAATAGTTCTTGCTTATCAGGTGAGTTTTATAGTCCTATTTATAATGGGGAGATACAGCCCCAGCTCTGTATTTGCTTTGGGTTTGCATTGAGCTAGATGAATGGGAGTTTTCTGTGAGAACTGGACTCTGTTCCTGATTACTTTTTTATTTTTCTTCCCCAATTCAGAGTAGGTAACCATGTCAGCCAAAGCCATCTCTGAGCAGACGGGGAAGGAGTTCTTGTATAAGTACATCTGCACATCCTCTGCCATCCAGAACCGTTTCAAGTATGCTCGAGTCACCCCAGACACTGACTGGGCACGACTCACCCAGGACCACCCTTGGCTTCTCAGCGAGGTAAGGAGAGCGACTCACCTTCCTCTTGTGGCTGAGCCCCCGACAAATCTCTGCCCACCCACCCGAGCTGCACCCCGTTGGGCACGGCACGTCATGCTGTGGCAGGTTGTGAGCAGAACTGCACTCCAGATCTTTCCTGAAGGACCGGTCGCTGCTGGTGCTCTGCAACATTCATTTGCAACACTGATGAAGAAACAAGCCTTGCTTCAAGGCTGTTGTATCAACCTTCTGAGGGGCCTGATCATAAAATTTCTTTAAGGCCCGTGAAATACATGAGCAGAGATATATGCAAACAAGAAGCAGAAAATAAAGGAGGCTGATTCAGACAAAGCGAGAATCTTGAGATGTCAGTCCCTGCTCTCAAACCCTTACTTTCTGAAATCGTGGAATGCCTTCTCCACGGATAGCTTTCACATTTGGTTAGGGTACTGCTTAGGTTTCCTCTGTCCAAGCAAAATGTCAGGGAAAAGTTCATTTTTTGCCTTTTTCTGTGCAAGATGTTTTATATCTCAGTGTGTTTCATGGCCATGCACTTTCTGTAGAGAAAACGTATCCAGAGCTCTTTTTATTAGTTGTCCAGTCTGGCTTTTTTCCAGCAGTTAATTTAAGTCATTGGTTGGTAGAACATGAATGTTTCGCAGTCCTTTACTGCCTGACTGATAGCAGCCCTGCACTAAGTAATTAAATGTTCCATACTCAAGTGCATGAGTGAATTGCAGGAAGATAACAGCAGTGCTTCTAAAAAGACATGCAGAAAGCCAGAAGGCAGCAAGGATGCGATCTGTCCTTTAAGGCAGAGTTCTGTAATGCTAGGAAGGGCAACAGGGTCCAGCAGAAAGACCACAATCAGTGTTCTGTCCTGCAACATGTCATGTTCTGACTCTACACTGTAAGTTGCTGAAGTTCCAGGATATATCAGCTGTACAGGAGAATGGCACCTATTTCTTATTAAAATATATATACATATGTGCAAGCTAGAGATAAATGTGTTACCTAGGAACAGCTTTCCGTAGGCATCTTATAAAGAGCCACTGTCAGTTGACCAGAATGTGCAGAACCCCTGGCCAGTCTCATGTATGTCGTGAGAGCAGGAGCCTTCTTGGTAAGCAGCTGACTGTGCTTGCCGTGCCTCTAATAGTTTCTCCTTGTGAGCCTCTGCTCCCAGAGAAATATTAATTTCATGATTTCATGAGGCATCTTACAAAGTCAGTTTGCCAAACTGGCAGGATGCTGTTTGCTTTTCAGCATGTGGTTTGTTGTTTTTTTTAAAGAAAGTGAGTACATATACCCTGTCCTAACAGCTGCTTTGAAAGAGTTACCAAAGTTCATCAAAAAAAGCTAAAGAAACTGTCACCTCAGTCTCCGATGTATACTTGTGTCTGACTAGAAATAAGGCAGCTCTTCTCAAAGTACAGCATAAAAAAACCTGCAAGCATGTTGTACCGGGAGATGCTTTTGCTTAACAACTGTAGCACATTAGGCACCAGCCAGGAGATTAAAGAAATTCTGCAAGGGCGTTTGTTGTACAGAATTTAAGTTTTTATTTCACTATCTGCAGAGAATCACTTGACTAAAATCACTTTCTAATTCTTCTTTCTTTTAATCCCTCTTGCACAATGTTATAGCGTTTAGTAGTGAAGCCAGATCAGCTAATTAAGCGACGTGGGAAGCTTGGACTGGTTGGAATTAACCTCACTCTGGATCAGGTGAAGGTTTGGCTCAAACAGCGTCTGGGCCAAGAAACCACGGTGAGTGCCACTTTAGCAACAAAACCAAGAGTTTTTTGTTGGGTCTTTTCTGCCTACTTGCATGATAGGAGCTGGTGCGCAGGTATTTCTGTTGCTTATGGTGGTTTAAAATGCATGTTATGCTTATGGCAAAGCAAGTGAGAAACTGTCCCATGTGTGAACTTGCTGGTAAAGGAGCACTGACAAATGACACACTCAACAGGCGGCACAGCTCGGCACCCCCACTTAGTGTCTGCTGCCCAGCTCTGCCGTGCGGGACCCGTGCAAGGGAGCTCAGCAGGAGCTGGCACCGTTCTGAAAATCCCTTCCACTTGGGAGTCGGCAGTTGATAGCTCAAATGCTGTGTCTCGTTGGTATAGCTGCTTCGCTTTAATACCCAAGGCAGATTTAACAAGACAAGTATAAAAGCTGTCATAAAATTGTCCTGGCTTGTAATATTTATTCTCCTGGGAATGATGCTGCAATGCTAATGATAAAGAAATGCCTGCCATCCCAGCTGCTGTGTTTCAGGAGCTGATAGAGTTGTGCTGTCTCAAGGAAACTGATGCCTTGCCCCTCTGTGATTGATTTGCTGCTGGCTCCAGCACCGAGCTGTGCAGCCGAGCCAGCCAGGCTTGCCTGAAGGCCATTATGAAACACCAGGCAACTGCATCTTGTGTGCCTGCCCATCAGGAAAACGAGGGGTGTTGTATTGCACTACAGAAGCGATTTCAACAACCACATCTAAAGGAAGGACTGTGCCAAGGACTTGTGACCAATGATGTCTGCTCCTGCAGCAGCATCCTCAGGAGCAGGGGGTATCTCTTGCACCCTGTGCAGGAGTGTCCCTTGAGCCAGGAAACTTGAGTTTGGATAGCAGGAAAGCGCCCACGCAGGACAGTTCCTGGGACCTTGCTGTAACTGCCTGTCCCTGTAGGAAAAGGCTGAAGGGTTCTCTCTTTTAGCAGTGTTGATTAATTCTCGAAGCTTGCCTTATGCTGTCATAAATGTGGATATTGGACAAGCGTTTATTGGTGTTTATCTTGTTTTCTGCCTACAGATTGCTAATGCTAAGGGAATCCTAAAGAATTTTCTGATTGAACCGTTTGTCCCTCACAAACAGGTTAGTATACCAAATAAAACATTAAGAAGTGGTTTTAAATCTCTTTTGACTCGCGTGCAGCTTAGATGGATTGATATAGTGGAGAATGCAGAAGTTTGGGAGTGTGCTATTAAGCTGACAGCATGGGTGCCTGTGATCAGAGCTGTGTGCAGGCACAGCACGAGTCCGTGCGAAGGGTTCTTAATAGTGATGTTAATTTGCTGTTGCTCTGCTGGGAGGAGGTTACAGATCACCTGGGAGGGTCAGAGTTGGTTGGTCAAGGCAACTCACTGCTCCTTGAATCTGGTACTCCCGAGTGTGGATAACAAACTGTTGATGTGAGAGTTTGTGCTGGTGAAATATTCATACTCCGCCATGGTTTGTGGGAAGGGTATAATCACCTAAGACAGAGGTGTCTTCAGTGCATGCAAGAGGGGACCCTGGTTTGCACTTCAGTTGTGTGAAATGGGAGCAGTTTTCTCAAGAAATGGCAAGGGTTGTCCCTGGCCCGTTTCACCAGGATGAAGCACTCTGGGCCCTGCCGCACTCCCTCCGGGCCAGCACAGCCTCTACAACCCTGGGGAGCATCTGGGCTGCTCCAGCGGTGCTGTTCCTCAGAAGGTTTCACAGTGTGCTCAGTTGCCCCTTCCCTAGCATTGGCACAAGCCTCTTCTTCAAGGGCTTCTCTGGGTGTGACTTGCTAATGTTCGTGCCTGGGTCTGTGCAGGAGGAAGAGTTCTATGTGTGCATATACGCTGCCCGTGAGGGAGACTACGTGCTCTTCCACCACGAGGGGGGTGTGGATGTGGGAGATGTTGATGCCAAAGCTCAGAAGTTGCTTGTGGCGGTGGATGAAAAGCTCAATGAATCAGATGTAAAGAAATATCTCCTGCAGCATGCACCAGCAAATAAAAAGGAGTAAGTAGAGATGTCCAGTTCCAGGCAGCTCCTCTCCTTTCATTTCAGTGCAACATCCCTTTGTTCTGTTTCACGCTAAAGCTTGCCTTCCTAACCTCCTTGCTGCTCTCAAGAATATGGCATGCATCCTAAATCCACTTCTTCGACCTTATCTGAGCCACTTGTAAAACTCAAAATAAGTGTTTGTGGTGCTTTGAGCCTTCACTTGACAGAGGTGCTTCTCAGTCTACTGAAGTCTCGACCTCTGAGATGTTGGAGACACGTATTGAATTTTGATGTTTCGTGCCAGCATAGCAGAGTTACTTTCATTTAGTAGAAATGGAGATAAGATGTGAATCTGATTTCTAATTCTGAAATGTACTCTCCCTTACTCTGGCCTAGTCTCAGAAAGTATTCTCTTACTGTGAGCTGGACTGTAGATCTCAAAACTGCTTCTGTATCTCCTTTAATTAGATGCCTATACCTAGTTATTTTAATGAGTCATGATTTTTCCAAACATAACGTAATCACTGATGGCATTGTTCAGTACTGAAGGGCTGAAGAAGCCTGTCACTAATAGTTTACTGCAGTGTCTTTCCCATCCCAGCTAACAAAGTTCTGACAAAGATGCATATCTGAAAGTGAGACAATGATGCATTTCTGTCTCTTGGTGAGATTAAAAAGACTGAACATCTATATGACAGTTGTGAGTGACTGCGTTCCCAGCAGAGTTTGGTGAAGTATAATGAAGATGAGTCATCAAGGTCTTCCTTTCCTTGAGTCATCATCTCAGCTTCTTCCAGAGAAGATGAATGAGAATGAAAGAAATTGATACAGAGTAGATTTGCAGATTGTCGTTAATAGAAATGAAGCAGGGCAGGCTGTGCTTTATATTTGGCTGCTTTAATGAATTTGTGTTACATTTTTTACAGCGTCTTGGCTAGCTTCATCTGTGGCCTGTTCAACCTTTATGAAGATCTATATTTCACATACCTCGAGATCAATCCATTAGGTAATACATATTTTTGGGAGCAGGACTTTCTGTTCTGGAATCCTGAAATGTGTAATTCACCTTTCTCAGGTTTATGTAGTTCGCAACAGTACCAAGTTGCATATGCAAAAGAAATACAAAAGTGGCTATGATGTGTCCTGGAGCTATTAGTTGAATGCATCCAAAACAAGGACTGCTTGTAGGTGTTCTCTGTTATGGAATTTCTTGGTGGAAAGGACAATTCCACTGAAAGGGATGTTAAGCCAGGACTGAAGAACATAAACGTTGTTCTGTTGGATCAGAACAAAACAGCACCTGAGCTGGGGCCTGGCCCATGGCCGTGGTCACTAGTTACTTCTTAAGGGAACTCTGTGGGTTTGGTAAATACAACTAAATGACACGTGTAGAGGAAAGGGAACAAAAGTGACCTAGCTTTTTGTAATGATCTCTGTATGGTATCAAATTTTATGAGTAAATCTGTAATGCATGTCTCTGTATGAAACAGCTAATTCTGATATTTTCTTTCCAAATGCAGTAGTGACTGATAATGGTGTCTACATCCTTGATTTGGCTGCAAAGATTGACGCAACTGCTGACTACATCTGCAAAGTGAAATGGGGAGACGTGGAGTTCCCCCCTCCCTTTGGCAGGGAAGCTTACCCAGAGGCAAGTAACAACCCACTCTGGCCCAGATCCCTCTGTAGTGGCCTACAAGTTAATTCCTCATTGCTGGTACACCCGTGGCAGTGAGGGTTTCCTCTCCTGTGGCTTTTGTTGCTGTGTTTCAAGTGCCTTGGCAGTGGCATCTGTGATAAGAGGTTGTGCAAACCTGTGCTTATCTTGCTGTAGTACTAGGACTTCTCCTAACAGCACTCTGAACTGCAGTTGCTTTCATCTTTGCTTGGATGTTGTTTCAGTTCTTTAATTCAGAATTGACTTTTTTTAAATGGAGGCTTATTTTTAACTTCATTCAATTATGTGCCAAAGCTCTGTACTCACACAGTCTTCCTTACACGGTTCTTGCCTGCATTGCTGCCCTGTCAGCATCGTTATTTTTTTCTTGGAGCGCTGGTTATTGCCAGCCTTGTGGCAGCTGATGTTCCCTCAGTGTTTCGGTTACGGTTTCTGAGAGCAGAGTAGCGGTTGTGTGCGAAATCTGCGTGTGAGTGAGAGATGGCAATTATTTTCTCTGGATTCACAAACTTCAAAGTAAAAAGTTAAGATGTTAATGCACCCATTTTCTTGGCCAGAGATGACCAAGAAGAGGCCTTCAGGCAACCTTTTTCTTTTAAAGTTTGAAAATCCTGTTTCCTCTTGGAATTCCCTGCATTTGTACTGCTGGTTCCATAAACACTGCTTCACACAGAGCCTCCCAGCAGCTTCCAAAACTGTTGGAGGTAGAGCTCTCTTCTTAATTGTTCTGTTACTTATTTCAGGTGACTGTTTTGCTGTTGCCAAAAGGATTTCTGTCCTGACTTTTTTCATATTAATAATTATGCTTCATTTGGGGAAGGTTTTTGTAACACGGCCAGGAAATCCATTTAGCTATTTCTCTCCATGTAGCTTGCTTGATGCCAGCACTTAACTCAATTTGCTTTTAAAAGGATTAGTTCAGTTTTTGTCTCTGAATCATCCCTCTGCAAGTCACGGTGAAGGTTATTATGGCAGTGCCTTTGCTGAGAATTTTAATGAACTCGCAGTGAAGTGCTTCACAACAGGCAAGCACGCTGCGATACAGGAACACCACGTTGAGCCAAATTACGGCTCACTCGGTGATTACATTCTTGGCTGCAGAAAGCGTGTAGCCATGGGTGTGTTGATTTTCCAATTTCCTCTGGTCTCAGTCTGCAGACAAAGTCAGAACAAGACCTTTCACTTCAGAGGTGTTGACTGTCGTACGTGGAACCATGAAACCTGGGAGGTTCCCAGGGCTGGCTGAGCAGTGGAGGAGGGAGCCACCGTTCATGGAAAGGCCGGTGTAGTACAGCTTAGTGAAACACCACCAGTAATCAGCTGTGTTTCCAAAGGTTTTCATGTGCAAACAGGAAAATTCTGCTTCTGGGTCTGCACTTTACAAATGAAGGAATATCAGATTTATTTACAGCAGTCACTTGTAACTTCACCTGGGACAAGCAAGAGACAGGCCAGCAGGCCTTAGAAAGACAACATGTTCTTTGGAGGCTATGATTTTTTTTTTTCCCAAGCAAGAATCAGAATTTGAACATATGCTCAGGTTGATCCCCTTTGAATTTGTTACCGAGGGAATGGCATAAGCTGTCTATATCCAATCCAATCTCAGTCTTGGAGAGCACCTAACACAAATCAGACCTGGCCTCTGAGAGATGAAGGTGGGTCATCATCCCTTACAAAAATGGTGTTTGTAGTTCTGCTGTCCCCTCAGTTGTAGTTGAGAGTTGAGCAAATGGGCCCTCTGGTTTGGAGGAGGAGGACACAAAGGAAGTTTAAATCGTGTGCTGCTCTGTTTGCAGGAAGCCTACATTGCTGACCTGGATGCAAAGAGTGGAGCCAGCTTGAAACTTACTATTCTCAACCCCAGAGGCAGGATCTGGACCATGGTAGCTGGTGGCGGTGCCTCTGTGGTTTACAGGTAACAGGAACAAGGTTTCCAGAGAGGGGGATAGATTTACGGTGCTGGAAGAAAAGAATTGATGCAGTCTCTGGAAAGGACACTCTTGTAGAGCGACCTTTCCCACACCATGCCTGCTTGGGATCTCCAGAATGAAGATGCTGTGCAGATTTCTTACTAAGATGTGGAACGTAGTGTCCCGTAGAGATGACAGTTTAATTCTGTAAGGTTGAGATATGGTTTGTTTTTGACTTGGAAAGAAACAAACTGGCTGAAAGCTGTTTATGGTAATATTGTTGCCATGGTAGTCACTGAGTTCCCATCATATCTAGGAAGTATAACAAGATTAATTGTGACTGGCACCAAGAGGAGAGCAGCTTTGTTTTCAGCAGGCAGCAGGATCTCTCTGTTACAAGTCCCACTTTCCCAGGAATTTGGAATGTGTTATGAAGACCTTTGTAGTGACTCAAATTATAATTGATCTTTTTGGTTTGTTTTTGTTTTTTTTTTTTTAAACAGTGACACCATTTGTGACCTGGGGGGTGTGAATGAACTGGCTAACTATGGGGAATACTCGGGAGCTCCAAGTGAGCAACAGACCTATGACTATGCTAAGACTATTCTTTCCCTCATGACACGAGAGAAGCACCCTGAAGGTAAAGAGAGTCACTGCAATTACAAAGCTGCTCAGCTGTGAAGCTGCATGTGGGGGGAAAAACTGAACAAATCTGGGTTGTTACTATGCTTAGACCTCCCTGGCAGAGCTTTTAATGTACTGATGCCTTCTGAGTGAAATAGTGATGGATTTTTGTCAGCTCTTGCTTCAGAGACAGGAGCAAATGTGGCCCAAGATATTCTTATCAGAAAAATTCTTGCTTGATACAAAGCTCTTCTCTTCCAAGCTCTGCTAAACACAACTTACTGCAAACTGCTGGCTAGTCTGAACTGCAGCACTGTTTCACTTTGTCCTAAGGTGTTTCATGATCCTACAACACACTGTGTGCTTTAAACTTTTATTTATATGTGTTTCTTCCCTCAGGTAAAATTCTGATCATCGGAGGCAGCATTGCTAACTTCACCAATGTAGCAGCCACTTTTAAAGTAAGTGACTATTCAGGAGTACTGGCAAATGCCTGCAGTCATCAAGCCCGAGCCATTCTCCTCAGTTGGGTGTTGTGCTGAGACTGACAGCACATCTTCTCCCAGAGTTCCTGGGAGGAAAGGACAGGGTGAACATTGGGCTGCCCAGTTCACCCGGCCTGTATGTTTCTTTTAGGGCATCGTGAGAGCTATTAAGGATTACCAAGGCCCTCTGAAGGAGCATGAGGTGAGGATCTTTGTACGAAGAGGAGGCCCCAACTACCAGGAAGGATTACGTGTCATGGGAGAAGTTGGTAAGGACCAACCATTTCCTTTTGTTCTTGCATCTTGTTTCTTCCCCCTGCTTTCTGCAGAGCCTCTTCAAGGTTAAATGCTTCACTTCGGCAGAAGCTCATCTTGTTCCCTTTCCCCAAGGCTAACTGTTCTTGTGTGCTTGCACAGGGAAGACCACTGGGATCCCCATCCATGTCTTTGGCACGGAGACTCACATGACTGCGATTGTGGGCATGGCACTCGGCCATCGACCCATCCCCAACCAACCACCTGCTGCAGCCCATACCGCCAACTTCCTCCTCAACGCCAGCGGCAGCCCCTCGGTGAGTTCCCTCCCCTCCCTGAAAGGGAACGCTTGTGAGGAGCCTCCTCAAGGCAGCTTCCCTGTCTGAACAGGTCACAAATGGATCTTGGCCACCACTATCTGCACAAATGTCCAGGAAGCTGAAGCAGCTCTGCTTGCATGGGTTTAACAGGAAGGGTCCTCCCAACATCTGCCTCGCTCATGCAGAAAATGTGACCCCTCAAAACCATCAATGAGACTCTTGCATCTACTTGGATCTTGGGCATTTAGGAGTTTTCCCTCACTCAACTGAAATGGTCCTATCTCAAAATTGACTTTGTTTGATTTTCTTTGTAGACTAGCATAGCCAAAGTGGCCATCTTTTCCTATGTGTGCCAGGCCTTATCCAGCACACCATCTCTTACTGACTTGGCTTCTGAATCTTTCAGACTCCAGCACCAAGCAGAACGGCTTCTTTCTCAGAGTCCAAACCCGATGATATTGCTCCAGCCAAGAAGGCAAAGCCGACAACACCTCTTGGTAAGTCCAGCATTGGAAGTGATCGCTAGCAGTTGTCTTATGCTCCAAAAGGCAGAATGTGGACTAAACTAAGGCTTTTTCTGGATATAAAGGGAAGCAATTTTGTGGTACCTGTCTATCTTTGTTTTGAATTTATATAAATGCTTTTAGAATGTGCTTTTAGAATGTTGTCACTTGTGCTATTGGCTCATACGCAAAGTGTTTGTTCTTTGATCTGGGATGTTTCTCTGAAGGGAACAGCATGGTTTAGCTCCAGCTTTCCCACATCCCCGTATGCAAAGCCAGCAGACAATAGGTTAGAGTGTCTGTGCTGTGGTTGCTGAACTGATACCTGCCCTCCAGTTAATTCCCTGGGGGATGTTCCCATGGGATGCTGCTGGAACAATGTAGGTATTCAGAAAGTCCTTGGTACATACTGCAGTTTCCTGGATGAGCGCTCTACAGTCAGTTCAGTAGGAGTTGTGATGTACTCCTCACACATTTAGGGTAGGAGGGTCCTGTGTGGTGTGTGGTTTTTGTCTTGTTTTCCAGTTTTGGGGTTTTTACAGAAGTTTGTAGGAAGCTTCTTTAGCATGATAATATGCAAGAGCTTTGGCAGGTTTTTGCTTGTATTTGTTGGAAGCTTTATTGGGTAAAAGCATGTTGTATGGGGGAAAAATAACAGCAGAATTGGGCAGGTACAGAATGTGATAATGTTGTGGTCCTCCTCCCTTCAATGTGAGGAGACACTGGCCTTGTTCACAACAGCATGGCATGATGATGGCAAGATTCGGGTCCAATTCCAGTGAAATGCATCACAAAATCCACTACTGCTCTTAATCATCGTGCACAGAATTTTGCACGAGCAATGGCTCAAAAATACAGTGAAAATGTTTGAGCTGTGGAGCTTGCAGCATAAGGAACTGCCACCTGAACCTGAAATGTGTTTGTGCTGGGACAAGCAAAAAGTTTATAGATGGCAAAATGCAAAATTTGATGTCCAGATATGTGGAGAGTGCTCCAGTCCGCTTGTGTTTTACCAAAAGCAAACCCCAAAAGGCCTGAGTGCTGTGGGGAGGAGGGATGCTGCAGCATCCCATGGCAGGTGCCCTGCTGTTGACATGACAGCAGCCGACTCTGGCATATAGCTGCATGAGTGGTTCTCTCTTTAACAGATTCAATCCCAGCTTCAAGACCTGGTTCAGGTAGGACACGTGTGACAAGCTTAATGTGCCTGGCCTTGCTGGCAGCTGACTTTTAGTTCTTGGTTTTGTTGCTGTTTTTTCTCTCCAAAAGTTTGCAGTGTTGTCTGGTCCTTCCCTTCCCTCCTGCCCAGCATATTTGGCTATCACCATATGAACTTTTCATCCGGTTTTTGAAGTGTAGATCATATACTCTCTTGCACAAAAACTTTATTATTTCTGGGGGAGAGAGGGACAGGTCTCAAACAAACTTTAGTTTTTCTTCCCTTATCCCCTACAGTCATTACAGAGAAAGGCAGACCTAGGTATATTGTGAAAAGCTCCATTCTCTTTGCTTTCAAAAAGAAGGAATCACTAACCATGCCTAATAACTAACATTTTGTTTCAAAGGGAAACAAAATAGTGCAGGTGCTCTGCTTATTTATGAGCCTTGAAGGGCACAGAAAATTCACTGAATGAACTAAATGTTCTTGTTGCCTTATCAGTTCAGCAAACCATTAAAGCTTGTGCTCAGTGAAGTTATGGGGACTTGAAGCACTCTCTTGAACTCTGTGCTGGATGAGAATAAATTGCTCAATTGGGATCAAGGCAGAGTTTCAAGCTGTCTCCCCTTTTGTAAGAGGAGGGACAGTAGAAGGCGGGCTCTCAGATTCTTCCTCGTGTGGTCTCGGATAGATGGTATCACCTTTCTGGGCCTGCGTTTTCCTGTTTCTGTGAATACTAGTATTACCTCCTTGCAGACACCTGCAAGATAAACGGAATTTTTCAGGGTAGGCAGTTTCCTAATAACAAGTCGTGTGGCCATGCATCTAAACTGTAAACGTGTAGGAGAGCAGGGACTGATTTCTTGTTAAATCCTGCAGAACAGTATCCTGTTTAATCCCTAATGCTGTTTACCTTTGATTCAAAGCCAAAAAGAAATTATTTGTAGACTGAATTGGGATCAGCGGTTGGATCAGCTCTTGAGTTCTTAAGAGTTTTAAAAGGAACTCTGCCTGGAGTCAAAGGGAGGAGCTCAGTATTTTGCTGTGACAAGTGGTGTAAGCATACTTTAAGCAAACAGTCCATCCTCACTAGCTGAACAGTTGCCTTTCCTGTGATTCTGTCCCCAAAGTCAAGTTTTGAGCCATGTATAAATTCTTGGAGCCATCAGGTTTGTGTTGGATTCTGATCATCAAAAAAAAAAACCTGAAAACAGAAGTGGAGTATGTAGAGCTCCTTTGCTTTCTTTGTCTGCTCAGTTTCCCGCTTTTTATTTCCTATCGTTCTACTGTGGTGCTCCAACAAACATAGGAGGCAAACCTCCTGTGGTTCTCCCAGATTGTAGGCCATGTGCAAATAAATAAAATTAAGAATTCTCTTCAGCTTTGCAGAATAAAACTACCTGGGAGGAATGTGAATGGCCCCTATGAGAAGAGGAAGAGGCAGTTTTCATTTCTCATCTCTCCTCTCCTACACCAGCTCCCTCCTATGATTAAGCACTTGCTCATTTTGTGAAACACAAAACTTGGCTATTGCGTTCCGAATCCTGGGAAGGGGGATGCTGCCTCATCTGCAGTTTCTTCCTTAGTGTGGACAATGTGGCTACTACATCCTGCAGCTCACCTGCTGGGTTCAGTTTGGAGGGAGGGCAGTTTGCTTGTCTAGGAGATTTTCAGCAGACATTTGGCAAAGTTGCAGTTTTTGTCTTGCACAGATGTACATTTTGAGCGCGTTTTGGGGTTTCCCCCTCTCTCTCTAAGCAGGTAAAGCTACCACCCTGTTCAGCCGTCACACCAAAGCTATCATTTGGGGGATGCAGACACGGGCTGTGCAAGGAATGCTGGACTTTGATTATATTTGCTCCCGGGATGAACCTTCAGTTGCTGCCATGGTTTATCCATTCACGTAAGTAGCCTGTGTTGACCGCATTGTTTTTCTGATTGTTTCCCTCAAATTTTTCTGTTAGCTTCCTCCTCTTCCAGTCTCTGCTGTTCTTTAGTGTAGCTCTGCCCTAGTCTACATCTCTGCTTTAACACCTTCTCCTATGCTCCCTTTCACCATCAGGTTGGCTTTGCAGACTGCTTCCTCTTTCCCTCAACCATTGATTTCAGGCTGCTCTGTTGAAACAGCTTAATGTTAGCCACATAATTTAAGTCCCACCTCATGCTCTTTCAAAGGGTGTCCAAATTCTGTTCGTTCACTCGGCAAGGAAGGAAGATATGGCTAGTTGGGCTTTCTTTAACAGCTCGCTGGCTTCACAGAGGTGGTAAGGCTATTGTAAGGTTTCTTCCATTCATCTCCTGTTTGCTGCATGCTTGTCTGAGACATCTTGATTTGTGCCTGCAGCAGCCGGAATTTTTCCCTCCGAATATTAGCCAGAATGAGAGCAGCTCTGCTAATAGACTAAAGCAGTCTGTCTGTCATGTAGCCAAACAAAATTTAAAAAAAATAAAATCTTGTTCATACTGTTTCCTATAGTTAGTAGTTTCTAAGCAGGCAGGAAGTGTGCGGATCCTTCCGTAGGAATAGAGTTCTCTTGTGGTATTCTCCCTCTTTTACCTTATCCCCACAGCTAACGGGGATGAGAGAGGCTTTTGGGTGTTTCAGGTCACCCTCAGGAGGAACCTCCAGAGCATGAGCTGTTTTGTTACTGTACCTCATGAGCGTGGGGGGGTCTCCTGGTCAAACAGGGCAAGTAGCAAGAAAGAAAGGAGTGGCTGTCTGGCCTGCTGCTGAGACAGTGAGATGGGAGCACGTACAAAGGTAGGAGGTTTGTTTCATTTCTCTGGTATTTACAGACATCCAGGATAGCTGATGTCTAATCAGACTCTGTCCTGCAGAGAATTTTGCCTCTTGGCAGTTAAGTACCTTGTGCTGTTAGTCTGCAGCTCTGATGATAATTGCAGATCTGTAGTATCTTCTCAGCAAGTGCAAACCTCAGGGTGCTAAAACTGAGTGCAGGCATAGTCACGTCTATAGATGAGTGGCAACCCCTTGCAGTGTTGCAGTTGTTTAATGAAGAAACAGCAACAGGGATTAAAAGTTTAAGGCTACCTATAATTATCTGATTCTGCTTGACCTTTTGGAGGAAGCCAGGCTGGCAAAACTTGGAATGTTCCATTACAAATGTACCGGTGTGGGGACACAGCTGCTATCTCTAGACTCTTAAAGGACTGAACAGCTTAGATGTCAATGAAGTTCCAGTTGGAGCATCTACCATATATAAAAGACAGCACCTGCAGTGACACTTTGCTAGCTGTGTCTCCTTCAGCGTGCGTGGGGCAGGGTGGGTAGAGTCTCACTGTTGCAGAATTGGAAAGTTGACTAGCCCTCACATTGCTGTCCTGGCTGTTCACTGCAGATACTGGTTTCCTGTTCCCCCAGTCCGGTATTTGTTCCAGCCCAGTAATGCAGCTTTGCATGCATCTCATTCATTACTCTTTCTGTGCCTCATTCTGTCTTCCAGCTTGGAGTAGAATTGAGGCTCTGGTAACTTCACTGTGGGAGAGCTTATTCATCTTGCTGGATGCCTCTGTCCCCATTAGCCCGTCTCCTTCCATATGCTGCTCTGTTCTATACTCTGAAGAACCTTCTGCTGTTAGTATGGTCCCTCCCCATGTACACTCACTTCCTAGTGAGTCTCACAGTCAGTCTTGGTGTCTGAGAATTGGGGTTTGTAAACTCCTCTGTCTGCATGCACTGTATCCCTTTGTGTTTCCAGTAGCCTTGAGAGTCAGGGCTCTTTCATCTTCTCCTCCATAGTGGTGACCACAGGCAGAAGTTCTATTGGGGCCACAAAGAAATCCTGATCCCAGTCTACAAGAACATGTCAGATGCCATGAGGAAGCATCCAGAGGTGGATGTTCTCATCAACTTTGCATCTCTGCGCTCTGCTTATGACAGCACTGTTGAAACCATGAATTATCCACAGGTGAGTGAGGGATCGAGAAGCAGCCCAGGAAAAGAAGGAAGATCTTGTCAGTAGGGTATCAGTGTTTCTTAAACCGTGATGACATTAGCAAATTGGCTTGGTCTTCCACCTTGGCAGATAAATACCTCAATTCTAACTCTGTAGGCCCTAGGAGGATACTGGCATTGCATAGCAAATTCTAATGCTGGACTTGCAATTTGCATAAGAGGAACTTGGCACATCTTTGTTAGGAATGATTACTTTGGGTTGGTTAAAGTACAGTGCCGCTTTAATGCGCAAGGGGGAGGAAAAAACCTGCTCCAAACAGTGCATTGAGACTGCTGTGAAGATCACAGCAGACCACGGATCTGTGCAATGGGCCTTCCTGTGTGTGAGTGCACAGTGTGACCTCCCGGGGGCCTGGCAAGGGGCTGAAGCTGGTCGTGCCCGCGAGCAGCTGCCTACCTTCTCTGTCCTGCAGAGCCGCGACGCTGGGGGTACTAATGGTTTGCTTTACCTTCATGCAGATCCGCACCATTGCCATTATTGCTGAGGGCATTCCAGAGGCCCTGACACGCAAACTGATCAAGGCAGCTGATAAAAAAGGAGTCACTATCATCGGGCCTGCAACTGTAAGAACTGGTGACCTTTTTCTCTTGTCCATCTGTCTTAATCTTCCGATCAGCTTTCTTCGAAGCGTAAAGTATACCCTATAGTCCCTCTTGTCTTTAGTCATATAAAGTGCGTGTTAGTTTCCCATTTTAAGGTCACGTTACTGTCTTCTGTTACCTGTATAAATACTGACAAGGCTGTCTTACAGAAGCGTTCCTAAGGTTCATGTATATTTTACAGGGCTTTACATCTTTCTCCAATTTTCTTGTAGGTTGGTGGGATCAAACCAGGTTGCTTTAAAATAGGCAACACCGGAGGCATGCTGGATAATATCTTAGCATCAAAACTCTACCGTCCTGGCAGTGTGGCTTATGTTTCACGGTCTGGAGGAATGTCCAATGAGCTCAACAACATCATTTCCCGAACCACCGACGGGGTCTACGAAGGGGTGGCCATTGGAGGAGACAGGTGGGACTCTGCATCTTCAGCAAAGATACCATTTTAAGTCAGTCAACAGAAGGATTGTTAGTAATTTGGAGGAAGAAGGGCAGCTTGGCTGTTAATTTTTCTCCTTTCAGAAAAGTTGATGAAACAAATTCAACTTACACCATTTTCCCTGTATTCTACCCAGATACCCTGGTTCAACTTTCATGGATCATGTCTTGCGTTATGAGGATACTCCAGGAGTGAAAATGATCGTAGTGCTTGGAGAGGTGAGTGAGACCAGTTCACACCCATCTGAGAAATACCCAACTATTTTGTTTTGGGAGCTCTGACCTGGCTGCAAGGATGCCAAATAACAGCTACAGAGAAGTGACAGCTCTTCATACTGTTCTTGAATGTCTGAATTTTTATTTCATGCTTCTTTTCATCAAAAGAAATTGAGTGTATTCCACAGACAAGCATAGTCTCCCCTACTTTAAAAAAAAAAAAATATCAAATAAGGAGGCTTTACTTCAGCTGTTACTCAGTGAAAAAGGAGGAAAAAAAAAAATCCAAGTGATGCTTCCATGCGCGTCTTAGCGCTGGTTTCTACAAAAGTGCAAAGTTTTCAACCAGCTCAGCACTCTCTCTTTCTGCAGATTGGAGGCACAGAAGAGTATAAGATCTGCAGAGGTATTAAAGAAGGTCGTATCACCAAGCCAGTGGTGTGCTGGTGTATTGGTACTTGTGCCACCATGTTCTCTTCAGAGGTACGTACAAAAACAGGGGCAAATGCATGAAGTAAATATATATATATATATCCACGACAGGAAGACAAAAGCCAACTTCTCTCACTGTGCCTAAACTTTCCAGAATTGCTGGTAGCAACTTAACATCCAGAAGTTAATAAATATAAATGGAAAAAGCTTTTTGTGCTTCTGTAGTCTGCCACTGGAGATTTCTAGGGGATTCTGCATACTTGTCAAGGGAGCCCAAAGATCCCAAGGAATACAGCAGATTCCAATAGCCCCCTGCTTCTGGAGTGGGAGTGGGAATGATGCACATTAAGCAGCTCCGGAGAGTGGGGAAATTTAGGGAGGCAGGAATTCAATGGAAGAACCTGGAGTGATTCCAGATCAGAGAATGCCCTGCATATTGCAGTGCTGACTTGAGTTGTAACCCAGAGTTCCTATAGCCCAAATAAGAAGGCAGATGGGCAGTCACTGGTATGCCTGTCACCAGTTTTCCAGTCAGTTCTTTATTCTGTTTTACTCTCCGCAGGTAAACAACCTGTGTTCCTTACTGCTGTATCTTCTCTTGTTTGCGTAGGTGCAGTTTGGCCATGCAGGAGCTTGTGCCAACCAGGCTTCTGAAACTGCTGTTGCAAAGAATCAAGCCTTGAAGGAAGCTGGTGTGTTTGTTCCCCGGAGTTTTGATGAGCTGGGAGAGGTCATTCAGTAAGTCACATTAAGGCACCATCAGCAGGGGTCAGAAACTGTTAGGGCATTGATTCAACCTTGATAAAGAATATATTCCTGCGTAAAGAAATCGACTTCTATTTATTCTCAGGTTTTAAGGTCTAGATTAAGACCACCTCACTTGTATCTTTTATCAAGGACTTAAGTTAATAAATTGATTCTCTCTGTAGGTCTGTCTACCAGGACCTTGTGGCCAAAAGAGTGATTGAACCAGCTGAGGAAGTGCCTCCTCCAACTGTGCCAATGGATTATTCCTGGGCAAGGGTGAGCTCTGCTGTTTTACCTGCTTTTTGGTTCCTTAGAAACCAGACGGGATGTTTGTTGTGATTCTGGATGCTTATAGTGATGGTGGCGTTGCCTTGGGGTTTTATTGCACACTTTGTAATGTTATTTGTGAGCTCCCTGGCTACGCTGGTTCTAGGCTGTGGAAGCTGCTCTGAGGGCAAGCTTAAGGCGTTGTTTGACTACTCTGCCTCCTACTGCCGCTCGCATCTTCTGTGGAATGTTTAAAATCCCATCTTTATGCTGCGATTTCAGGAGCTGGGTCTGATCCGCAAACCAGCTTCCTTTATGACAAGCATCTGTGATGAGAGAGGTCAGGAACTGATTTATGCTGGGATGCCAATCACTGAGGTCTTCAAAGAAGAGATGGGAATAGGAGGGGTTCTGGGCCTGCTCTGGTTTCAAAAGAGGTGAGGCAGCTTTTTGTGAAAGATTCCAAGTTCTTTGGCCTGAAGTTTTGCTTGTTTATTAATAGACTTCTAAGCACAAATTAACTCCAGAATTCCTTTGTGAATGTAGATGCATTGGAAATGCCATCTCTATATCCCCTCCTCTGAGACCACTTCAGCATTTCAAGGCTTCACACAGTATGTTTTAGTCTTGGGGTGAAGTTTGCCACAAGTTTTGTGGTGCATTGAGGAGATTTCTCTATTCTAGGTCTGTTTCAGACTCTCTGCCTACTTGCTTATTATCATTGTCACCTTGACACAGCAACTGTCTTGTTACTCAGTTTTAATTACAATAAATGACTTTGGTCTCTTCCTTGCTCAGGTTACCAAAATATGCCTGCCACTTCCTTGAGATGTGTTTGATGGTAACAGCAGATCACGGGCCTGCTGTGTCTGGAGCCCACAACACTATTGTCTGTGCAAGAGCTGGAAAAGATCTTGTCTCGAGTCTCACTTCAGGCCTTCTCACTATCGTAAGTACTTCATCTCCAGAAGGTTTAGCTTTGCTATAGATTGCCCTGTCCAGCTTTTGCTACTATTAATTTGAGTTATAGATTGGCTGCAGAGCTGTGGACAGGTTGTGTCTGTTCACTCACACTTTGAATTTCTGTTGAATTCAACTCCAATAGCTTGATGGTCTAGCTTTAAAGCCTAGTCCATTTTTCTAGTAAGCAAGACTATTTTGATGTCTCTCATTTGAGTCTAGAAATATTTTTGTAGAGGTCAAATTGCTATCAGCGTTATCCCTATATGGTTGCCTAGTCTCTTCCAACACTGACAAGTAAAAATGTGGATAAAACAGACTTTAGATTGCATTTCCCCCCCTGCTTTATCTCTAGTGGGGATGCGTTGGCTACATATTCGTGTTGAGTTATAAACAGATGCTTTATCTCAGGTGCCTGCTGACTTTTAACTTCAGGAATGCCACATTGATAGGAAAGGCGGGTGGGCAAGATAATCCTGTGCTTGTTTTGTACCTTAACGGTGGAGTCCTTTGCTAAAACTCCCTTTGTGTATTGCACCCAGGGTGACCGGTTTGGTGGAGCACTGGATGCTGCAGCTAAAATGTTCAGCAAAGCCTTCGACAGTGGGATTATCCCTATGGAGTTTGTGAATAAGATGAAGAAAGAAGGGAAGCTGATCATGGGCATCGGACACAGAGTCAAATCAGTAAGAAAACTGCATTAGTACAAACTGGAGGTTGGTTTGGTTTTTTTAGAGGTGGGGGAGAGAAAAAAAAAGAAAGAAAATTAGCAATTTTCAGAGGGAGTTGTTGACCAAATTCTCAGGACTTATAAATCCTAAACCCACAAATAGTAAAGCTTATGGCAAGTACCTGTGTAAGAGGCAACATCAGTGACTGTAATGTGTTCTTAACTTGCAGATAAATAACCCAGACATGAGAGTTCAGATCCTCAAAGACTACGTGAAGCAGCATTTCCCTGCCACCCCACTGCTGGACTATGCACTTGAAGTAGAAAAAATTACAACTTCCAAGGTGAAATGCACTAGTGTTTATCTCCTCTTGAGCACTTTTTCTTACTGGGGGACAAGTGACATGGGGTTAATGCTGTATTTTAATTGCAATGCTTTATAAATTGTTCCTGGGTTTGGGTTTTTTCCTATGGTAGACTTTGGGCCAAGTACGACTAGAGTTTGGTAAGGCTGAAGACATTTGTTGGACACTGGGAAAATGCTGGAAAAAAAACCCCAAAACCCATTATCTGCATTACCCACAGTGTATCTGGAACTGCTGTACTCTTTAAATCTGAGGCAGAGCTAGCACATGTGAGAATCTCTGTAGTTTGAACCAAATGCAGGCCCACTGTTTGGGGCTGGTTTTCCATCATTCACATTATGTATGGCTCTTGCTGAGGTTGCTGAACAGCCTTAGGCTCGTGTGCCCACAATTACAGGCAACCCTCAAATTACCCTTGAGGATGGCAGCTGTCAGGGGAACATCATTTGCCACTGTTAACATCTTTATCGGGGTGTGTTTTCACTTCCTGCAGAAACCAAATCTTATCCTGAATGTAGATGGCTTTATTGGAGTTGCCTTTGTTGACGTACTCAGGAATTGTGGCTCTTTCACGCGGTAAGTAGGTAGTACACCGTTTCTCTTAGCTCACGGTCCTATAAACATGATGGGAGCCATACTGCCAGCTCATGTGGGGCCAGGATTTCAAAAGGACATTGTGAAGGAAATGCAGCCTGGACTTGGGGGAAGGAAGAAGCTTTCACATGAATTTGGCATTGCTACTGGCACTAGAGCAGACTCAGCCTTTCTAAGATTGACACCTTAAATAGATCATTATCAGGAACTATTTAATTTATTTTCTCTTGCAGGGAAGAAGCAGATGAATATATTGATATAGGAGCTCTTAACGGCATCTTTGTCCTAGGCAGGAGTATGGGATTCATTGGTAAGTTTGCAGTCTTTCTGCCCTTTCCCTTCTACTAGGGGCTGCCCTGCCACCATGGGCAGACAAATTACCAGCCTCTGGGGACCCAGTCTAAAATGCTAGTTGTAGCAATACAGAAATTAAAGTTCTTTCAAGGCAAAGTAAAACTAGAACGAGGAACGGACATTTTGTAACGCAAACCACTTTCATTTTAGGACACTACCTGGATCAGAAGAGATTGAAGCAAGGTCTGTACCGTCACCCGTGGGATGACATATCCTATGTTCTACCGGAGCACATGACTATGTGAGAACCTGTAGTATCGCCTTGGAATGTCACTTCAAGAAGGCAGAAGCCTGCACAGAGGACAGCCACAAATGGGACTTTGATGTATAAAGGCCATTGGTTACACAGACATTGAGCTGCCTGGTCAACCTGTGCAAAGCAACTGTTTTATAAGAATAGAAACTTACTCTAATAAAAACCAAAACTTGTGATATTCCGTATGTTACCTGCTGTATTTAATACTGTCTCTCACCCTTTTATTTTTTTTTCTACTTGTTTCATTTTGTTTCCAGAAAAGATTTTAAGGGGTTTGGGAAGGGAGTTTTGCTCATAGGCGCAGTCTTACTGAACTTGCAGAAGATGCATTAGTCTGGTAACAAGCTGCAACTTTTCCAGATAGAGGGGAAGGTCCCCATCATCCCCCTAAGCCATGACTTGGTCTTTTTTGTTATTGCTTGTTTTCTCAATTTGTTTACTGTGTTCTCATCTTCAGTCTGATTGTATCCTGAATAGCAGGACCACTGCTGATGTATAACCAATGTTACTCAAACTCTGGTGTAGTAATTTAAAGTGTAAAGTTGTAACATACTGCTGTTCAAAACTGTGAAACTACATGTATTCCAGTGTCTGTATTTATGCAAAGAATTTCTCATTTACTATTAGATTGCTGGTATATGGAATGTCACTCATGTTATCTGCAGATGCAAAAATAATCTCAGTAATAACTTCAGCGTCCTACTTGTCTGTGTATTGTAACCTAACTCGAATAAATGATACACTACTAATTTATTCTTTTTCTACTTTTGGCTTCTAAAAGTATCTAATGGAATGCGTGACAAGCTGGGAAACAGTTGTTTAACAAAATACCAAACCTCAGAGCAGTTATTCCTCTCATGGTGTGCATTCTGGTTGATGCAAGAGAAAGAAAAAAAACCAAACATACTGACTTAACCTGTCATATTTCAGTGTGTATTGAGATGAAATTTAACAAATTAGAAAAGAAAAAGGAGGAAAGTAATTATCTGTAATTGATATAGCATTATACAAGAGTTAGGGAAGTGTATCATGTAAACATTGAAATAATCAACTACAGCTCATTCTAGTTAACAAAAAAAAAAAAAAAGGTGGGTGTTAGGTGGAGTGAGTGCATTGCTCATGTAAAGTCCCTTCCCTGCAGGCTTGCCTGAGTGTGATATTAAGGAGAAAAAAAGAATCCAAAGGCTAGCTGAAGGCCCCGAATAAAGTTATGTGGTACCTGTTCCCTCTGGCACAGCGGCCCGGCTCCCTCGCGAGGTGACAGCAAAGCGGCCGTTGTGCTACTCGGGCTGAGGCACCAGTGGCACCAGCCGGCCCGGCTATCGCCCAGAGCGGGCCCAAAGCGGAGAAGCGTGCGGGGGAAGGACGGGCTTCAACCCGTGCGCGGGCCGGGCCCAGCAGCTCCCTCCGGACGGGTCTTTCGAGGTCGCCGGGGAGGCGAAGGGAGCGGGAACCGCCCGTCCCGCCTGAGGTGGGGGCAGCTGGTGCCTCTGCCGCGGTGCTGGCCCAAACGCCCTCTCTGCTCGCTGAGGAGCAAGGAAGGGAACTCCCCTCGGCCACATCCCTGCTCCCCCGGGCTAGGGGGGGGAACGGACCGCCCCGGGCGCTGCGTTTGTGCCGGCTCCCCCCTCAGCGCCCCGGCCGCCATTTTAACTGCGGCAGCGACACCGCCTCCCCGCCAGGGGGCAGTGCCACATACGTCACTGACGCCGCCGGCGCCTCGCGCGCAGGCGTACCAGCTGCAGCCCGCCATGTCGGACAAGATGGCGGCGGCCGCGGCCTCCCCTCAGCCACAGCCCGGTCCCGGCCCGCCGGCGGCCGAGGCGGAGGGCGGGGGCCCCCGCGGCGGCGGGGCGGATGGCGATGGGGAGGCGGAGGCGTTCGGGTGCCCGGCGCACTGCTCCGACCTGGCCTGGCGGCAGAACGAGCAGCGCCGCCACGGCCTGTACTGCGACATCACTCTGGCTTTCGGCGGCGGGCGGCCCGGGGCGGCCCGCGAGTACCGGGCGCACCGCTCCGTCCTGGCCGCCGCCACCGAGTACTTCACTCCGTTGCTCTCTGGGGGCTTCGCGGAGTCGCGCTCGGGCCGCGTGGAGCTGCAGAAGTGGAGCTCGGAGGGCGGTCCCGACCCCGACACGGTGGAGGCCGTCGTCGGCTTCATGTACACCGGCACCATCCGCGTCAGCCCCGGCAACGTCCACGAGGTGCTGGAGATGGCCGACAGGTGAGCGGGGCCCGGGCCCGGGGGGGCTGACGGCTTCTGCACCGCTGGCAACCGGGCTGCAACATCACTCCTGTTCGTTTGTTCCGCAGGTTTCTACTGACCCGGTTAAAAGAGTTCTGTGGAGAGTTTCTGAAGAAGAAACTCAACCTCTCCAACTGTGTTGCGGTTCACAGCCTAGCCCACATGTATTCCTTGAATCAGCTGGCCCTCAAAGCTCAGGATATGATCAGAAGGAACTTCCACAAAGTGATCCAAGATGAGGAGTTCTATACTTTGCCCTTTCACCTCATCAGAGACTGGCTCTCAGACTCAGAGATCACAGTGGACTCCGAAGAAATCCTTTTTGAGACCGTTTTGAAGTGGGTTCAGAAAAATCCTGAGGAAAGAGAGAGGTACTTTGAAGATCTCTTTAAACTGCTTAGACTGTCTCAGATGAAACCCACTTATCTTACTCGCCACGTCAAATCTGAAAGGCTGGTATCGAGCAATGAAGCCTGTGTGAAATTGGTGGCTGAAGCTGTGGAGAGTCACGCCTTGCGGTCTGAGAACTTGCAGTCTGGTAATCTACAACATTCCACTTGTCCTGTAGCATTATTGCCACGTTTTGGACAAAACATGGACGTCATTATGGTGATCGGTGGCGTATCGGAGGGGGGAGATTACTTGAGTGAGTGTGTAGGGTATTTCATCGATGAAGATAGGTGGGTAAACTTGCCCCACATCCACAATCATCTTGATGGGCATGCTGTTGCTGTGACAGAATCGTACGTTTATGTGGCTGGCTCCATGGAACCAGGGTTTGCCAAGACTGTAGAAAGGTACAATCCAAACAGAAACATTTGGGAGCAAGTCTCAAATCTGATAACCAGAAAGCATTCTTTTGGCCTTACTGAAGTTAAAGGAAACTTGTACAGTATTGGTGGACATGGCAATTTCAGTCCTGGCTTTAAAGATGTGGCCATTTATAATCCCGAGCAAGACAAATGGCTTAACCTGGAGTCAGCACCAAAGATTCTTCGTGACGTCAAAGCTGTTTCTGTAGAAGACCGGTTTATTTATGTTGCTGCTCGTACCCCAGTTGACAGCGATAGCGAAGATGGATTGAGGGCGGTTATTATCAGATACGATGCTGAAACAAGGCAGTGGCAGGATGTGGAGTCTCTGCCACTCATTGATAATTACTGCTCTTTTCAGATGTCTGTTGCTAACACAAACTTCTACCATACAGCATCCTGCTGCCCCAAGAGTTACTCTATAGATAATGAGGAAGCCAAGATAAAGATCTCTGGCAGGGCCTCGGATGAAATACTTGAAAGCTTACCCCCGGAGGTTCTTAGCATTGAAGGAGCAGCTATTTGTTATTACAAAGATGATGTTTTTATTATCGGGGGGTGGAAAAACAGCGATGATATTGACAAGCAATACAGGAAAGAGGCCTATCGTTACTGTGCTGAGAGAAAGCGCTGGATGCTTTTGCCTCCTATGCCTCAGCCTCGCTGCAGAGCGACAGCCTGCCATGTGAGAATCCCCTTCAGATGCTTGCAGGGAACACAAAGGTACCCTATGCCACAAAATTTGATGTGGCAAAAAGATAGAATAAGGCAAATGCAGGAAAGGCAGATGCAGGAAATACATCGACATTCCCTAAGCTTACGGAGAATGCCACGCTCGCAGATTGAGTGCTAGTTTCTGGACTATCACTCCTAATGAAATACTGTGCTAAACCGTTTTGTTAGTCTCGATACGTCTTTATAAGACATGAGGGTGTTAATTGGATTTGATGCATAAAACCAGCATCTTTTATGTATTGAAAATTAAGCAACACAGAAAGTGAGGATGGGTGGGAATTGAGGAGCTGTGTGAGTCCAACAGTATTATTTAATGGTGCCCAGGAAAAAAATAGTCTGTAATGGGCTGTGAAATATCTCTGGGAACATTAAGTCTGTTACTTCAGATCTTTGTTTTCAAGGATTTCTGTAGAGTTAGTCTCTAACAGTTCTGTTTTGAAAATCAAAGATCTCTGTCTTAATAATTTAGTGGTTACATTTGTGTGTGCTTGAAAGCACCTGTTTTATTTGCACTTATATATTGACATTCCTTTGATTCTCTCCTTCTCAGTGACTAAGCTTCACATATAATTGGTGTTGGTGTACTTGGCTTTCCCAAGTTGGAGGCAAGTGCAATAGTTATATCTATCTATGAAAACAAAAGCACAATCTTTATAAAATTACTTCAGGATGTTTCTATGTGTACTAAATATTTTGTATCTGTATGTTGTAGAGAGGCTGCAGAGTTTGTTTATAAATGGATGATTGGTAGAATACAAGAGACTTGCTAAAACAGAGAACTTGAGGCAGTAGATTTTTTTTTTTCAGGTCTATCTGAAGATGCTTTGAGTTTGTCCTTGACAGCTTCATTAGAAACTTGGGTCAACAGTCAGCCTGAGAAAAGGAGTGAAAACCAGCAAAGTAGCCACCCACCAACATCAACACTTCACTTCTGTCAGTGTGGATTAGTAAGAATGAGGTTATTTCACAGTAATAGACCTGAGCTACTTGTAGATCCTTTCTCAAACGTTGCACGTGGCTTAATTCTAGTGAAAAAGTGATCAGCAGAACCCCCACGAGCCTGTTTCCAGCCTGTCTTTGACAATCAGTACCCTTTGCCTTCAGCATACTTTCCCGAGACCCTTAGAGTAGCAGTGCCGCAGTGCTCCTTAACAAATCGGCACTTGGTGTTCCTCTTGAAGTGAGATAGTTGAGTTTGCATAGTCTCTAAATATTTTCATTTCCCTGCTTACTGTGGCAGGAAGATTTAAGCTGATTTAAATACCTTTTGGTGTTTTGAGGTGGTTTGACATAAATCGGTGCCCTGGTTGGCTCTGGTTTGCTTACTGCTCTACTCCCAAGGAACAGAATGTGGAATATTTCCGTTAAGAGTATCACTGCCTCTCAGCTATCCTGCTGAAAACTCCTTCTCCCTGATCCGAAGAGCTCTAGGACGGTTTAGGTTACTAGCGGATTCGGTGCATCCTTCCTACCTCCTTTTCTTCCCCATCCTTCCTTTCCTTTGAATGTTCCAGGTTTTCACATGCAGCCTAACTCAGGATCTTAGGGAAGGGAAAGGGAGGAGTAACCAGGGTGTTCCAAAATTTGTGTAGACAAACATTGTTGGAGAATCTGTTTACTGTCTTTGGCTCATATGATGATTTGTTGGTGTTTTTGATGTGGGCAACTTCTTTGCAAAAGAACTTCTAAACAGTTTGGTTTTTTTGTTTTGTTTTTTAATTGTTTAGCTTTCTGAGCAGATTCTTCTCATTTTCCAATTCAGCAGGCAACCTAGATCATATCTCAAACACTGGGTAAGTCTTTCAACCACATAGTGTGTAAAGGTTTCTCTGATCTGTACATCCCTTAATGTTCCACTTTGCAGTTCACTTGCCACTTCTGGTATCAGTAACTTTTCTTTGTAATAGAATAGTCTAGCTTTGTTTAAAAAAAAAACACACACACACAAAAAAAAACCCCTTTGAAAACCTTAACAGTTTAGTCTCAATTTACTCATCTGTGGTAACTGTGTTGTATTTTATTTGCCTGTTGGAATGTTATGCAAGGGCAGATTAAATTGTACAATGCTGGCCTAATGCAGGAAAGGAAATAAGTAAGCTTGTTCAGGTTTAAGGCTGATGTTCAGAAGTGACTGTTCCCAGATCAGCTCACACAGGCCTGTAAGCAAGGGGTTAATCAGTGGAGTTTGGCCCATGAGCTCTTGCAGATTTGGCTGGAGTAGTTTAAGAACTACTGCCCCTACAGCAGGGTTTGTGAATAGAAGTGTGAAAATGCCTCAGGGCTTTAGTACTAAATCCATTGATTTAACTTAAATTTGTGGGAGCTCATTTTAAGATACTCTACTAGACTTTGCACAGAAGCAACTGAGAAGATTTTATGCACTCCATCCCACTGACTGTGCCGTAGGGATTTTGAAGCAGCAGTTGAAGGATGGCAGTATGTCAGACAACCACAGCTCTGTCAAAGCCATCTTGTAGTCTGTCAACAAATCTGAACAATTTGTAGGGAGAAATACCAAGATGATTATTTCAGTTGGAATATGAACTAAATAGTTTAGCATGCAGCAGTATGCAACAAAGTTAGATGCAAGAACAAACTTCTTGCAGTCTTTCTTTTTCTAAGCAAAATTGATATTGCACTTACCATGAGAACTTTTGGCTGACATTCAAGCTGTATTACTCAAGACATTCCAGTCAAAGACAATGTCAAAACAGCTTAGTGTCTGGAGAGCCGAACTTGTGAATGCCAGCCGTGATTCTGTATGTGATGCACTATGTCTCCGTATGTTCTGTTTGCATGGTGAGTGATGAGCACTGAACAACACTAGTTTGCTCTAACTTTTGCTATGCCAATTCTATGGAATTTTTAAGTAGTCGAGGTTATTTTTTAGCCTTGTCTTTAAGTGGACCAATTGCATTGCTCATGGTTTTTAACTGACAAGTCTAACTATCCATTGTATCACATGTAGGTGTTTGGAAGAATTGCATTATTGACTCTGGCTGTAATTTAGCCTGCTAACCTGTGAATCACATAACAAATTCCTTGTGGCCCCCGACTGCCGTGGCTTGCTGAGTGTTTATAAAATGATCCTATAAACAAAAGCCCGGGAATTCTTTCAGTGTGTTTATAGTGGCTAGTTAAATGTCAGTAAGATCCTAGCGTGTATTCAGTGAGTATTAGAAGGCTGACTGCTGGCCTTCCTTATGTAAAAGACCATCAGGTGGAGTTTTTCCTCCTCCTTGTGACAATCATACCTCTATACCTGTACTGAATACCTGCCACATAATGCATGTTTCATGTCCTGCCTTTCTGCTCAAAGTATTAGTGAAGTAGGACACGTCCTGCCTAGCACTCAGCGGTCATCGTAGTCATTCCTAGGTGCCATATGTGTACATAGTATTTTATAACTACCTGAATACTCTGTTAGTATGCTGGGTTTGTATGTATTTTTAATAAGACTTTCTCTTGCACATAGTAGGATACCACTCCAGAAATGAAGAAAACCTGCCAACTTCTAGCATGCATTATGAATAGCTATGCCAAGCATTCTGCTATACTCTTTCAGTATAAATTTTTCTCCATTACAGTAAGTGTTAAAATCAAAACTATTTGCTCGACTTACGTGTCACGGAATAGACTGATCACTACTGACAAACTGACTCACAAAGAATTACAACTTTTTAGGTTATTTCTAACACAACCTTGTAAGAGTATGTTGTAACATTCGATGGGCTTAAAAAAGCAAGCTTAAAAAAAGTGGTTTATGGCTTAGATTTATTTTCAGCTATGGCCACGTTATGTTAGGGTATAAATCATATCTCTAATTTGGCAGTCCTGAGCAGAAGTCTGATAAAACAGGTGCTCCCGAGGATCTAGTCCTGTTACTAATATGAATGTAAAGTGTGGAACTAACAAGGTGTTTGAAGACCATTAATAGTCAGATACTCCTTGTAGGTCCTTGTCACTGTGGGTCACGGCAGCTGAACTTTCCTGTCAATACTAATGTAGACTTCAGCAGATTGCTCGGGGAAGCAGCACTCCTGTACTTACTTCCAGTAAGGTAAAGTAGTGTGTGTGTGTAGGCTGTTGGAAACAAATCCTACTGTAATGTTCTTTACCTTAACTACACTGTACTAAAGTTTATTGTAATAAGTGAATTAATGAAAATAAACCTTTTATTTCTCTAGCATTCTGCTGTACCTTTTTTTTTTTTAAGTTGCTATGTAGGCTGTGGCCGATACAAACATTATGTGGTGCCATAGAATCAAAGTTTTAAATACTAATTATTCTTTTGGCCTGTATCAATTGGTTTTATTTTAGAAGAAGTAAATACATTCACTTGCTGCTCAGAAGACTTTATTGGCTGAGTGGAGCTGTTTATATAGGCAGGCTACTTGTTGAAGAAGTGAACGTGACTTCCTTTGAAGAGTCGTCCACGTAGTAGTCTCGTCTGGCAACATACTCCCTGACGTTAGATAGACCCGGCACCACGCAGCAGCTCAGAGCACTACGGTATATGCCCATGTCATGAACATCATACCACTCACTGGCGTTTTCATCGTAACACTCAACATTGAAAGTAGTAGTAAATCCGTTAAAGCCGCCAACCACGAACAAAAGATCATCCACCACTTCAATGCCAAAGTTGCTGCGAGGATTGAACATGCTGGGGATTGTGCGCCATGTGTTGGCCACGGGGTTGTAAGCTTCTGCGCTCCGAAGCCGGTTGACTCCATCAAATCCTCCGACCTGTGAATGCCAAAGGTATGGAGTTGAAACAGGCCTTTCCTCACCCGCTCGCTCGGCTGAATCGTGTTGTGCACAAGTAGGAAGGGAACTGGTCCTGCCTCGCTGACCTCGGTTTGAGCACTGCTGGGAGCTTGTGGTCTCAAACACAGTGCTTGCCTATTGCAGACTGCTCCCTTGTTCTTTCTGGAGCTTCCAAAAGTAGTTTGTGCAACTGTTCAGATGTTACGCTAGTTCTAGAGTTTAAATGCAGCACGTGGGTAAGATAAACAGGATCAAGCAAATGTTCTGTGCTACTAATGCTGTTAGCTGCAGCAGAAAATAATTTCTTTGCTGCAGCTGCTTACGTATTGTCTGTGCATTTTTCGTAACAAAAGGTGCAGGTGATAATATTCTCAGGAGGTATATCAACCGTTCTGGCTCTTTCTTCCCTAAATCTCACTTAATAAGCAAATGGCCAGCCTGAAAATCTAGGAATGCAGATGAGCCAAAATTAAGTACTACAGGTGCTGGGTGGTGTTATAGCAGAGGTACTACTTCTCCCTTACCGCATACACTTCGTTTCTGTACGCAATGACACCTACTCCGCTCCTCCTGCTTCTCATTGGGGCTATGAAGGTCCATTGACTTGTTGTGGCATCGTACACTTCAGCTGTGATCAGGCATTCGTTTCCGTTGAACCCACCACATATATACACCTGTTCACCGGAGAAAAGGAAAATGTGAGCAGGGAAGTTACACTCTTGGTAGGAGAACATGCTCAAGAGAGAATGAATGGTGTCGGTGGGGTTTTGGGGGGAGGGGGTTGTGTGTTTTGTTTTTTCTAATGCGAACAGCCCTGTCATCCTGGGTTTGAAGTAATAAAAGTGCAGTGAGTTATCCACCCAGCAGGGTTTAGACCCGTTATTTCCTGAACTGCACGAAGCAGATAGGCATGGTGTTTGACCAGGAAAAAGTTCTGTCCAGCAGCAAGCGAGCTGTTGGTGACACTGGCTGTTACCACTCCTGTCTGCACCTCTGCCCGCCAGTCAGTTGCTACTCTTAGAGAACTTTATATCTGTAGCACCAGTATTTAATGAATCTCCTTACTGTGAACTGTCTTCATTTTAAGTGATTCATCAGGTTAAAGGAGCATTTGTTACCTTTCCTGCTCCCACAGCTCCTCTTTTCCATCTAGATGATGAACTCAGAGCAGTAGCTGTGTTTAGCAGGTATGTAGCTGGGGAAGAGGTACTACAATAGGGCTACAGTGTGATAGATCCTGCTGGATAAAAGAGGCTGAGCTCCATGGAAGCCCCAACCTTGGGACATGCCATACGAAAGGTACTTGCTCACGGTGTAGTGCTGATGTGTGTTTGGTTCCTTGTCCTACTCGCCACACTTCCGCTCTAACTGCTTTCTGTAATCTCGTGGCCCGTTTACCTTTTCATGCAGCGTGGTCGCACTGGCATCACTTCTTTGCTCATGCATGGGGGCAATCAGCATCCACTGGTTGGTCTCTGGCTCGTACCGTTCTGCCGTGTTGAGGCGTGTGTATCCATCAAACCCTCCCATGGCATAAATGAAGTCATTGAGGATGGTGACGCTGATGTAGCAGCGCCGCGAGTGCATGGGTGCAACCTGCTGCCATGTCTTCTTAAGTGGGTCAAACCGCTTGACGCTGTTGAAATAATCCATGCTGTCAAATCCTCCGATAACGTAGACAAAACCTTTTAAATAAGCCGTGCCGTGATAGGCAAGGGGGCTTTCTTGCTCACACGTGACGTTCAGCCACTTGTCTGCACGGACATCGTATGTCTCGATGGCGTTGGTTGGGCTCCCCCCGCTCCAGCCTCCGATAGCAAACAAGATGGCATAGGGCAGGCGAGGCCGGCTGAGCGGGTTGGCGAAATCCAAAGATGGGCCGTGCATATTGAGGTTGTACATTTCCGTCAGTGTGTTTATGATGAGAACTTTGCACTCCTCGTTATCCCTCACGTATTCGTGTGTTTTGACGTTGTTCATGAAGTATTCTGCTTGCATCAGTGCCAGTCGAACCTGAAAAATGCAAAAACCAGGTTAGAATATTGATGCAGATGGATTACATCTTGGTGTCCTTCATGGATAGCTCCGATGCTGGATGTCTTTGCTTTCAGGCTACGGTGTTGTCTAAAGTTTATTAGAGAACCAGAGAATTAAATGCGTAGGTTTTAGCTAGTCCACAAAGGGGGGTGCAAGGGTAAATTATTCGATTTCACGGCAGGGAGTCTGCCACAGCTTTGGCACAGAGCTTTCCTGTACGCAGGCTGAAACTGCCCTAATGCCTGCTGCTGTTTGTATAGTATAGCTTGTCTAGGCAAACACTCGTAAACTTTGTGTGTGGAGAGATAACGTTGTCCCATGTGAACTTCGGCCCTTCCTGGATGTGAGGAACAGTTAAACTTAAGCTCTAAACATGAGGAAATGTGCACTTAACAGGTCTGCCCCAACCCCAGCACAGGATCTTTGACCCGTGCCTTGGTGTAGCAATAGCCTAACAGTCTGAAAGCTCATTTCTTTGTCATCAGTGTTAGGAGGCTGCAATTTCCTCCGCTCTTACAAGAAAAGCAAAGCAACTCTGGCTCAACTGCCCCATGCCCAGCTCTGCAGGGCCCACGCTGTGACAGCACCGACCTTGCTCAGCAAGAGTGCGATGTGCTGCCTCCTGTTCTGTGGGTCATGAGCAATCCATTTCAGAATAGCCTCAAATACAATATCTTCTTGTTTCACGTTGAGCTCATCCTTTTCAATGATTTCCTTTAGCTCGTTGACAGAGAGGTCTAGAAACTCGGTAGAGACCTTGGCTATCTCCTCGAAGTGGTGGAGGATGAACACGTAGGCTGCTTCTCGCAGGTCGGGACAGTGGTAATAATCTGTGAGTCTGCAGATGCCGATGCAATTTTCAAAGCATAGCTGATATTTTAAGAACTCGCAGCACAGTCTGATGATGCCCATGATATTGAACTGGTCTGCTGCGGTTAGCAAACTTTCAACGTTGTCAGCCGTGACCGGTACTGTTCTGGTGTAGGCATACTCAATAATGAGCCTCATCATTTCAGGTGAAGTGCCAGGGATTTTATATACTATCTTCTCTGCGTTGTTCCAGCTGCTGGTGAACAAAGCCCTGAAAAACCAAAGCAGTGCTGGGGGAAAAAAACTGGCTTTACTGTATTAAACCCTGACCTCATTATTCCCTGTGCCGCACAATTTGGGCACTAGAGTAGCCGTGCTGGGAGGCCATGTTGTTTATTAATTAATGTTTTACTAGCTGGTTGTTTTAAAAAGGAGTCACAGCCTCCGACTGTGGACACAGAGCAACAGGGCGAGTGGTCACCTTGCTTCAACAAGAATATCGGAGAGTAATGGTGTGTGGGGAAGGAAAACCTCCCGCCCGATGGCAGAGAAGCCAGGCTGGCCACCCTCCCAGCCCTGCGCCGCATCTGGGGATCCGTCAGACACCACTTCCAGAGCTGCTGTTGGATACTGGGTTGTGGATTAATTCTGGTGCCCAGGGAGGTACCAGGACTACGGGGAACTGCTGGATGAGAGTTTTAGTCCTGATGGAAACGCTGGAGATACACTAAGGCAGTGTGCCACAGACTAGGAAATATTGTCTGTCCCCATCCCGTCTTGTTTCAAGCACTGACCTGAAATAGTGACTGCAGCTACAGAGGATGTTCTTGTGAGCATTGAATTCAATACCATCCACGCTGATGATCACATCACAGAGTTTCCCTTCCAGGCGAAGCTCGTTGAAGACGGTACAGGCCATAGCACTCATCTTCCTCTCCATGTGTGAGGATGAATATCTGGTGGGTGCCAAGTTATCACCCATGTTGAAGCCTGAGGCAGTGGAAGGTGCTTCTCTCTGAAGTGCTTACAGGGCTTTGTCCTTGCCCTCCAAGGTGTCTCTGAACCCCTGTCTGTCCGGTGGTTCTAGAATATGCCCCATAATGAGATCACAGACGCAAGGGGGACCCGGGATGGCTGTGGACCCCTCCTCAGGCAATGGGGTCGTGGTCTTCCCAGCCCCCTCACTCCTGGCTGCCCCCAGATTACACTTGACCCTGTACATACACCCTGCTGATGGCTGCTCTGTGCAAAACCAGCCTTGTCATTCCCCTGCAACTTTTAAGTATTATTTATCCTGGGTATAAAGCTCCCGAAATGTAAGCACCGAGTGCTTCCGAAGTGCCCTTGTACCAGCTCACACAGGAGGAAGCTGAGGCACAGGCTAGCTCATGTCAGCGATGAAGCCACAAGTGCTCTGTCACTGCCATATCAGCTGCTAATTTGGGGGGGTGGAAGGTGCCGCTGGGGCCAAGGCGAGGAGAAAGGGGGGACAGGGAGCCCCATCCTCACTCCCCACTGGCTTAATTCGTGGCAGCTGCTTTCCCTTGTGCTTTGTCGTGTCTGTAGGTAACACAGGTGCCAAGGAGCACCTCTGTGAGGGTCTCAGCATAGTTTGGAAAACAGTTTGGACTTTTGCATGTTACGGTGCAGGTTTTTTAAGTTAAATGAGTTTTGTGGTAACGCTGGGAGAAGTGTGACGGCAAGAAGACAGTCCTAGCCATGTACGTTGGGTTTTTTTTTTTGGGGTAGGGTGGGGTTTTTTTTGTTTTTTTTTTCAAACTCTTTATCTCTCCTTTCTCTTTCGCCTTCCTGGCTCGCAGCGTGTTGCAGAGGAAACGCAACCGCAAAAAGCGCCGGTACCGGCCGNCCCAGGAGGCTGCGGGGGATCCCGGGGGCGTCACCGAACCGGGGGTCTGTGCCCGCAGGTGCCCGAGCTGGAGAAAGCCACGGTCCGGATACAGCAGCCGGAGCGTGTGATGGGGATAATCCGGTCCATCAAGGAGCAGGGCACGAACAAGCTGCAGGTAACTGGCCCTGTGTGGCTCCGGCAGTGGTGGGGCTGGGAGCAGCCGATGTATCGCCACCCCCTTCCCCGGCCTGGCTGCTCCCGGCCCACGTACGAGGAAGCACCTTCTACACGAGGAAGCTGCCTTTGAGAAATTTGCAGATGGAGAGGGAGAAGCCCCGGGCGAGAGGGAGGACCAGGCTGGTGGCTTTCCCTGGAAGGGCCTTTTTCTTCCCTGTTGTGCAAGCTATAAATATGAGCCAATTCCCCAACACCCCCCCTCTGCTTGTGGAAATAAGTCAGCAGGATTAAGCCTTTTGGTACTGATAAGAGTGCTGGGGTGGGAGGGGTGCTGGCTATCTCAGATGAGGACATCTGCTTCATGGCTGGCAGGCACATCCACGTTCATTGCTGCTGTGCCCTGCTGCAAGTCTGTGCCCTCACATGAGACGTGCCAGCGCTGGATTTGCATCCTTTGCAGGCGGGAGCACCCTTGGCTAGCTATGGCAAAGGTAAAGTGCGCTGCGTCGTGCACAGATTTGGTCTCCTCTTGCCTTCCAGGTCATTTCTGACTTCGACATGACGCTGAGCAGGTTTGGGTGCAACGGCAGACGCTGCCCCACTTCGCACAGTGAGTTGAAGCCGTTGTTTTTACTCTTGCGAATTCTGTTTGTTTTCCGTGTTTGTGCTCTCAGTCTCCGTGGTTCCCGTTATCCTCTGCCTCCCCCCTTTGCCAAGCCTGACCACTCCGTCATCTTCTTTCTTGGTGCAGCTCCAGACCTCGGCTGCTGCAGCAGTGGCTGCTCGCCCCCGGGCAGCCCACAGCAGAAGTTGTCTCCTGGTCTCGCTGCTTCTCCTAATCCTTGCATCCTGCAGCTTGCTAGCGCTGACACTGCCCTGTCCCAGTTGAGCAATGCCCCGCGATCAGCGCGTGCTGCGGTTTTGCAGTGGGAGCCGCTGCGTTGAGACCCTGCGGCAAGCTTGTGCTTGGGTCAATGTGCCACATGTGGCTTGTTTTTGGGGAGAGCTGGGATAGCTGCCTTTGAGAAAGCCTTTTTACGTTTCTGGGCTACAACACTGGCATTTCATTATCTTTACAGATATCCTCGATAACAGTCATGTTATCAGTGAGGACAGCAAGAAGAAGGTAGGTGCTGTTTTGTAAGGCACTGCTTCTTGGCTCTCTGGTTTTTGTCCCTGTCACCCATCATCGGGAGATTGTACTGGCTGACGTGATGGGCAGAAGCTGTACCTTGCTGCCAGGACAGGGAGCAGGGCAAGTGTCCAGGCTGGATTTCAGCTGCTGGTAATGGAAGGAGAGGTTAAAAACAGAAATTTAGTTTGCATACTCAACTGTGGGTGTGTTCGGTTTGATAAGAGGAAGGGTGTATGGGTGTGCATCTGTACCTGCAATATTTGAAGCAAGGTGAGAGTCAGCCAGGCTGCCGGAAGGTTAACGCTTCCTCCTGAGATCTCCAGATTTGCTCAGAGGGAAGTTTCTTAGTGAAATGGTTTTCGTTGTGTTTTTCATTACGAAGCGTGATGTTTTGGAGGAATTTAGAAATGGGGGTTTTTTTGGTGTTTACAGTCTCTCTAGACATGATGTTCACTCTGTTCTTTTTCCATCTGTACAACGCTCCAGCTGAAAGATCTGCTGCACTATTACTATCCCATTGAAATCGATCCCAACCGCACCCTGGAAGAGAAATGTCCCCTCATGGTGGAGTGGTGAGTGCTTGTATGTGTTGAGCTCGCCCTTGTCCTGGCAACTTCTTGCCCCTGAGGACTACGAGACACAAGGCTTGGATCGTCTCTAGGCTCGGTGGCAATACCGGGAAGTTTTAGTTGCTATTTTTCTGACTGCCTCAAGGTTGCTGCTCACTCTGCTGCCTTTCCCTAGGTGGACCAAGGCCCATGAGCTGCTGACGCAGCAGAAGATCCAGAAGGGTGACATAGCCCAGATAGTCAGAGAATCGGACGTGATGCTGAGGTACGGGCTCAGGGTTCGGCTGCCTGCGTCCCTTTCTCTCCTGCCTCTGTGCAAGCAGGTCCCCTTGCTTTCACCCTCATCTGCACACAGGCTCCAAAGCGTGGCACATGCAAATCTCCCTTCCTTCCTTCCTGGGGCCGAGCTCTAATCATGAAAGAGCCAAAAGTCAGCGCCACGAGCCGCAGCTTGAGCTCGCTCCCTGGCTGCAGGCTGTTCCGTTCACGGCTAAATCCGTCCGCTCAGAAACCACTTCCATCTCCCTTAAGTCTCGTCAAGGACCGGCCGAGAGGACGGGTGATGGGCAGAGGTCCCTGGATGGCTCGTCAGAGCCCTCGGCTGTTTGCGGGGTGGGGTAGGGGGGGCAGCCTGCAGCTCCCCTCTTGCAGGAGAGATTTTTCTCTCGGCTCACTCTAACTGCTGGGCTTTATCCAGGTCCTTGTCTCAGCATCAAATTCCACCCACAGCACAAAAATGTTGTGCTAAAACTTGCTGTTAAAGCTGGCCTTGGCAGTGATGGTCCTAAAACTGGTTCAGGGACCCTTGGTTTGAATGAGCTGCCAGTCTCGGAGGGGAGATGGTGCTGTCTGTCTGGGTTTTCATGAGCCCAAGTTCCTCTTCTGCACAGAAATTGTGTCCTGGCAGACTGAGACTGTTCCATGTTTGTCTGATCATCCTTATAACCAGTCCGACCTGTTGCACATCTCTAACGTACAGTTTCTGAGTGGGCTGGCAGCACCCACTCTCGTGGGCGCGTGTGCAGGCACGCTGTGCCTTGTGTCCCCGGTGAGAGGTTGGACGTGTTTGGGAGATGCTGGGCAAATTGCTCACGTGCTCCACGTTCCTGTGCAGCTCCCTGCTAGGTCGCTGCTCGCAGGAGGACTCTGGGGTTCTGCTGCACACCCCCTGCACGCACAGTGAACACCACAGAAATGCTGGTGCCCCGTAACACTCATGCTTTTTTAGCGCTCACATTTCCATTTGGGAAGTCCCAGGGAGAAATAGGAGCCTCGGAGCTGGGCTGAGAGCGCTCCCAGCCCACAACACACGGGGCACCTCGCTGCGAGCCGGGAGGTGGTAATGCAATACTGTGTAATGGACACTTCTGCTCTAGGGATGGATTCAACGAATTATTTGATCAGCTGCATAAGTACAACGTCCCCCTGTTCATCTTCTCTGCTGGCGTCGGTGATATCCTTGAAGAGATTATCCGTCAGGCCAATGTCTTCTACTCAAACGTCAACGTGGTGTCCAACTACATGGACTTTGACGATAATGTGAGTTTCTGCATCACGTACGTGTGGTGAGCTTGCAGAGAGGAGAGTTGTTCGGCTGGAACTGAGGGCTGCGATTCCTTTAGCAGAGACACCGCTGGGTTAAACGCTGCCCGTTAACATTTCCAGGTTAACGTGATCCCTGTCGATGGAGCTGACTCCTCGCTGGGGCACGGGAGGGCTGTGGAGGCTGGTTGTGGCCTCCTGCCCCGATTGCTCTGCCCTCAGGGATTGTGACCTGCTGCCACCGTAGCAGCCCTCAGCATCAGCCCTGGGGGGGTGGTAGGGGTTCCCCTGCCCTCGCCGGGAGCTGGATCAGCAGTGAGAGAGCAGGGGGTGGATAAGGAGGGCAGGCAGAGTGCAGGAACAGCTGAGCATCCGCTCGCGGCCTTGGGGACTCCTCGCCTTTCAGACTTGCTTTTTGGTGGCAGAAGTGCGCTGCCGTCTCTGCGTGCTCCGTCCTGGTGCAGGGTAAGGATGGAGTTAACCGCAGAGGTCTCTCCTGATCTGAAGGCCAGGTGTCCTTTAAAGCAGCTTGGAAGGCTTTTGTTGGTGTAGTAAAGCCCGAAAAGTCCCAATGCACTTAGAAAATGGCGTGGCTCTTACAATGAAGCCCTCTGTTCCCACGGGTGGTGTGTTGGGACAGGCAGTCCTCAGGGGAGCATGGGACAGTGTGACAGTCCTGCCTTCGGCAGGGGTCCCGCTCTGCCCTGGGGCTCCCCTGACTGCGGCTTTCCGTGGCCCCTGACCAGCTCCAGGGCAGCGCAGAGCCCTGACCAAGGTCTCTGGGGTCTCCATCCGTTGGGTTTGGTTTCACCTTTGGGAAGGGCTTGCCTCCAGGTGTTTTGTGGCTGCTGGGTTTCCAGAATCCTCGAGGGTGTCTCCGAGGTGAGAGCTGGTGCCCTGTGAGCGTGTGTCCCCCTTTCCCCCATTCCGGAAAGGGTCTGAGGCTGCGGCACAGTGAAAGGATCAATTTGTCTGTCCTGTTTGCACAGGGAGTCCTCACGCATTTCAAAGGACCGCTCATCCACACCTACAACAAGAACAACAGCATCCTGCAGGGTACGGAGTATTTCCAGCAGCTGAGCACTCGGACGAGCATCATCTTGCTGGGGGACTCCATGGGTGATGTGACGATGGCAGACGGCATCCCCAGTGTGGAGAACATCCTCAAGATTGGCTTTCTCAACGACAAGGTGGGTCTGAGAAGCAGTTGTCTTGCTTCCCTGCCAGCCCTCCCCAGGTGCAAAGCTTGGGGGGCAGCAGAGAGGGGCAGGCAGCTGTCTGGGTGATTTGGGGGGGTGCAAGAGATGCGTATGAGCTCCCGTGGGGCTCCCGCTGCACCTGGGGCATTGTCAGGGTAGTTGTCGACCCCTCTTTTCAGTGCATCAAGAGATGCAAGGGCTGTGGGTGCAGCATCTTCATTCTCAGCTGCTGGTGTTTACAGTCCTCTCCTCTCTGGCCCTCTCCCCTCCACCCCATCCCGGTGGCCGCGCTGCAGGTGGAAGAGCGGAGGGGAAAGTACCTGGATGCCTACGACATCGTGCTGGAGAGCGACGAGACACTGGATGTGGTCAACGGGATTCTCCGGTACATCCTTATCAAGACATGAGCTGGGAGGGCAGCATCCCAGCTCCACCCCCCAGCAAGGTGCCTGGGCAGTCAGTGACCTTCCCTTGACAAAGCTGGAGTGGATCTGCCGGTACCCACTGGACTCCATCCTGACGCCGGGCAGGCTCCCTGCCCTGGCTCTTGTGTGTTGTGCACATCCCGGCCTCACTAAGCCCCATCGGTCAGCGCTGGAGCAGGAGGGGTGAGATGAAAGAAGCTTCTCCGCTCCCTTTACCCCACCTGTGCCCGGCTCTGCGGCTTCCCCCTCGGACTTCATCCCCCTCGGACTTCATCCCCGCCAGCGCCTGAGGCCACAACAAACCATTTCATGTTCTAGGTAGAGATGTTCTGCGCTTCCTTCCGCGGCCAAGTGCAGAAACAGAGATCGTTTGCTGTGGCTTGAGGACAGACCCGTTTCAGATGGAAACTGTTTAGTTTTACTGTGTTCCCGTCTTAAGAAAACAAGTCTGAGCTCCAGTGGTGCCACCCACGGATGGGCTGGCGTGACCCTGCCAGGCGTAGCATCGCCCAGCCCCCCCATTGCGTGTCCTCCCCCTGCAGAAACCCTGCAGCTCCCTGGCCCCCGCACCCCAGCCCTGCTGTCCCTCTTGCTCCACGTGTACAAACGGCTTTTGCAGTCATCCCCGCAGGCCCGCGGAGCTCATCCGACGCTGCTGCACGAAGCAAGAAGTAAGTTTGTCTGCCCGGGGTGGTGCTGCGGAGGGGTCTGGGTGGCAGCGGCAGGCTGGGTGCTTGGAGCAGCGTTTGCAGCCCGTGGGGGTGGATGGGGGAGGAGAGGCCAACGGCGGCGTTTTGGTTTTTAAGGAATATTTTCAGCTGGCCACGTTTCTGTCTGAAAGTGCTGGGCTGAGAGCAGCAAGAGAAAGAAACCGCGTATTTCTGTGTAACCTCTGACGGAAGGAGTAAAGCTATGACAGCCCTGATTCAGCAAGGGCCAAATTCAGCCCCTGATGTGGGAAACCGCTTTCACATCCCGTCCTGCTGCCCGCTCTGATGGCGGCGGGAGCCAGTGCTGGTACAGCGTGAGCCCTGATACGGCTCTTTGGGGGCCGTTACTGCTGCCGTCCCCGGGTGCTCAGTGCTGGAGCTGAAGCACCGTCCACCTTCGCTGGTGGCTCCCAGGAGCGGAGTTTTGGTTTCTCTCTCTCTCCTGCCTGACCCAACAAGTGCTGGAGTCTGAAATCCCCCTGGGCACCACGCTCCCAGGCACGGGCAAGGTTTGTCTCTGCGCCGCTGCCCGGACACGCAGGAATGTTTCACGGCAAAGTAACCTGACACAAAGGCAAAGTTCTTGGAAACCAGTAGAAATTATTTATTTGGTGCAAGGTAGAAGTCATTGTTTGAGGGGTTCACTCTGACCCTTTGCACTGTTCTATTCTTGCGTTTCTTTTATCTCTGCCCTCAAGACACACTGTGCAAAAGCTTTTAGAGCCGGTGGGAGGCGATGGAGCCGTGCTGGTCACAACTGGCCAACCTGACCGTGCCCGGTTAATTACCTGCGTTTAGGCATCAGAATAAAATTGGGCTGATTTTTCTCAATCGCTGAGGGCTGTCGCTGTGGGGTGGGGAGGATGCGGATGGGGATGCTGCTGCTCCCTGAGGACCTGGGCGGGAGAGGCTTTCTGTTTGTCCCTCCCAGCTGACGAGGGGTTTGCCAGGTCCCATCCCCGCTGTCTCTGGGGTCTCGGGTTTTCTGGATCGGTGGATCTATGTGGGGCACCTGTGTTTTACCCTGGGAACATGAGTCCCCCCCAGCCTCTCGTCCCGGGGAGGATGGCAGCGGGGAGCAGAGGCTGGGCCAGCAGCAGGGACCCGCATGAAAGGCTTCTCTTGATTTCTCCTCTCCTTTAAAGAATTTTCTATGTGTATATTAAAAAAAAAAAAAAAGAAAACAAACCCAACCCTAAACTACAAAATACTGCGGTAGAAGGGGGGGGAAGCCCCTCCTCCTGCCTGCCTGCCCCAGGAGGCAGCACGGGCAGGCGAGGAGCCTGGGGTGGGATGTGCAGTCGCTGGCTGAGGACAAAGGGGCTTGGGGAGGGGACGCTGCTGCCCCGGCCCTTCCGTGGGGAGCTGAGAGCAGGGGGTCGAAGCGGGTTTGGCAGCAGAGCGGGACAGGGCTCCAGGGTCTGGCCCCGGCATCCCTGGTCCCGCTCCGTGGCAGAGGTACCGCCTGTACGGCTGGGGAAACGCGGGCGCTGCCGTCCCCGTTGGGTATCCAGACTCCCAAGAACGTGGGTGTTTCCCACCTTCTTGCCTGGGTTTATTAGCTGGGGGTTGGCGAGGTTTCCTGCCCAGGAGGAACACATCAAAAAATCCCTCAGTTAAATAATGGAGCGGGGGGAAAACAAAATACACCCCCCCAGAGGGATGGGGAGGGGCAGGGGCAGATTCCCAGGGCACCCGGTGGGGAAGACTGGCTGTGGCACAGCGGGGACGATCCTGTCTCCGGGGGAAGGTGAGGTCTGCTCCTCAGAGCTCCTCGTGGATCTTCTCCTGGTCCTCATCCGACTTCAGCTTCAGCTCCTCAGACGTGATCTTCCCATCCTGGTTGCGGTCCTGGTTCCTGAACATGTCGGCGATGACTTTCTCCGGGTCGGAGCTGGGCATGAGGCGGCCTTTCCCTTCCGCCACCTGGGTTTTGATGAAGGTGGAGAACTGCAATGGGGAGAGGAGAGAGATGCTGCTTTGCTCCGTGCAGCCGGCACCGGCCGCGGCAGGGAGCATCACGGCCCGTGCCAAGGGCAGCAGCCAGGCAGCGAGGACGGAGCAGGGACACGAGCACAGGCTGCCCTCCGCGTCCCTGCCCGCATCCAGCAGGGATGCTCTGGGCTGGTGTGTTTTTTCTGCGCAGCTCCTCAGTCTCCCGAATGCCCAAGGACAGCAGTGTCCTTCGGGTGCTGCTCCCCAGGGTTGGGTCCCCTGTGCCCCCATTTCCTCCTGCACCCCATAAGCCCGCAGTCCGGCAGCACTCAGGACCCTTGCTCACCTCGTCAACGGGGATCTCCCCATCCTTGTTCAGGTCCATTTGCTCGTAGAGGTTTGCCGGCGGCTCTCCGTGCCAGATGAAGAGGTAGCCCTCGGGAACCCCCTCCTCCATGGAGATCAGCTCCACCTCGAAGCGGAGCACGGCGCTGCCTGGCACCCCCCGGGCTGAAAAGCAAGCGAAGGCTGCCGCACCGCGGGGGACCCCAGCAAAACGCTGGCCCCAGATGGGCAAAAGTCTCCTGGCCCCCAGCCGGGGCGAGGGGGGGCGAAGGAGCCCGGCAGCAAGGCAGAGCCCCCCGGTTTGCAATGCACGGTGCCCTACCTCCGCTCTCCCCGTGGCCCAGGTGGGGGGGGACGATGAGCACCCGCCTCTCCCCCACGCACATGTTGAGGAGGCCGCTGTTGAGACCCTCGATCACCTTGTTGGCCCCCAGAGTCACCTCCTGGGGCTTCTCGTAGTCGTGGCTGCAGGAAGCAGAGAGAAGACCACACAGCTCAGAAAACCCCTTGGACCCCATGGGCAGCCCCGCCGTACCCCAAAATCCTGTGCCCTCCATCCCGCTGTGCCCCAAAATCCCACACCCTCCCCCCTGCAGCAAAATCCCGATGCCGATGCTCCAGTGCTGCCCGTGCTGCTGATGCTCCCAGCGCCGATCCGGTGCCCATCCGCCCCCAGCCCTGCCCGGCTCAGCGCCTGCCAGGATCTGGCCCTGCGAAGGAAAGGTGGGCTGGGGGCAGCCCGCGAGCGATCACGCACGAGGAGAAGAGCTTGGTGCCATCCAGCAACGAGCAGTTGTAGTGGTAGCGGATGAAGTCTCTGTCGCGGGTGGTGACGTTGCAGCCCTCGGGCCGGTACACGGTCTCGATCTCCACCGGGTCCGCCGGGTTGTGGAAGTCGATGATGTGGACGTCAAAGATGAGCACGGCTGAGCCGGGAATTTTGTTCCCTGGAAGAGGAACGCGAGGAGAGTTGCTGGGAGAGCTGCTGGAGTGTCGTGGGGCTGGTAAAACCTTTCCCTGCTTTTTCCCATGCCCCGTGGCGTGTCTGTCCCTCGGAGCCCTGGCTCTGCACGTGTTGGCATCAGCCTCTCCCCATGACACCCCCTCCCAACACCCACATCCTGGGGATGGAGGTGGCCCCTGGGGTGAGGAGCCGGCCCTGCCTGGCCAGCGCTTTCCCCGTGTCAGACCCGCGGCGCGCAGGGCTGGAGGGGGGATGCCGCAGTCCGGGGCTGTGCCGTCAGGCGTGCTGGGCCCCGCGGGGCTGCCCTTTACCTGCGCCGTTCTCCCCGTAGGCCAGGTGTGGGGGGACGACCCCCCGCCGCCTCTCTCCCATGCAGACCCCTTGCAAGCCCTGGTCCATGCCGGGGATGATGTAGCCCTTCCCGATGTAGGTGTTGTAGGTGTGATTGCGGGAGTAGCTGCAGCGAGAGAAGCCCCCAGCGCCGTCACCTGGGGCACCTTGGCCCATTAATCCCCCCACACACCCCAACCCGCACCCCTTCTCCCAGCCTCTGCCTTGCTCCCCCAGGAGCCAAACCTTGCTCCTCGGGATGCAGCAAACAGCTATTGCCTTTTTTTAGCCCATTTCACACACATTACCACCCTCTCCTCCACCTTGCCCCCCAGTTCTCCAGCCTCTCCTTGCAGCTGGCTGCTCAGCACGAGGTGGGAGAGGACATCGGGGGATCTCCCCACTCGGCTGCTTCCCTCTCCACACCTGGAGTCGAAGAGCGTCCCGTCCATGAGCGTGCCGTTGTAGTGGTAGCGGACAAAGTCCCCGGTCACAGCCCGGCGCTTGCAGGACGCCGGCACCTCCAGGTGCTCCAGGAAGACGCCATCCTTGGGGTTGTGGAAGTCCACCAGCAACACGCTGAACACCAGCGAGGCCTGCGGTGGGATCACGGTCCCTGCGGATGGGGACACGGGTCAGCCCGGACAAGGGTCCTGATGCAGCGTGGGGAGCTCCGTGCAGAGCTGGGAGGGAAGGGGCTGGGTGAGACGGGGCAATGCCCAACTCACCGTAGCCCTTCTCCCCGTAGGCGAGGAACGGGGGGATGATGATGCTCCTCTTCTCCCCGGCGCACATGCCCAGCAGCCCCTGGTCCATGCCCTTGATCAACCAGCCGGTGCCCACGTAGGTGTCGTAGGTGCTGTCCTTGCTGTAGCTGGTGGGGAGGAATGAGGGGGGGCTGGCTCTGAGGCCATGCCAGCCCCCCCCCCCCCCCCCCCCCCCCCCCCCCCCGGCCTGAGCGGTGCCGTGCGGGAGGCTGGTTTGGGGGGGCACAGAGCTGCACCATCTCTTCTGGGGTGCAGGGAGGGAGAGCATGGGGGAGGCTGCTCTGACTGGGGTGCAGTGTGGGTCCCCATGTCCCGCCCCAGGCCAGTGTCTCCTGGTCCCTGCCATCCCCAGTGCCCCAGCCCCGAGGCAGAGGGTGCACCCGAGCTCCAGTACCTTGCACCCCAAGGCGAGGGTGCATCCCAGCACCATTGCCCAGTACCTGGAGTCAAAAGGGGTGCCATCCAGCAGCGTGCCGTTGTAGTGGTACCGCACGAAGTCCGAGTTCTCCACAGTGCGGTTGCAGCGCTCCGGTTTGGAGAGGGTGGTGATCTGCAGCTTGTCATTCTTGTTCCAGATGTCCAGCATGACGACGTCAAAGTACAAGGTGGCATCTGGGGGGATCAACCCCGCTAAAGGGGCAGCAGCAAGGACAGAGCACCTTAGGTGGGAGCAGCACCGAGCGCAGGCGCGCCAAGGCCTCTGTCCCCTGAAGCCCACCCAAGCCCGGGGCTGCTCGGGGCTGCTGGCCACAGAAGCCAACCCCCGGGAAAGCAGCAGAGCCGGGGGGAGGGGGGGGGACAGACCCCTGCTGAGGCACCACTTGCCCTGGCGATGGAGTCGCCCTTTGCCAGCGCCGTCAGCTGAGCACCGGACCTCTGTCCCCACAGTCTGGTCCCCCCCCGTCCCCGCGCCGTGTCGGGACCCCTTACCCACGCCGATGCTGCCGTAGCCCAGGTGCGGGGGCACGATGAGGTGACGCCGCTCGTTCACGCACATGCCCTGCAGACCCCGGTCCATGCCAGTGATCAGCCGCCCGACGCCCACCACGCCGGCCACCGTGGCCCCTCGGTCGTAGCTGGGATGAAGGGACAGAGCCGTCAGCAGCGCGCGGGCGAAGGGTGAAGCCCCCAAAGCCACCAGCGCTAGGGGTGCTCGATGCTGGTGCTGAGGGCTCGGGGCAGATCCGGGACCAAACCACGAACCCTGCAAACACCGAGGAACGGCGCAGGGCTCCCGGGTGCCCGCCCGCTGTGGGGGCAGGGTGGGGGGACAGGGCTGTCCCCTCCCCGAGGGTGTGGGTAGCCCCCCGCAGCAAACAGATATTGATCCTGATGGGATCAATCCTGCACTGCCTGGAGGTCAGGGCTCTGGCCTGACCCTGCACACCCAGCACCCTTAGACACAGGGGAATGCGGATCGGACCCTCTGGGTGCAAAGGAGGTGGGTGATGCTCTCAGTTGGGACCGAACCCAGCACCCTCCTCAGATCTCACCCCGTGATCCGGGCTGCAGCTGCCTGCAGCTCCCGGCCTTTCTGCTGCTTCCAAATAATTTTGCATATGGCATATTTGGAGCTTTATGCAGCGAGGAGGAAAGAAGACATCCCAGGCCTCATTTTTAAACTGCAAATTTGCTTTTATTTTTAAATCTTAAAATACTCCAAGAAGCGCCTGGGGCCGTTTCAGATAAATCGAAATCCTTCATCCCCTTCAACGTGCAGCTGACACTTTCTCCTGGCAGTGTGCTGTAGTCGTCAGGACAAGGAATTATTTTAGCAGCGAACGTCCCCAGACTCCCACTGCTTCTGGGGCGTGCGGCAGCAGCGCCCGGCTCAGTTACTTTCTCCCCCATTCGTGCTCACGAGAGATAAGATACATCTAAGCCCTTTGCTTTTTGGGCTCTGAAAAATGCCCGTCTGGAAAGTTTTTGTTCCTGCTCAGCACAGCCCAGTTTGTTTCTGTCCTTTTACCGTGTTCCTGATCCTCCCCCCTGTTCACAGTGGTGGAAATCAGGGACAGCACCAACATAAACCGATTTATAGCCAGCATGAACGGAGCAGGATCAATGCACGGGCCAAGGAAAATTAAGACCAGCGAGAGGGAAGCCTCTTAGGTAATGAACGGGTTTCGCCGCTGCCACGTTTCAAAGTGCTGTAAGTGTTTTCCCTGCCTGTGCAGCACACGCAAATACATGTTCCTGAGTGTAAAGCGTCTCAGCGAGGGCCGAATCCTGCCCAAGCCCCACGGCACCC
>VXBL01001265.1:476920-492095 GCA_013400195.1 Aramus guarauna
GGGTGGGGGGGGGGGGTGTGATGCTGCCTGGACACTGATCAAATGGCTCCGGGGGTGGATAAGCTGCTGGCTGGTGCCGTACAGCTGCGGGAGCTTCCTCTGCCTTCCCCGGCGCTCCTGGCTGCGGGAAGTGGTGGGAGAGGGATTAACCTTCTCCTGGCTCTCCCCTGCACGGGGGTGGCTGAAGCCCCCACCCCCCAGCTTGGCCCATTCCCCATGGTTCGTGGTCGAGGCAGGCTGGAGGTCCTTCCCCAAGGGTGCTGTCCCCTCTGTGGGGTCCCCCACATCTGCCTCTGTTTCCTGGGGGCTTTTCTCCCTGTTCCCTGGAGTGAGTCCTGTTTCCCTGGGGTCCCAGCTCTGGGGGGGCTCAGCAGGGTCCCAGCTCTGTGCAGGTCTGGGGGGGCTCAGCGGGGTCCCAGCTCTGTGCAGGTCTTGGGGGGCTCAGCAGGGTCCCAGCTCTGTGCAGGTCTGGGGGGCTCAGCCAGGCCTTGGTGGTACCGCTCTGCCCTCGCTGTGCTCCGCTTCCCGCTCTGGTTAACAGCCTGGGCTGGGCTCAGCAGCAATTGTCCTACAGACAGGCCTGGTTGTGGAGGGGGCTGGAGCCCACCCAAGCATCCCCCGTGCTCATGTACCCCAATACCCTCTGCTTCTCCCTCCTGCATGAACTGCTGCCCTCCCCTTCGCTGCTGGCAGGGGTCCTGCCCCACTGCAGCCCGTTACCACCAAAAGCGTCGCTGGTGATCGGCTCCTGCTGAAGGTGAACCCAGGCGTAACCAGCATCCCCTGCCCAGGGGACCACCCGTCCCGCTCTGACCCTGCGGAGGAGGGAGGACATCTGGGGACAGAGCCCAGCTGTGGGAGATGGAGAGAAGCTCATGTCAGACATCTGGCCCTTGCTGAGTGATGAGCAGAGGACATTTGACACAGGGTTCAGGAAATGTCACTGCTCACCGCTGGAGTGGCTGACATTTGCTCCACTGGCCCTGTCACCTTGGGTGCTGCTGGCTGCCCGCGGTCCTGAGCAAACCCCTGGGCTGCTGGTGGGGTGATGCTCCAGGGGAAGGATGGCTGCTGTGTTTAACGAGGTGCCCGTGGTCTCTTCTAGGCAGGGAAAGTCCCCCAAACTGTGTAACACCCATCCTCAGTGGCCCCTGTCCCCCCTGCAGCAGGGTGCTGTGCTCAGACAGGTCTAACGTGGTGCTCATTAGCTTGGACCCACTCTCCTGCTTGGAGCTTGTCTGGGGCTGATCACCTGAGCTTGTGTCTGGGCTCTGGGGAGCTTTGCTGGCTTTTGATGTCTCTGGGGTGCCGGGGGTGCAGACGGAGGGGGTGGCGGGGGGTGGCTCATGCATAATGCAGGGCTCTGAGAAGCCGGTGTCTGAGCTGAACTCACAGAGGTTTGAAAAATTAAGCGCCTGTCAAAGGCCTGTAAATCGTGGAGCAGCCGTTCCTGGCTGACGGACGGTGCAGGCAGCACCAGCCCTTCCTGCCGGCTCCAGTTTGCTGCGGCCTGAGGGTCCCTGTCCTGGCTGGGGTGGATGCCTGGGGTCTTCACACCCCCTCTGTGGTGCAGGGAGCTTTCCTGCCCTCGGCTCTGCTCTCCCCTTGCCCACCCTGTCCAGGGCAGCTTTCCACTGTTGGTCTGGGGGTGCCGGGGTCCCTCTGGCCGCAGTTCTGCTGCCGAGGCTCCACGCACCAGCTCCAGGCTGGGATGTCGGATGATTTGCACCAGCTCCTGCACCGCAGTGACTCGCCGTGCTGGTGGAGCCTTCTCCTGCCTGCCGTGCTTCCTCGGGCATGGTTTGGCATTGCTTTTCTGGGGCTTCCTGACATGGTTTGGAGCCTCTGCCACTGTGGCCAGGGTGACCCAGCTGGGAGGACTTGTTCTCCCACACACCAATTCAACAGCTCATGCGTACACACATGGGGTGTGCGGCACTGACACTCCCGGCTCGGCACGGGGGGCTCTCCTGGCCAAACTCCGCTCTGATGGGGGGGTGGTGGTGCTGAGCTGAGCTTGCCGCTCACCCCTGGTGCTGTGTGTCACCCACCAAAAGGAAACCCCAGCCCATGCCCTGCCATGCTCCTGCCGCCCTCCATTAGCGGGTCCCTCTCTCGCTGCCTTATAAACATGCATTATGCACAAGCCATTAAAGCCGGAGCAGTACTTAGTCTGCGCATTGCTGCTTGACAGCTCACAAAATACTGAATTGACAGGAGCAGCACCCTGCAGTGGCTCCGGGAAGGTGGCTGGGGGTAGAGGACAGACATGGTGGGATGCAGGATGTATCCAGCCGGGGTGACAGGAGTCTGGTGGAGCTCCTGCTTCCCACCCAGCTGCTGCTCCCTGGGAACGAGCGCGTGTGCCCAAGCTGGGATTTTTCCCTGTGAGCGTCAGCCTGTGCCGCTTGCGAGGGCTCGGCCGCTCCTTGGGAGCAGCCGGCAGCGCTGGGGCGAGCCGTGCCAAGCCCGTGCGCGCCATGCCGTGCCTTGCCGTGCCGCCCCACACAAGCCGCGTCCTCGGCCACCACCCAACGCCCTGACTCAGCTGCCGGTGTGGCGGGGGGCCTGGGTTGGCGGGGGGCTCGTGCCCCGTCCCCCTCGCTCCTCCAAGGAGGGTGCTGGGAACTGAGGCTGCCGCACCAGCCCGGCTGGTCCCGGTGAGCCCCGAGCTGTGCCGGCGGCTGGAGCGGAGCCAGGGGCGCATGGCTGCCCTGGTCTGGCTTGCTGCATGAATCAGTGCCGGTGGAGGTGGTAATTATGCCTCTGTTTGGAAGCGCGGCTGCTGCTGCGCCCCAGCTCCGCCGAGCGCCAGCTGCTCCCTTCGCCTCTTATCACCTCTGAAACTCTGACTCATCCCCACCCCTGCGCGGCCTCCTGTGCGGCCGGAGGAAGGGGGGAAAAAAAAATCCCGACAGGCGCCTGGGGGGTGGTGGGTTGGCAGCGGTGGGACTGGCCGGCCGCTGTCTCCATCCATCCCTGCCTGCCTCCATCCCTGCATCCCTCCCCTCCTGGCTGTGCCGGGGGCTGGATCTGGGGCTGGATGCGGGGCCGGTGACTCACAGCCCTGCAGCGTCCGCCTGCCCCGATGAGCTCAGGGGTTAATCCATGAGCCATCTGCCCTCCCCCCACCCCTGCATCCCCAAATTAAAGACAAGGGAAACCCAGCCCTGCTTCCAAGCAACCTTGACTGGTTTGTCCTGAGTTTTGGGATGTCTGCCCCGTCCCAGCTCCTTGCAGCCATGGCGTGGTGCTCGGCACAGCATGGGGAGCACCCAGCCCCAGACCGTGCCGTGAGCGCTTGTGGTGCTGAGCGCCCACGGGAGAGACGAGCCGGTGGCTTTGCCTGCTTATTTTTAGGTGCTTTAGGCGTGTCCCAGAAGGGTTTCTAAAAAGGTTTGTTTTATTCTTGGAGCTCCAGCCTTGTGGCTGTCCCCAGCTCTGTGCCAGGCACTTGTCTCTGGAAACTGCTCTTTAAAAAACCCGTGAGCAGCCGGGGGAGCCTGGAGCTGGACGGGGGTGCTGGCTTGAGGAGGGGGGGAGGGGGGGAAGTGTCTCTCCAGGCTGGGCAGAGCCTGCTCACACCTTTGCTGCCGAGGCGGTGAGACACGGTGTTGCGCGGCGGGCGCTGGCTGACGGCTCAGCCAGCCGTACGCGGTCTGCGCCGGTTGGAGCCGCGGTTCGTGTCTGAACACGAGCGGCAAAGTGCTGAGCTGTGGGTTCGTCATCCCGGTGCCGCCTTTCATCTTGCATGGGGGAGGAGGTCAGATAGAGATCTGCTCGTGGGCTGCGCAGGGGCCGGCTGCCGTGCCCTGCCACGCCGGGGTCTGCCACGCCGGGGTCTGCCGCGCAGTTTGGCGCAGGAGAGGAGCGGGAGGGTGCTCCGGCTCTGCTAGAGGTGTAACTTCTCCCTTCCCTGCCCCGCAGAGCAGCCATGGAGGTGATGAACATGATGGAGCAGCCGATCAAGGTGACGGAGTGGCAGCAAACCTACACCTATGACTCGGGCATCCACTCCGGCGTCAACACCCAGGTGCCCTCCGTCAGCAGCAAGTGCCTCGGGGACGATGACGAGGTCTATGGGAAGCAGTACACCATCAAGAAGACGACCACCACGAGCTACTGCCAGGGAGGGAGCCAGGGCCAGAGCCAAGCACAAGGTAGGGGCTGTGGGGCCGGACGCGTCTGCGAGCTCGGCTGCTCGGCTCCTGCCTTCCTCTACCTCCCCCACAAGCCGTGCTCCTTCTGGGCACTCCTCCACGCCGACTTCCACACCCTGGGAGTTGTTGCTGCCTAAAATATGCTCCCTCCTGTCCTCCTTCCCTGTGCCGAGAGGCTCTTGCGTAGGGGCGGCTCGCAGCCAGCCCGCACCGGTGCTGAGCTGTGCGCGTACATCCGAGCGCGCCGGTGGGTTGGCTGGAGATAGGAACAGCTGATCCCAGCCCACAGATCAGCCGTCTGCTCTCCCGCCTGCCTGCTCGGGAAACCTGTCTCAGCGCGGCTGGCAGAGCTGCCGACGTGTGCCGTAAAGCCCCGCCGGCCGACCCGTCTTCTCCCGCTGCTGCGAGGGCGAAGCAGACAGAAACGCAGCCCCCAAAGCTAAAGGAGATGCTTCCCGCGGCGTTATCCTTTAGAAAGAGGTGCTGGTTGGCTCTGCTTGCCTCTGCGGTTCCCTCATCAGCGATGAGCCCTGCCGGGTTTAATCGCCAGCTCCCCTGGGGAGGCAGAGCCCCACGCAGAGCGCCGAGCCCCGCGCGGTCCCTGTGCCGCAGAGGTGGGGGCTGCGCGGGGCTGCTGCGGCATCTCTGCCCCTCGGGTTGCGCTTATCCCGACATCCCCAATGGGGAAGGTCTCCGTGTCCTTCTCCTAATCCCCAGTGCTAACTGGTCCCAAGTTGCAAATATCCTTAATTTTTTAATTAATAGGCCTTGTGTGACAACTGCCTAATCGCGCTGCTTAATTGAGTGTTGCCTTATCTCTGTGCTGCCATATCTGTTTACGCTTTGAAGCACCGGCTCCTTGCAGAGCGTGCTGGGACTGCTGACGTTGCCGGTGTTGTTGCGCTAAGCTCTTGCTCAGCTAATTGAAATTGGAAAGCAGGGCTAGGAGCGTCCCTTGGAGAGAACCCGAGTCTAACGCTGCTTCCCCATCCACCCCTGCAGCGGACATGGAGGCTCAGCTGGCCATGACCCGGGCCCAGCGTGTCCGGGCCGCCATGTACCCCGAGACGGTGGAGGACCGTTCCCTGCTCATCACCACCCAGCTGGAGGGGCAGCAGACCAACGTGCAGCGCCTGGCAGAGCCCTCGCAGATGCTGAAATCGGCCATCGTGCACCTCATCAACTACCAGGACGATGCCGAGCTGGCCACCCGCGCCATCCCGGAGCTCACCAAGCTGCTCAATGATGAGGACCCGGTAAGGAAACGTGGTTTGGCCGTGCGGGTCTCTGGGCTTTCAGCTGCCGGGCTTGCAGGGTGCGCTCCCCCAGCCACGGCCGGGTTCCCATCCTTGTGGGGCTCCGTGGCTGCTGTCCGACTCCTTCCTCTTGACAAAGCTCTGTGGTTGCCTCCATGCTGCAACAGGACTTGAGCCCACCTCTGCCCACCCGCGTCTCCTCACAGCCTGCTCGGACACGGCTGTCCTACCCCGGCTCGCGCACACGCTGAGCGCTTCTTGCCAGCTCTCAGTGCTCCATGGGCCCAACCGTATGCTGCCCACTGCTGCGAACCGCAGCGTAGCTCCTGGAGCATCGTGGATGAGGATTCTTAAAAATAGCAATCCTCGCCTGCGCTGCCGATGCGCAGCAGCCCCAGGCCAGCTCTCACCCAGCAGTGGGATCCCTCCTGTCCCGGCTGTGATGGGCAGCGGTGGAACCCCCTCCCACCGGCCGGCTTCTCTCTCCCACCCAGGTGGTTGTCAGCAAAGCGGCCATGATTGTCAACCAGCTCTCCAAGAAGGAGGCGTCACGCCGTGCCCTGATGCAGTCGCCCCAGATCGTGGCGGCTGTGGTCCGCACCATGCAGAGCACCAGTGACCTGGACACGGCCCGCTGCACCACCAGCATCCTGCACAACCTCTCGCACCACCGCAAGGGCCTGCTCTCCATCTTCAAGTCCGGCGGCATCCCGGCCCTCGTCAGGATGCTGAGGTACGAGGGTGCTGGCGGGGGGTCCCGAGAGGATGGCAGAGCCAGGCGGTCCCTCCCGGGTTGGCAGCCGGGCAAGTGCCTGGGCTGGGGGCAGAGGACGGGAGGGCTCGCAGTGCCCCTAGATGCGGGTCCTCTTCCTGCTCACACCAAAACAAGGGAGCGGGAGACCTTGAGCCTTTTAGCCTGCGAAATCCCCCGGGGTTTGCTGCATTTGGAGCCTGTGTGGGAGCAGGAGGAGGGGAGCGGTCCCCCACACTGCCTCGTCCGTGAAGATGGGGCTCTGTCTCTGCCCCAAAGAGGAGGTGTCCCTTGCTCAGGGCCACGTGGCGCGGTGGCCTCAGACCGGGTCCTGCCGAAGGACGCTGGGTGGGAGTCAGGACTCAGGGCAGCCCCGTGGGCTCCGCTGGCAGCCTGGTGAGCCCGGAGGCAGCTGCCTGCACTAACGCGGCTCTGTGCTGCCTGCCTGCAGCTCGCCAGTCGAGTCGGTCCTCTTCTACGCCATCACCACCCTGCACAACCTGCTGCTCTACCAGGAAGGGGCCAAGATGGCTGTGCGCCTGGCCGACGGCCTGCAGAAGATGGTTCCCCTGCTGAACAAGAACAACCCCAAGTTCCTGGCTATCACCACCGACTGCCTTCAGCTCCTCGCCTACGGGAACCAGGAGAGCAAGGTGTGCCCGGGGAGCCCGGCCTGCCGCGGGGGGTCCTGCTGGAGGGAGGGCAGGAGGGGGGGGTGGTTGCCCAACCTCGCTCCTCACAGACAGAAGCCTGGGGGGCAGGGGTGGGAGCTCCTCGCGTCTCAGCCCGTGTGCCCCCCAGCCGCAGCCGGCAGCGGAGCAGTTGTGCTGTCTGCCATGCTGCCACGTCTCACCTCTTGCAGGTGATGTGTCCCTGAAAACGTAGACTGTCCCAGTCTGGCCGGTAGATCACTTTGGCTGGGTTTCTCCCCTGGCTGCTCTGGGCAATGCCTCTATCTTCGTTCTTTGGCTGCTCCTCTCCTACGCACGAGTTGTCCTGGCCTCGTGCGGAGGTCCCATCCCTGGACCTGCTCTGACGCTGGCTGGGTGGGGGGCTGCTGCCTGTCCCGCCTGTGGCGCGGGGCGAGGGACCCCGGTGCACGGGGCTGGGGTGGCCGGGGGGAGCAGCGGCAATGCTTCGGGTGTCCCGAAGTGCTCCTGCCTGCAGAGTGGCCAGACCTCCCGCCTGCCTGGTGTCCTGGCACGAGCTGGGGAAAGCAGAGCGGTGGTCCCAGGTAGCCCAGAGCTGCCGCACACCCTGACCCCCCAGCCCTTCTGTCTTGCAGCTGATTATTTTGGCCAACGGAGGACCCCAAGCCCTGGTGCAGATCATGCGCAGCTACAACTATGAGAAGCTGCTCTGGACCACGAGCCGGGTGCTCAAGGTGCTTTCGGTGTGTCCCAGCAACAAGCCCGCTATCGTTGAGGCTGGTAAGAGGGGCTGGGGGGCTGCGGCAGAGCTGGTGTCAAAACAGGAGGACGGTGGTGTCAGGATGATGCAGCTGAGGGTGCTGTCTCACAGCTGATGTGCAAGACGTGCTGATGCCGTGCACGGCCAGGTGAAACCACCCGCGTGTGGCCTGGTTTCTTGCTCTGAAAGGCTGCTGAGGTGCTTTTCTGGCACTGTGCGTGGGCAGGATCTGGCCTGGCTGCCTTCCCGCACCGCATTTAGCCTCCGCTAAGCGATGAGGCTGGATCGCATGTTGGAGACATCGGTCGGGTGGTGCCTAAGCCCACGCTCGCCACGCAGACCCACTGTCTCCCCCTCCTCTGCTCTGCTGGGGCAGCTTTGGGTATTTCCTGATGGGCTGGTGTCTCCTTCCCTGGCAGGCGGCATGCAGGCGTTGGGCAAGCACCTGACCAGCTCCAGCCCCAGGCTGGTCCAGAACTGTCTCTGGACCCTGCGAAACCTCTCCGACGTGGCTACCAAACAGGTGAGTCTGCGGGACCCTGAGGTGCTTCAATGCAGCATTTCGGAGGCTTCTCCGTACCAGCTGCCAGGTGTTCCGGGCTGCTCCTCACCCTCTGCTCGTGCCAGACCGAATCCAAAGTATCGTCCTCGTGCCATTTCCAATCCTCGCGAGCCACCGGCTCTGGCAGCGCGTGTGCTTGGCAGCGTGAGGGGATGCCCAGCCGTGCTCGAGCCCCGCTGCAGCAGGGGTTTGCCTGGCGTCGTGGGAGGCTGCTCGTGGCCCTGCCCATGCCAGCCAGGTGCCGGAGCCAACGCCACCGACAGTTGCTCATGTGCTGGGCAGGGCATCGCCAGGACTTGCCGCTCGCTCTGACTCGGGGAGCCCCGGCAGCCTGCCCTGCTCCCTGCCGTCTGCTTGGCTCCTTCCTCGGCAAGAGAGCAGCCGTCGGAGCTGCCATCGCGGCACCGAGGCGGTTGTGCCCGTGGAGCTGAGTGGCCGCTGGTGCGACACTGGTGCGAAAGTGACCCCGAGCTCTGCTCTGGGGTTGCTCTTCCCCAGCCCTTTGCTGCCTCCTAATGTGTTCCCCATCTGCTGGGGCCGCCTCTCTGAGCAGATTAGCGCCTGATGTAGTGTGGAAACTATTTGGGCTGGCTGTAACTGTAACTGTCCCCTCCCCTGGCTCTGCTGAGTGATGGGGGGATGCAGCCATGGTGCCTTTAACTCCTTCCTGCCCCGCTGCTGGCTGCCTGCCGGCACGGCTGGGACCGGGGTCACCCCAGGACCGCTTGGGGAGCACTGGCGGGTGCATTGTTTGCACATCCCAGCAGGGAAACGCTGCTGGAGACATTAAACTCTTAAGTAAAGCTGCACATGTCGAGAGCGCCTGTTGCTCGCGCCATGCCGGCATCGTGGAGAAGCGGCTCTGGTCGCAGGGGGACGGAGCGGTGCGGGAGGTGGAAACGCTGCCTCTCCACCATTGTTGCCTGCTCTGGCCCAGGCAGAGCCGGGGGGTGCGTGGGGCCGGGATACGGTGTGCTGGGCAGCTGGGGTCTGCAGCGAGGGGTGTGCGGGCACCAGCGAGGGCGGCCGCAGGAGCATCCTGGGTCTCGAGGGAGAAGGTGGCAGCTCTGGGAGGAAGAGCACGGCCGGGGACTGGATGCTCTGTACGATGGCAGGAGCCGTCCTTGCAGGACAGGGCTCCTCGCCGAGGCCGAATGTCTGGCCTGTCCGGGGGGCAGCTCTGGCTCCCCTCCCCTGGGCGAGAGACACGGGATGGTGTGGAGCTGCAGCCCAGCCGCCGGCTGAGCCTGGGTCTGGCTGTGTGGGATCCAGCCTGACCTCCCACCCCTGCAGGAGGGTCTGGACGGCGTCCTCAAGATCCTGGTGAACCAGCTGAGCTCCGACGATGTGAACGTGTTGACCTGTGCCACCGGCACCCTCTCCAACCTGACCTGCAACAACAGCAAGAACAAGACCCTGGTGACGCAGTCGAACGGGGTGGAGGCCCTGATCCACACCATCCTGCGGGCGGGTGACAAGGAGGACATCACCGAGCCGGCCGTCTGCGCTCTCCGGCACCTCACCAGCCGGCACCCCGAGGCTGAGATGGCACAGAACTCTGTGCGCCTCAACTACGGCATCCCCGCTATCGTCAAGCTCCTCAACCAGCCCAACCAGTGGCCACTGGTCAAGGTAAGAGGTTGGGGCGGGGGGGGAGTGGTTGTTGGGGGCCGGAGGAAGGTGATGGCTGGGCTCGAGCGAGCCCCCAGCTGCTGGGACACACTGCTGGGGGGTCTGCAGCTGGTGCCGTGCATGGAGCGAGGGTGGGCTGCTGCAGCCCTGGTCCCGCTGGGCCGTGTCCTTGATGGCAGCTAATGGAGGAAATGGCTCGTGCCGGCTGCTCGGCTGGAATCAATACTCTCCCCGGCCTCCCCCGCGAGGAGGGGGCCGGATCCGGTGTGGGAGGAAGCTGGAGTCAGCCTGCGCTGCGGAGGGGGATGGGGTGGGACAGGCAGGGAAAGGGGGGCCCAGCCGGCCAGTCCCGTGAGGAACACATGCTGCTCCAGTCCATGGTCGAGACAAATCTTCCTTCCCCCCCTTCTCTCCTCCAGGCTACCATAGGTCTGATCCGCAACCTGGCCCTGTGCCCAGCCAACCATGCCCCGCTCCAGGAGGCCGCCGTCATCCCCCGCCTGGTCCAGCTGCTGGTCAAGGCTCACCAGGACGCCCAGCGGCACGTAGCAGCCGGCACGCAGCAGCCCTACACGGTGAGTCCCCGTGGTGGGGTCTGCCGGGGGTGCCCCTCTGCCCCGCTCCTGGCACAGCCTGGCACCCCAAAAGCCGCCCTGTCCCTGGGGACTGTCCTGTGCCCACGCTCAGGGTGGCTGTGCCCTGGCGTGGTGCCCCGGCTGAGCGCTTGTCCCCTGGCAGGACGGAGTGAAGATGGAGGAGATCGTGGAGGGGTGCACAGGGGCACTGCACATCCTGGCCCGGGACCCCATGAACCGCATGGAGATCTTCCGCCTCAACACCATCCCTCTCTTCGTGCAGGTCAGGGGCTGGGGGGACATGGGGGCTGCGTTCTGCCACCTCCCGCCCGGCCAGCACGGCCCCGTGGTGTGGGCCGGGGAGCCGCGATGCTCAACTGGCAGCACCCGCACGTGTCAGCTCGCGTCAGGAGCACGACGGCCCCACACCGGCTGCTTCACGTTGCTGCTAATCTCTCCTGACAGCTCCTCTACTCGCCGGTGGAGAACATCCAGCGTGTCGCGGCTGGCGTGCTGTGTGAGCTGGCCCAGGACAAGGAGGCGGCAGATGCCATCGATGCCGAGGGGGCCTCGGCTCCGCTGATGGAGCTGCTGCACTCCAGGAACGAGGGGACGGGTGAGTGACGCTGTGTTGGGCCCCATGCTGGGGGCTTTTTGCCGTCTGGCATTGCCCCGGCTGCAGCCGGTCTGGGGCTTCTGGTGCTTTGGTACTGCGCAGCACCGGGAGCTGAGGCTGCCGCCTTTCCCCTGCAGCCACCTACGCGGCCGCCGTGCTCTTCCGAATCTCGGAGGACAAGAACCCCGACTACAGGAAGCGTGTCTCCGTGGAGCTCACCAACTCCCTCTTCAAGCACGATCCGGCAGCCTGGGAGGCGGTGAGCATCCTGCTGGGCGTGGAGACGAGCCCTTTTCCCTGGGGAAACCAGGCCCTCTTGGGACGGCCCTGTCCTGCCTCGAAAAGCTGCCACTGCTGCCTCCGGCCAGAGCTCGGACAATATGGGGGGAGCTGGTGGGGTGGATGGGCTGTGGCCTTGGCTCTCCAGCAGCCCTGGGTCGCAGCACCCACTACCTGGGATGGGGCTGGGCACCACGTAGCCCCCGAGCATTGTGCACACGTGAGCACAAATTCCCTCTTCAATTGCGTCACCTTCTTTTGTAGGCTCAGAGCATGATCCCTATCAACGAGCCTTACTCAGACGGTGAGTACGACGTCAGCTCTTCCTGCTGCGTCCCCTCGTGGGCTGTGCTCTGGTGGGGCAGTTGCCTCGTCTCACCAAACCAAGCTGGTTTTAAAACCTTTCTTGGGTGGCTGTCAGCGAAGCGCCAGCCCAGCCTGCCTGGGGATGCTCAGTGGGGTGCTCAGCTCCCCGGGGTGAGCACGTGCAGCCGCTCCCCTGTGTGTCTGGGCTGCCCCAGAGGCTTGGGGCCGGCTGAGGGCGGGTGGCCCTCGTGTCCTTTGCACCACCACGTGCCACACGCTCGGGTGGGGGGCGGCTGAGGTTTGGAGAAGTCTCTCGCTGGCGGATGCTGAGGTTGCCGCGTCCCTTCCCTGCAGAGCTGGACCCCGGCTACCGCCCCATGTACTCGGGTGACATCCCCCTGGACCCCATCGACGTGCACATGGACATGGACGGGGACTACCCCATGGACGCCTACAGCGACGGCGTCCGAGCGCCCTTCGCTGACCACATGCTCGCCTAACCCGCCCGCAGCCCCCGCACCAGGTAGTTGCTGGCGTGTACCCGGGGTGCGGGCTCTCATCGAGGGCACGCTCAGTCCTGGGGCGGGTGGTCGGGGGAGGCAGGGCTGGCTGCTGGCACCCGGAGTGCCGCGGGGTCCCCGGCACTGCCACATTGGCGTCCCCACCGCTCCGTGGGCTCGGGGGTCCCTGGGCTCTGGTCTCCTCAAAATTCTCCCTTGGTCAAGTAACGGGAGCTCTCTCCTGCCGTGCGCAGGTGTTTCCTCCGTACAGAAGAGGGTGGCCCCAGAGCTGAGCATTCGCAAGAAGGACTTGGGAGACAGAAGTGCCTGAGAAGACAAAACTTTTCCATTCCCACGAGAGGTTTTATTTTTCAATTATTTTTGTTTTTTTCTCTTCGCTGTGGGTCTGTGGAGAAGGTCCTTCCTCCTGGGACTGCTTCAAGCACCTACTGCCACATCCAGCATCCAAGATACTGTTTCTGAAGCTTTAAAACACACAAACCCCGCACCATTAGCGACCTTTCATTGGCAAAATAGTCTTTTCTATGAATATATATTTCTTTTATTTTTAATATGGTGCCAACGGCTTTTGCCGTCTTTAAGTTTGTGCTTTCTAACTTCCCTACTATTTGTTCTGCGTGTTAGCGTTCTAGGAAAGGAATCTAACATGGGAAAACCCTTTGCTTTCCACGAACTCTAACTTAATCAGGCCAATCCAGAGTTTGCGGAAAGCAAAGGGTGCCGTGTCCCAGGACCTTCGTTTTAGCCATCGGGATGTCTGCAGTTTAATTCTTTCCCATCAGCCGTTGGGGAGCTGACTTTGTGTACCTGTATCCTACCAGTACCCATAGAGGAGTGACTCCAGCATTAGGAACCGTGTCCTTCTACCGATCTCTGTTGCACATTTTAACCCGTTTCCCTTCTTTTTGGTGAGTGGTGTGTTTCCGTCCCCTCCTCCCTTATCTAACGCATTTTTTAAAGAGGCTCTAGATCTGATGGTGGTTTAACGCTTCCACCAGAAAGGGATGGACAGTTACTGGAGTGTGGTTCAGGAATGGAAGATTTTATTATTTCTGTAAGTTGTTTTTGTATAGACCAAAGCAAATAATAAAATAACCCCCCCAGCCCCGTGTTGCCCTGAGCGTGTTCTTCTGTCGGCTGGGGAAGGTCAGCGAGTCCCCTTGGGGCAGCCGGGGTGAAGGTGGCCATCACCCTCCTTGGGCCAGGCGTCGGTGGTTCCCTCCCATGGGGCAGGATGACCTTGGATGAGCTCGTTCCCACGCTCTGCACCCGCTATGCCTGCCCCAGGGTGCAGGTGGCAGCCGGGGAGACAAGCAGGCTCGGGGACGATGCTCGGCAAGGCACAGGCTGCCCGCTCGTAGCCCCGTGCCACCAGCAGCAGCTCCCATCACCACGCTGGGTTGTTAGCATGCTGGCTCCGTCCGGGCATCTGTCTGCTCTGTCAGGAGGTAAAAATTCCCAGTAATTAAGATGTTTGTTCGTTAGCATCACCGGCGTCTCCTCTCTGCTGCTGTGCAGAGCTCACTTTAATGAGCTCTGGGGGATAAACGTGCCGGTCGGGAGCGAGCCCCGCTGATTGATGGAGTGAAGCCTGGATGGAGCCACGAGAGGCCAGGTTAAAAGTGATTTACTCAGTCAGACCTGGTTGCCTCCTTCCGCAGCCCGGCTCCGTAGCGGGAACAGATGGCAGGAGGAAATATTCTCAGCTGAAATGCTAACTCTGACAGCTGCGCCCGGGGAGGGCGATGGGGAAGCGGCGCCAGGCAGGGATCGTGCTGGGAGGTGAAAACTGTCTGTTCACAAAGTTACCCACCAACTTCAGGGCTGCCCATCTGCTCAGCGGCCTCCTCGGCATGGGGACGGGGCCAGGGACAGACACTGTCGGCCACCCCAAGCTTTCACGTGGCACCTTTTTGGGCAAGAAGGTGCGGGCTGAGCCTGGAGGGAGGAGATTGCCCACGGCAGCTCTGTGCGAGGCTGCGGCCAGCAGCAGAGCTGTGGGTTTTGTCTGCTGGGGTATGTGTGCCAGGGGATGAAAAGGTGAAACGTGGCTGGCTCCAGGATGCCCCCATCCCTCTCCCAGGTGGGTTTGTACCTCTGCCCTGCGCCTCCGTCCCGCAGGGGACAGTCAGGAGTGTGGACGCTCCTAGGACAGAGGTGGGGAACCTGGAGATGAGACTCGGATGGTGCAGCGATGCCCACAGTGCACTGGTGGCTCAGGGTGCTGTGACTGGTGCATGGGTTTGGTGAGACACCCACCACCGTGACATCATCCCCAACCCCCCCGGCTCTGAGCTCTGCCTGCTGTAGCACGGCTCGTTCTGTGCCGCCGCTGGCAGGACGCTAATCAGCCCGACACGGCTGCCACCAGCGCGGGGAGATGGGGAGACATGATCAAAGGGAGCTGGGAACAAAGTCGCAGCCGTTCCCGCTTGCTGTTAGCATCAAGCCCTCTGTCCTCACACATTCGCTCGGCTCTGCTGCGGCGTGCTGCAGAGGGGGGGCAGGGGGACAGGGAGGTGGGTGCCCACCACGCGTGGGGCCCAGGCTGCTGCAGAGCATGGTAGGACGGGAGGGTTTGCACGTCTGTCGGGGCATGCCGTGATCGGTCCCGGTAGCAGGCCTGGGCTAGGGCAGGAGCGAGCCGGGAACAAAGGCAGCCGGAGCAGGGCTGAGAAATGAGGCTGGCTCTAGTGCTGTCCCGCCAGCTCAGGGGAACATCCTGCACTGAGCTCAGCCCCGTGGCCCCAGCCAAGCCCTGGTGCAGCAGGGATGCGGCTGTGCTTCCTGCCATGTCCCATGCCAGGACCAGGGACAAACAAAACAACAGCTGCTTTCCGGGCAGACCCGAACGGGCTTCCGGAGGGTGATGGAGCTGGGGTGGGTGGCTTGTGGGATGAGAACTGGGGGGCCAGGCAGCCCACTGCCTGCTGCAGCCACTGCCAGAACAAGAGACGGATCAGTGACATGCAATGGGAATAAGCCCTCTGTGCGGGGGGTGGGAGGGGGACACACAAAGCGATTCAGCCAGACCAGCCCTTGCTGCAGAGATGCCCCAAAGCATTTGCCCCGGGAGGGGCCGGGTACCGCGGCCGTGCCTTGGGCAC
>VXBL01001265.1:514377-524915 GCA_013400195.1 Aramus guarauna
TCCCGGCCCGCTCCGTGCCCGTGCGGCAGCGGTGACCGGCTGTGGCACCGTCCAGAAGGGTGTGGGAGCCGGAACCGGCAGCAGCTCGGTGCAGCTCGGTCGGCCACGTCCCCGCAGCATGGCGTGACAGCCGAAAGCTGCTGGAAGGTTGAAGGCAGGCGGTGCCGAGGCCCACGGGGCTCCCGCGGGCGCCAGACGTTTGCTGTCCAGCCCGTGTCCTGGGCAGAGGGCCTGGGTTTGTGCCGGGGGGACACACAGTTACCTCCCGGCCATCAAAACACACCGCGGTCCCCCCTCCGCTGCCGGCCCGGAGGTGACTGCCCCGTCCCGTTTCCTGTCACCTTGTGTGGGCCCTCGCAGCCGGGGTTTGGCCCCGCCGAGCCCAGCGCAGGCCAACGCGTCCACCCTGCTCTCCGCCGCGCTTTGTGGATGACTTGTACGCGCTGCAGCCCGGGAAGACTCGGCCTCAGCCTGGAGAGCTTGCCTGCGGATGTACGTTTGTCACTCGGCTATCACCGTGATGGCAGCCAGGCTTGAGGCGAGCAGAGCACCGCGTGCAGGCAGAAATCAGGCTTCTGAGCTCGTTTTCCAAGGCCGCTGGCCTTCCAAGGGGACCCCCGTCAGCTCTGTGCTGCCCGAGAGCTCAGGCATTGCTGGGCAAAGCCGCCAGTGCGTCGCCTCAGAGCTCGGGTCGCTGGTCAGCAAGAATTGGTGATCTCAGGTCTGGTCCTTCTCTCAAAGTCCTGTGGGTGGAGATGTGACCGAACGTACTTCAAAACCAGATGTGTTTAATCCTGCTTCGGAGTCCTGATTTGGGGGGGGCCAGGTGCCTGGGTCTCAGTGTTCAGTATGAGCTGCTAAAGAACGACAATTTATGGCTTTCCTGGTGCCTGCTGGGTGGCTAAAAACCCCGCGCAAACCGCGGAGTGTCCCAGCACTGGCTCAGCACGGCGCGGAGCGGGGGCTGCTGGCAGATGAACATCAGCTCAAAGATGTATGCCATGTTCTAAAAATACACTGAAACCCCGGATACGAAGAACAGTAAATCTCCTACACAATTAATGGGGTCAAAAGCCAAATAGATCCAAATGGAGCATAAACTCTCCTTTGGGAGCTAGTTAGAGCCGTACAGAGTGGGAACGTTGACCCTGGGAGACGTGGGTCTGTTGCGTAGCATCTGTTGGGCTGTGGACGGTTTATCGGCTCCTTTTAGATCTCCTGCGGCCTGTGTAGGTGTTCCTGCCCTTCTTTGGGAGCCATGTCTGAAATGCTATGTATTTTTGACGGATTATTGGCATCTGGGTGTGCTGCCATCTGTGGGTCCTGGCAGCCATTACGTGGGTTAGATGTTGCATCATTCTTGGGGGCTTTATTTAAAATAAAGGCAAATTGTTTATCTACCTAGTGCACTAGGTAGAAGGAATAATTTGGGTTGCTGTATTTCAGTGTCTCTCTGGTGTTCCTAAAGCATCTGTCACTTTTGTATGTCCGTATGTGACAGATCAGCTGGAGAACTGGCTTAAATTTTCATTCAAATGTGAATTTGCTCCATCGTGAACAAAGCAGATGGCTCTTCTCTCTCCTCTTTTTCTGATCAGGTTTTAGCAGCCGCATGGTGGTGTATCCAGACAGCAGAGAAGCAATTAGACATTTACACTGCATCTTTCCGATGGCGGCATTTCAAAGTCCTTACTCCAGCAAAGTGACTGTTTGTCGTACTTGGTGCCAAACACTTGAGCAGAGTCAGTGGTACCTCCTCTCTCGTGCCTGCCGGTGGGCAGGCTGGTCCCGCGGCCGAGCCAGGACGCCCAGGACGTCCCAGAGAGTCAATTTATCAGCGTCGCTGCAGATTCGCAGTGTCCGTATGACACGTTGGGGTTTGTACCCTCGTCACTGGACCCCCAGAGCCTTTGGTAAAATACCAAAAGAGGCGAGCGTGCGTCAGCACCAGAGCTCAGCCCGTGGCTGGTGACGGGTTGAACGCCGCCAGGGAAATGTTGACATCGATTTTTCGTCCTTCAGAGCAGGATTCAGAGCAGGCACCTGCAGTCTCGGCTGGCTTCAGCTGAGCACCGGGGCTGAGCCCCCCTGCACCCTCCTCACCTCTGTCCGTCTTTGGGTGCTCGGTCCCCACCTGCTCCTGCCTCCCTGCCCGCCCGGGGAGGTGCCTCCTCCCAGGGAGACGTTTGTCCGGGCTCCCCACGAGGTGGCAATGCTGATCTCCTTTGCAGCAGCAGCTCTCGGCGGGTAGAACCGAGTCCCTGCGGTTTTTGTTTTTTTTTTTTTTATGCCCAGTGCCTGGCAAAGCACCATCTCCCTCCATCCTCCCCAGGCTGGACGCTGGCTCCGTGCACAGGAAAATCCGAGTGCGCGGGGCTGCGGCAATGTCTGGTGAGCTGTCGGGTTTGTTTTGGGGTGGGCAGGAGGAGCAGGAAGGGCCCAGAGCTGGCTGTGTCCTCGGACACCTGCGTCATCATCCCCTCATCACAGACACGGCTCTGCAGTTGTGCTTTGGGCTGGGGGTGGCTTTTGGAAACCATCTTGTCCCTCAGCAGCCGGGGGTACGCAGGACCGCAGAGGGCCCCTGCGACCAGGAAACGTCTGGTGGTGAGGGCAGGGGCTGCCCGGCATCGGTGCTCCTGGAGACCCGAGGATTTCAGGGGAAACGCTCCCGCGTGCACCTACGCGTGTGCGGCACGACGGACCCACTGACCCTGGGCTGATGCAGCTCAGCCCGGTGTGCAGGAGTGCTGCGACGGTGGTCCGAGGTGCTCACGGCTGCTCTTGGGTGGGCAACCAGCCCTGCATTGCTGCAGGTCTCTGCCTTTTGAGTCCTGCAAGGCCATTTCACCCTGTGCTCCGAGGTGGGGGGGCCTTGGTGCCCCTCCGATACACCTGGGACGTGTAGCAGAAAGGAAGGAATCATCCCGGCATTTCGCCTTACTGCCTCTCCCGCAGCTCAGAAATGCCCTCTGGGCTGGGACATTCCTAGAAACCAGCTTTTCTCCTCTAACATCCTTCCTGCAGCTTCTGTGTGACTGCACAGACTCGGATTCAGGATGAGCTGGATTTTTGATGTATAGTATTTGATCGCATTAATCAGCGAAGGCAGCACCAACAGACGTTAGCCCTGGTGATTAACCTGCTCCTAGAAAGAGTCGAGGCACGGCTGGGGTGAGCCCAGCTGTCACGGGGCCAGAGGCGGCGCAGGGAATCCCAGACTATTTGCTCAAGTACCACGTTCCCTTTCCTGACGCGACTAGTCCTGGCAATTCGCATCCCAAAGTCTGTAAACCCTGGAAGTCTTTAATGAGCAAGTGGGCTGATCGCTGCCCACCTGAGGTGGGAGCCGTGGCCTGCAGGACGCTCTCTGTGACACCCATCTGTCCCATGCTCCAGGGATGGAGGTACTGGACGTGCTGTCACACAGACATTCAATGGAGGGGTCCATACGCGCCCTCCCCAACACCACCCCGTGTCCCGGCACAGCCCTCTCCCCTGCGGTGCACAGCAAGGGCCATCTGTGGGCAAGTCCTCATTCCCATCTAACCCAGTGAGCCCCGGTCACCAGTTTGGCTCCTGGTGTATCACTATTCCAGCTTTCTAATGGTGATATTCACCCTCCTTCCCTCCATCCCTCCCACTGCTCAGCCTTTGCCTTCCCAGTACTGGCTGTGAAACCTCTCCTCTCCGCGAGGTGCCAGGAGAGGTCTAAGCACCGGGGCTCAGCTCAGCCCAGCCCAGCCCAGCCTAGCCCAACCGAGTTGCTGGGGCTGGCGAGCAGGCAGAAGCCTGGCTCACAGCCCGGCTCAGCCTCTCCCTGCCTGCACTTGTGCACCAGCAACAGGGGTGATACAGCTTCCCCCAGCTGCAAATGTCCCCATGGCCGGCCTCGTGCCGTGCCCGCCGGGTGGGTGCTGGACAGCCCCAGGGGGTGGGGGGCTACAGCCTGAGCTGCTCCGTCCCTCCGGGCTTAGACCCAGCGCCTTCAAGCTGGTGCAGAGGTGCTGGGGGTTGTCTTGGGGCTGGGGGATCCCATGGGATTCCTGCAGAGAAGGGGTGCTACACCCTCCGCTGCAGCCCCAGCCAGTTCCCGTGTCGTTCCCATGGGGCCAGGATGAGGCCTGTCCTGCACCACGGGGATTTCCCCAGCCGAGGGTCAGGGCCCCGTGCACACAGCACTCGGCACTCACATTGCACCAAATAAACATCCTGGCTGTTCCCGGGAAGTGCAGCCCCTGCCAGGGCTTGGCCATGGTCCCCAAGGGCTCTGAGTGTCTGGTGGAGAGCAGAGCTGCTGCTCTGAGACACGGCGAGCCCTGCGCATGGGCCACACTGGCCCCAGAGACTTCTCTGGGCTCCCCAACCTCCTGGCTTAGGGATGGGGAGCAAGTCCAAAGGTTTTTTTTCTGCAGCAGAGGACCCCAGACCAGGGGGCTTGGGCAGCTCGAGGAGCCGGGACAGGGAGAGACGTGACAGGTTTTTGCATTCAGTCTCTCCTGATGGAGGATGGGAGCGTGGTGCTGCCGGCACCAGGCGCAGCCAGCGCTGGGCTGACTCAGAGCCTCGGCATCGGGCCGTGCCGCGGCAGAGGGAAGGATGGCCCCTGCACGGCAGCTCTGCGTGTCAGCCCCAGCACGGCCTGTTTGCGCACGTCAGCACACACACATGCTCTTGCCAGGCACGTCCTGCTTTTCTGCAGTTTATCTCACCTGGGCCACGCTGTCGGGACGGAGGGCTGCTCTGGGTGCCGTGGGAGGGGGCAAAGCTGCCGGGCTCTGCTCCCACCGGCTCCCTCGCTGGGATGGCGAGGGCAGCGCCGGCGAGCGGGGGTCCAGCCGGGGACGTAACACAACTCCCGCTGCTCCTGCGCTGCACGGCCCCAGCCCTGCCTGTCCAGCTGGGGAGGGGCAATGCCGCAGTCCTGCCCTGCAGCCCCCCCGCTCCTGTCATCCCCCTTCCGTCTGCCTCAGCCAGGCAGCGTCCCCCGAGCGCAGAGGGAGCTCCTTGCTCTGTGCCAGGGAGAGAATTTGGGCCACGGAGAAGCCTTGGGAAAGGCCTTTGCTGGAAGTCTTGTGGGCCAGGCAGGGCCCCGCTGCGCTGGGCTCCCGGCCGAGGGGAGCGCACCACTAGCAGCAGCGCCGGCGAGGTCTGTGGACACGGGACAGCCCAATCTGGGCCCCTTCCTGCCATGCTGGGTGCCCGGGTATGGGGATGCCTCGAATGCACTGGGAAGAGCAGTGAGACCCCCCTCCCAGGTGCCTCCCCCCAGCCCCGTGCTGCCGACGCTGCTTTGCACAACGGGGACCGACGCAGAGCCCTCCATTACAGCATGGCAAGGGCAGAGAGAAGACCCTTGCCATGCAGCTCTCCCTGCGTGTCTGGGGGGCTCCGAGGCCCCTTCCCTCCCCAGGCCAGATCGTTGCTGCCCGCTTTGCACTGCCCTGTGCATCTCCGGCTGGGCTGGAGGCTCCTCCTGCTCCTGCCAAGGGAGGAACCAGCCCTGCCGTGCGACCAGCCCAGCTTGCCGACAGCTCAAGCATCCCACCCTGCCCTGGTATGACAGGGAGAGGGCACCAGGCTGAATCCACCTCTTGCTGACCCATTGGTGAGGGGACAGGAGCTTTTTGGGGTAACAGCAGCAGAAATGGCGAGCACGAGGCAGAGCCTGGCTGTCCCCAGCCTGCTGACTTGAGCAGAGAGGAGGGGCAGGTCAGGCCAAACACCTTGATCAGCATCTGCCTTGCTCCAGTTTGTATTTCACTTACGAGGCAAAACCTGGGAGGGGTGTGAGCGCTCCCCGCACACCTCCAGCCTCTCAGCCTGCCCCTTCCCTGCCCCAGGGCCAGGCACACTCATCCCTGCCTACACACAGCAACTCCCCGAGGCCCAAACACTGGCCGCCAGCCAGACCTCCTTCCCGCACGGCTGGCAGAGCCCAGCCCTGCCCGCCCCGTCCCGGCACAACGCCCGGCGCGGCACAGATTTGCCTCTTACAAAACACTTGGCCGTGGCACCCGCCCTACCTAGCCGGGACGGGAGCAGGCAGTGGGAGCCACGCTCTGGGGTCCCAGCACCCTGGATCCCAAAGTGGGGACAGGGACAGCCTGGCCCCAGGGAAGGGGGAGCTTTGCGGGCACAGCCGGGCTGCAGAGAGCACAGGTTGCAGCGGCAGAGGGACACTTGCAGGGACCCAAGGCCCTGGGGTGCCTGAGGTCCTTTGGGGCTGCAAAGCCCAGAGCCGCAGCTCATGTTTGCTGCCATGTCCAGCAGCCGCCTGGCCCTCCCATGGCCGCTCACACTGCCTGGGGCTCTCCTGGCACCCCGGCGGTGCAGGAGCAGCGTGTTTAGCCCGTCCCATGGCACCAGGCAGCACAGAGCTGCTCAGGCCCCTTATCTCGGCAGGTCAGCGTGTGCGCAGGGGGACAGGGAACCCTGGGCAGGCTGCGCCTTAGAGGTTCAGTGAGAAAACAGCTCGGCCACAGCTCCTTCTTTTGGCTGCGAGATGTCAGGGAGCCAAGCACCCGCCTGCCCGCAGACCTGCCGGGCCTCTCCCAGCAGCAGCACCCCAGACATGACCCAGGGATGTGCCTTCCCCAGGGGACCCTGAATCCCCCCCCCTCCACCTCCCCCCCGACGCATCTGCAGGCAGTGGTGTTCGCTGGGGCCTCCTGGCTGCTCCATTTGCATCCGCCCCAAAGCCCCTCTCTCCGCAGGGCGGGTGTTTGCTGCGGCACCCGAGCACAGGCGTTGTGGTAACGGCGCTGCTCAGCCGCCATGAGCTGGGCATTCCCGACAGCGGCACGGGGCTTCCTGGGACAACCAGGTCAAGATGGAGCCGTTGCCTTTCCACAAGCGGCTCCGTTGCAGTTTTTGCTGCACTCCTGCCGTGGGCTCAGCCGGGCACTGGCCGGGAGGCAGAGCCATGGCAGCCGGTCTGGCGCGGGGCAGGAAGGGCTGGTGGATTGAGGAGGCTTTGCGGGCGCAGGGAAGCCTTGGGTCTGGGTGCCAGGGCTGGTGTTAGTCCCGAGGCTGCGGCACCCCAGCTTGGCAGCAGGTTCTCACCAGGCTGGGGACAGATTTGGGTGAAACCCTGCGGGGCTGAGGTCGGAGGTAGAGATGCTGCCCAGCACCCTGGTCCCCCATGGCCCTCCTGCTCCAGGACAGGCTCTGGCTGAATTTCAGTCTTTGCCTTTGGTCCTTACCCAGGAGCAGGAATAAATACCCTCCCCTCACAGCCTTCCCCACCCGCGGGCTCTTTCTGAGCCCATCGACCTCGCTGGAAGCAAACACGACCCAGGGGATGGGGGCTGCCCAGCGGGGCAGGAGACCCCCCCCCCCCCCCCCNGCAAGTGCGTCAACCCGGTGTTGTTTCAGCTGACACGGCCGCTCTGCCGCGTCCCTGCCACGGCTTGCCCCCACGCCCAGCGCCGGGCTGTGATTAGCGAGGCGGGGGCCTGCCCGCGCGTTCCCATCTCCCATGTCAGCGCCGCCGCCGCCGCCCTCGCAGGCGCTGCCAGCCGGGTGTGCCGCCACACCGCCCGCTCGCCCCGGGGAGACGCCGCCGCTGCGCTGCCTAATAAGGAAACCACCCGCTCCCTCCTGATTGCAAAACTCCTTGGACTTGGTGCCGTGCTGACGCTGCCCGTTCCCAGCAGCTCCCGGGGGGTGATGGGGCCAAAATGGCCTCTGTTACCCCCAGCTGGCCTGCGGCCGACAGCCCCGGGACCCTGCAAAGCTGATGCTCCAAACCCCAGCAGGGATGGTGTTGGGGTCCCAGCACCCCATCTGCAGAGCGAGGGACGCGGGGAGGGGACGCAGGCGGGGAACCGCAGTCTGAGCACAGGGCAGCCCCGTGCTGTGGGACCCCCGCACCGTGTGTGGGGTGACGGGGCCTCAACGCCCAGGCCCTGTGCTGCAGCCTGCCTGGCTGGTGCCGCCGGCTCCGCGCCGTGTGCCGCGCCGGCCCGGCTGGTGTGAACCGCATCCCTGGTCTTGCCAATGAGCCACGGAGCGGGGCTGGGCGCAGAGCCTTGCTGTAGTAACGCTCACATTCCTGTGACAGCTTTTGCTGGTGCTCAGCCCAGGCTGCTGCGGCACGCACCGGACGGAGCCCGCAGCAGGACCGGCAGTCCTGGTGTCCCAGCAATCCCACGGTGGCTTCAACGCTGGGCCACCAGGACAGGGTGGGAAACACGGCAGTGGCTGGAGAAGGACAAAGCAGGCAGCTCTGGTGAGGGCTGTGCAGCAAAGCCGGCTCGGGGAACCGGCTGCCTGCGTCTCTCCGTGTTCATGGGGGACAGGAGGGATTCGGGTCTTTCCCTGCTGTTCTCGCAGCCAGGAGGGACGATGTGTCTGAAGGGGTTCGGCGGGTCCAGCCCCGTCTGTAATTTGGGGACTGCTGAGTGCCTGCTGGCTGTGGGCAGGACTGAAGGGCCCTGAGCAGAAATGGCCCCTCCGCCCCAGCGGGTCCCACGAGTCCCCGTCCCTCCCTGGGTCCAAGCCCCGTGTCCTGGGCAGTCACTGGGGAGCAAAACTGAAGGGCCTGGCTGGCCACCCATGGGGCTCCGATCTCTTGGGGACACTGGTGCAAAACCCCTGCTCCGGTCACCAAGACCCACACACCCTGACCGCTTGGGGAAGTGCGGTCGGACCCCAGCCGTGTCAGGGTGCTGAGCTGCACCGTCCCCCGCACGGGAAATGAAGGCACCAGCCCTCCCCAGAGCCTGTGGGAGCTCCTGGGGCAGCAGAAGAGGGGACGAGCTGTCTGCAGCACCCGTGACAAACCCAAGATGGGGCCGATGGAAGCCCCCTCCCCCCGTCCCCTGAGCCCACCGGGCTCCCTGGGCAGGACTGCAGCTGGGCCACGCAGGTGGAAAGTTTTTCTCAGGAACTGGCTGATGGTGAAAGTTGTTTCCCAGGTGTGGCCCGGGTGGAATGTAAATCCTCTGAAGTCCTCATCTCCCCTGTAATTAGTCAGGCAAGTTTCAGCTTGGAGCTGGGCCGCCCCAGCCCCAGGCGTGGGAGCAGGAGGGGGTGATGCAGCCGGCCTGTCCCTGCAGCGCACATGTCCCCTCCTGCCCCAGGAACGCACACGCTGACTCATGGGGACCGCGGGGGCGGCGAGGCTGGGCGGCGTGGAGGGGAGCACCCGCAGTCGGGGTGCTGGGTGGGTGCACCCCACTGTGCTCGTGACGGCACAGAGCTCTGTGTCCTCCAGCCTGGACATCCCATGGGGTGACTGGATGCCCAGACGCTGCCTTCCCTAGGGGACAAAGCCTTCTCCATGCCGGAGCGGGAAGCCTCCCAGTCCCGAGTCTCAGCAGACCCGGAGAAAGGCACCTCTCTGGCTGTGCAGGATGGGTCTGGCTGTGCAGAACACAGCCTGGGCTGCAGCCTGGCCTGGCCCTCACCTCGAGCATCCCTCACGCTGACCAGCCCTGCAGGCGTCATCCCCAGGATGTTGCCACTGGGCCAGCAGACATCTTTCTGGCAGCTGCGAGGCAGCAGATGCCAAAGGGCCTCGGCTCGTGGGGCTGTGAAAAAACCCAGGCCATTGCGTGGGGCTGACAGCGTGTGGCTCATCTCAGGGGAGGCACGTGCAGGCAGAGCCGGAGCCGTGCGCAGGGGCCGGGCTGCCTCGGGGCTCTGGCATGGCGGCTCGCGGCCAGGGGCTCGGGGTGAGCACGCTGAGGGCAGATTCCCAGAGGGGATTCACTTGGGAAGGAGCCCTGCCCTGCTCCTGCACCCCACGGCCGGGTCTCTGCATGCTTGTGCTGTGCAGTTGGGGGTCGGTAGCAGGCGTGGGGCCGAGGGCCGTGGGCTGCAGCAGAGCGGAGACAGCAGCCGCTGAAACGCCGAGTCCCCGTGGCAGCGCAGGGGCTGCAGCCACAGCGGGTGCCAGAGGGACTCTTCCCAGCCGGCCTCTCGGCACCGTGAGCAGCGAGTGGTGCCATCTGTGGCAACGAGTCAGAACTACGTACGGACACGCACGCACACGAGTGTGCGCACCCTTACACACTTGCTCACACTTGCCTCCTCCCCTCTCCACCCGAGCGGGGCGAAGGCCCAGCTCTGCCTGGCAGGACGCAGGCGCCATCTCAGCGTCTGGCTCTGCCTGCATCAAGAGCGGGAGCAGGCGCTGCCTGCCCGCCTGCCCGCCTGCCTGCCCGCCTGCCTGCCTGCCTGCCCGCCTGCCTGCCTGCCCGCCTGCCTGCCCGCCTGCCCGCGGGGCTGCTGGGGCACAGAACGAAGGCAGAACCCAGGGGCCTGGCCGGGACCAGCACCAAGTGGTGCATCCGGCCCCAGTGTGATGCATGAAGCCTCACCGGTGTGGTGGTCCATGCCCTGCCTCTCTGCAGGGTGCTGCCAGCGGGCCCCACGCACAGCGGGCCCCAGGCACGACGTGCTCCGTGTCCCCCGCGTCCCCCACGCTGCAGGAGCCCCTCGCGGGGAGTGGCACTGGCGGGGTGCAGGCAGAGAACGGCTGCCCACACTGCAGCCCCCCCTGCACACCCTGGTGGGACCACTGCACACCT
>VXBL01001267.1:0-11593 GCA_013400195.1 Aramus guarauna
TTATTTCTCATCACTCTGATTTGGTTGGTTATGAATTAAATTAATTGTCCCAAGTTGAGTCTGTTTTGCCCATGACGTTAATTGCTGAGTTATCTCTCCCTGTCCTTACCTTGACCCACAAGCCTTTCATTATATTTTCTCTCCAGTGTCCAACTGAGGGGGAGTCATAGAGTGGCTTTGGTGGGCACCTGGCATCAAGCCAGGGCCAACCCACCACACACATTTAAACTTTAATTATTCATTTCATTATCTCTTATTAAAGAATTTTCTACATTTTATACCTACACTGTTATGAATATATAAATACATTTAATTTTTTTTATATGGGCATATATATGCTATATATAGGTACAATGTTGTCAAGAAACACTTTTCAGTCAGTCACAGAACAGTATGAAAACACATGGGTGATGACATTTAAGAAATTAGCACCCCTCTCAGACTGAAACAAAACTGCAGTCCCCACATGTATACAGTGGGGAAGGACTTCCTCTTCTGATGTACTTCCAGGTAAACTGGAAGGGGGTGGCTGATGCTGCCATCCCATCACGGGGCACTGTGTGAACATGTGTGGGATGATGTTTACAAAACAATGATCTTCATGGGCAAAAAGAGGTGCAGTAAACAGACCACCATTTTTTCCAAGAGAGGAGGGATTTCCAGGTCATGTGGAACACATTCCTGCCCTTAGGGGGCAGGTTTCCTCCAGAAACTAGGGGCATGGCACCTTTCATTTCTTAGCTTGGATATCAGTGGTTCTTATACTACTTGCATTACTTCACAGAATACCTGTCAAAGTTGCTTGGGTTTGGACATTTGCTGGAAGGTTCAGACAATCTTAGTGCTTATTCCCTTGATTGGAGCAGAAAGTCAAATGTCTGAAGTTTTGTAATTCACCACCTTCTAATTGAAAGATTGCACGGGGTTGGCCAATCTTGTTCATTTCCAAAGGATATCCCACTTTCCTGAACATAGGATGATTCAAACAAGCACAGTCTCTTTCAGCCAATAATACCGACAACTTTATAAGCTTCTTTTATGACTGCAGTTACAGCTACTTATACACTGAACAGTTCAGTTCTGTCTCTCTTCTTTCCATGTGGAATGCTTAAGCCTTGATCTCTGTACATGATCTCTCCTTCTACAACATATGCAGTAAAATCCTCCACATGCTTAACTTCAATTCTTGTGTAACATTAAATATGCAATTGTTTGGATTTCAGATAAAACTTAGAAAGGATCTGTCTTTGTGACAATGTGTAAACTTAAAATCTAAATTGAGATCCCATTAGTGTGAATACTATGCTAGTGCTAGGTGTTAATTAAGAGCATTAGTAAAAGCAGCACTCTCTGTAACCACAGACTAGCTTCAGCACTGAATATGGAACCAGGGAACAAAGCATATGTGTTTCAGTGTTGACAACCAAGTCAGGACTGGGGCACAAGGATATGATCAAGATCTCAACTCATCTGCTATGCTTGCTCTTCCCATCTTTCTTCCCTTTTACCACAAAGGACTACATGTGGTAATAACTTTGGAAGTTACAGGAAAAAAGTTACCTAGCCTTTTTATCATGGAATTTTGCTTTGATGTAACCGATACAGATGCACACCTGCAATGATGTACACTATACTGGGTCAAAAAATTAGCATGCGGTGGCATTGCATCAGCTCACTTGGAGTTTCAGAGTATCTTTCTTACATCTCAGTCTTCAGAGACAGCATTAATTCTGTTATACATGGAGAAACTGGGAGTAGAGATGCTGAATTACTTGTGCAACAAAATACAAATTAGAGTCTCAAGGTACCATTTGAGGCTCAGAAATTTGTTTTCAACCTCATGATAAGAGGTAAGCGTAAGCAGTAGATGGCTGCATACATGAAACATAACCAAAAATATCCTCATTTATGTCTAAGCAGGTAGAACATCTGCAAAGGAAAATGTGGTCCTCAACCGGTCCTGTTGGAAACCTGGATTATTAGGATTATTACCATGAGACGGGGAGAGGAGGCATAGGTTTAACTACTGCCTGTGCAAAACAGTTGTTTATCATTCTAAAGACCTAGTTGTTTATCAACAGCTTACAAATCTCAGTAGTCACAATTACCATATCAGCATAGAACAAAAAAAATTACTCACAACCTGCCTGTATATTTGATCTATTTCAATTGTAAAGGCTCATAACTGGATTTACACTGTTGTGGAGTCTAAGAACACTCCTGTGTTAAATTATTTCAACCTGTATTTGAAGTATTTTCTTGGAAGTATACTGCTGTGCTTAAATTCAGGGGATTTTTTTGATGGAAATAGCATTTTCCATAGCAACTTCTTCACTTTGCAGCATTTCTTAATATCAGGAAGTCATGAATCATAATAAATTTGATTTAGGGAAGTTCAAATAAAATTGAGGTGATAAAAGACTTAAATCAATCTCTATTACCAATCTGCTCATCTATATCTTCATAGAAGCTGACAGGAGAAAGTTCAAGGTTTCCCATTTATTAATATAGCCTACACAGAAGACATGGAACAGTTAGAGGTGGCTCTCACTGGCTTTTGATCTTGACAGGTAACTCAATAACACAAAAGTCAAAATCATGTTGTGCACATGTTGGAAATGTGAAAACTCAAAGGCTGTCACCTACGTATCAGTTGTTCCTTTTTCCCCTTAAAGAGCACTTGCTTTGGAGCCTACTGTTTCCTCTAATTGCACAAAGAGGTACTGTTATTTCATTTTGTATTTACTGTTACTTGAGATGCAAAATGAAAGAATAAACTCAAAAAATGCAAATTCAAAAAATCATTATGGCATTTAAAGAAGCTTCCATGGAGGCAGTGCCCATTTTAAATCTTTATGCTTGTCCTGGATTCATCTGAGATAGAGTTAATTTTCTTTCTAGTACCTGGTATAGTGCTGTGGTTTGAGAATAATGTTGATAACACACTGATGGTTTTAGTTGTTGCTAGGTAGTTGTAGTGTCTACACTAAGTCAAGGACTTTTCAGCTTCTCACCCCCCACCAAGTGCACAAGAAGCTGGGAGAGCATAGCCAGGACAGCTGACTGAGACTGGCCAAAGGTATATTCTCTACCATATAATGTCATGCTCCACATATAACTGGGGAAGCTAACCTGGAGACAGAATCAGGGGCATCAGGGGGTTTTATCCTTCTACATATGGTGAGCAATTGCATTTGCGCATCACTTTTATTATTGTTGTTGTGACTATTATTATTCTCCTCCTTTGTTATCCTATCTAACTGTCTTTATCTCAACCCATGAGGTTTTTGTCCGATTCTTCTCCCCATCCTCTTGGCGGGGGGAAGGGACAGGTGAGCAAGCAGCTGCATGGTGCTTAGCTGCTGGCTTGGGTTAAACCACGACAATGCTGCAGTCCAACCCTCAAAGTTACACACTTTAGGTGTTGATAGAAAGCTTATTAATTTCCTTGTTTCTACTCCCAGAGGAAACAAAAGAGTTTTGATAAACATCACTATTTGCTGCCTAGGTATTTATCATAATCCTATCACATTCTGGCACAAGATTTGTAGTTTTCTTCCTAGACGTCCCCAAGGACTCTTATAGATCACTGGTTTCCAAATTTTTTTGATCGTACACATGTCCTGGGTTCAGCTAGGATAGAGTTAATTTTCACCAGAAGCTGGGATGGGACACAGCCAGGACAGGTGACCCAAACTAGCCAAAGGAGGTATTCCATACCATACGACATTATGCTCAGCATAAAAGGGGGCTAGTCAGGGAGAGGCAGTGTGGCTCCAAGGCACGTGGCTCCAGACGGTCTGGCTTCGGGACAGGTCTGAGCATGCAGTCTGAGTTGTATGGCCATTGGGTGAGAAACTGCATTGTGTATCACCTGTTTTGTATATTCTGTTAAGTACTGTTGTTGTTGTTTCCCTCTCCCTTTGCTGTCCCAGTAAACTGTCCTTATCCCAACCCACAAGGTTTTGCCTTTGTCTTTCCATTCTCCTCCTCATCCTGCCGGGAGGGAGGTGAGTGAACAGTCGTGTGGTGCTCACCTGCAGCTGGGGCTAAACCACAACACCACCTCTATCAGTAAAAACTTATAAAGTTGAAATAAACAATATATTTAAAATAATTTTGTTTTATTTATTAATGACACAAAAAGCCTTTGCTCTCACTAAAAATTGTATTATTAATATTTTTTTTAGTGAGAGCTATGAGATTGATTATGCTTGATTATTTTTTAAAATCTTGGTTTATCACTTTCTGAAACAGAAATTCAAAGGTCTGATTCTAAGTTCAGTTTATTTTGATACTTGGTTTTAAATGGCTGTCATACCTGAAAAAGGTACCTCAAAGGATATGTAGCTCCAAATGGAAGAAGTGCATCCTTGGCTGCACTTAGTAAATCATTATATTATTTTTTCAGTCCTGTCCACTAATTATGCAATAGCTTTCATTGAATTTTGACTAGTAAATGTCTATCTTCCCTGATGATATCGATCATTTCTTCTTGCAAACTAATGGAAAGGTGTTATATTTTTATATTTTTGACAAATTGGTCAAAACCCACTGAAATTCTTCATTTGAAAGATTTTTAAATAGGCTAGGAAATTCTGTTTCCAAGTTTAAGTATACAGATATGATAATTTTTATTGGTGACACACTTGCATCCATTTCACCAACAAAATGCAGGGATGCAATAAGGAAGGCTAAGGCCCACTTGGAATTAAATCTCGCAAAGGATGTGAAGGACAACAAGAAGGGCTTCTTCAAGTACATCAGCAGTAAAAGGAAGACTAGGGAAAATGTGAGCCTGCTACTGAATAAGGTGGGTGCCCTGGTGACAGAGGACACAGAGAAGGTAGAGTTGCTGAATGCCACCTTTGCTTCAGTCTTTACTGCTAAGGCCAGCCCTCAGAAATCCCAAACCCTGGAGGTAAAAGAGTAAGTCTGGAGAAAGGAAGACTTTCCCTTCGTTGAGGAGAATAGGGTTAGGGATCATTTATGCAAACTCAACATCCACAAATCCACCGACCCCAATAGGATGCACCCACAAGTGCTCAGGGAGCTGGCAGATGTTATTGCTAGGCCACTGTCCATCATCTTTGTAAGTTCATGGAGAACAGGAGAGGTGCCTGAGGACTGGAGGAAAGCCAATGTCACTCCGGTCTTCAAAAAGGGCAAGAAGGAGGACCCGGGAAACTACAGGCTAGTCAGCCTCATCTCCATCCCTAGAAAGATGATGGAACAACTTATTCTGGGGGTTATGGAGGAGAAGAAGGTTATTGGGAGTGGTCAACATGGATTCACCAAGGGGAAATCATGCCTAACCAATCTGATAGCCTTCTATGACATGACATACTGTGTGGATGAAGGGAGAGCAGTAGAAGTTGTCGACCTTGACTTCAGCAAGGCTTTCGACACCGTCTCTCATAACATCCTCGTTATCAAGCTTAGGAAGCGTGGGTTGGATGAGTGGACAGTGAGGTGGGTTGAGAACTGGCTGAATGGCAGGGCTCAGAGGATTGTGATAAGCGGCGCAGAGTCTAGTTGGAGGCCTGTATCTAGTGGTGTGCCCCAAGGGTCAGTGCTTGGTCTGGTCTTATTCAACATATTCATCAATGACCTGGACGATGGGACAGAGTGTACCCTCTGCAAATTTGCTGATGATACTAAGCTGGGAGGAGTGGCCGACACACCAGAAGACTGCGCTGCCATTCAGCGAAACCTGGACAGGCTAGAGAACTTGGCAAAGAGGAACCATATGAAATTCAACAAGGGCAAGTGTAGGGTATTGTACTAGGGAAGAATCACCCCAGACACCAGTACAGGTTATGGATTGACCTGCTGGGAAGCAGCTCTGCAGAGAAGGACCTGGGAGTCCTGGTGGACAACAAGTTAACCATGAGCCAGCAATGTGCCCTCGTGGCCAAGGCGGCCAATGGTATCCTGGGGTGTATTAAGAAGATTGTGGCCAGCAGGTCAAGGGAGGTACTCCTCCCCCTCTACTCTGCCCTGGTGAGGCCACATCTGGAGCACTGTGTCCAGTTCTGGGCTCCCCAGTTCAAGACAGACAGGGAACTACTGGAGACAGTCCAGCGGAGGGCTACAAAGATGATTAGGGGACTGGAGCATCTCTCCTATGAGGAAAGGCTGAGACACCTGGGTCTGTTTAGGCTGGAGAAGAGACGACTGAGAGGGTATGTTATTAATGCTTATAAATATCTAAAGGGTGGATGTCTAGAGGAAGGGGTCAGACTCTTCTCAATGGTGCCCAGTGACAGGACAAGGGGCAATGGGTACAAAGTGGAACACAGGAAGTTCCATCTGCATATGAGGAAAAACTTCTTCACTTGGATGGTGACAGATCACTGGAACAGGTTACCCAGAGAGGTTGTGGAGTCTCCTTCTCTGGAGATATTCAAAACCTGCCTGGCTGCAATCCCATGCAACCTGCTCTAGGTGATGCTGCTCTAGTAGAGGGGGTTGGACTAGATGATCTCCAGAGGTCCCTTCCAACCTCTACTGCTCTGTGATTCTGTGAAAATCACATAATGACAGATATATTTCCAAACAGCCATTTTCAAAATGCTCTCTCCATAGCATGAGTTCCTTTAAAAACAGTTACTCTCTCAGTCTTAAAATGGCACCTTCACCTTGAAGGGACACATTAAGAGTGTTTACTTTTTCCAAAATATATGCTAGGTAGCATGCTACTGACAGATTCTTGTGATCACAGAAAAGGTCAGCAAACTTGGAATACTTGTCTTTTTGTGAAAGAAAAACATGTAACTCGTCTTCTGGTTTGACAACTCTTTTAAGCACTTTGCCACAAGATAAACAGGAAACTGCTGTGCAGTACAAAAGTCTTTGACAGTCACACCCTGTGTCATTACAAAGTATTGTAAAGATTCTAGTATTTATAGCTCTTTTTTTTATAAAATTAACCACATTGATGACAACCTGTAGCACTGTGAACTTCTGGCTCCAACTTCTTTGCTGCAATAGCTTGCCTACATGAGGTAGTGAATGAGTTTCGTGTGTGATGCTATCTGCAGAATGCATTTTTTTTATTCCAGTCGAAGTGGCCATTCCATCAGTGGTTACACTTACAGAGTTTTTCTATAAATCATTGTTTTCATTAAAGAAATAATTTACTGTTAAGAATATATATTCTCCAGTACATATTTAATGGCTTACAAAAAAGTAGTTCTTTGTGTATTTCCTTACTGAAACAGAATTTAACAAATACCATAATCTGAGACATGGTTCCAACTTTTTTTCTGCAATAACTTGCCTATGAATGATGCTGTGGTGGGTTGACCTTGGCCAGCTGCCAGACCCCCACCCAGCAGCTCTCTCGCTCCCCCTCCTCAACAGGACAGGGGGAGAAAATATGATGGAAAAGCCCATGGGTCAAGGAAAAAAACAGGGAGATCACTTATGAATTACCATCACAGGCAAAACAGACTTGACTTAGAGAAAATTAATTTATTGCCAATTAAAAAGAGAGTAGGGTGCTGAGAAACAAAGATAACAGAAACATCTTCGACCCATCCCCTCCTTTCTTTCCCGACTTTCCTGAATTTCACTCCTTCATTCCCAAATCCTCTACCTCCTCCCCCCACACTGAGCAGCGCAGGAGGGATGGGGAATGAGAGTTGCAGTGAGTTCTATACAGTTCATCTCTGCTACTTCTTCCACCTCACACTTTTCCTCTTCTCCAGCATGGATCCCCTCCACATACTGCAGTCCTTCAGGATAATCTAGCTCCAGTGTGGGCTCCTTTACATGCCACAGTTCCTGTCAGGAGAGTCTGCTCCAGCATGGGCTATCCAGAGGCTGCAGCTTCCTTCAGGGAATATCTACCTCTGCCAGTACCAGAAGCATGTCCTCCCTCTCCTTCTTCTCTGACTTTAGTATCTGCAGGATTGTTTCTCACACTTCTTTTTTCCTCACTCCTCATACAGTCATGCAGCATTTTGCTCTTTCTTAAATGTTTTCACAGATGCACCACCAGTTTCTCTGATTGGCTTAGCTTTGGCCTGCAGTTGATCCATTGCCAAACTGGCTGGAACTGGCTATGCCCTTCCTGCTACCAAAACCTTGCTGAATAAATCCAATACAGATTCAGTGAATTAATTTCACATGTGGTATAATATCTGTGGCCTTACCCTGGAATCCTTTTTTTTTATTCCAGTCAAAGCAGCCACTCCATTGGTGGTTACACTTACACAGTTTTTTCCATAAAGCATTGTTTTTATTAAAGAAGTCATTTACTGTTGAGAATATATCTTCTCTGGTATATCTTTCCTTTAGTGGCTCACAAAAAAGTAGTTCATATATTTCATTCATGAAACAGAATCTAGCAAATATCATAAGCTGAGTCATGTTAGAAACATCTGTACTTTCAGCCAACTGCATAGCAAACCTACACTGCATAATTGGTTCTAATATTTGATTCTTCAAATCTTCAACAATGCTTTTTATACGTCTCCCAATGGTATTTGCTGACTAAGGAATGCATTTTAGTTTGTCACCATATCATAGAATCCCAGAATCATAGAATCATTTTGGTTGGAAAAGACCTACAATTATGTTCTCACTAAGGATTAAATTATCTACGCAGCATGAAAGTTAGGTTTAGCAAATACATCTGTCTGGTCTATTGTTTACAGACATTCACCAGCATCTCTGAAGTCAGACTACCAGTTCATTTGAATCAAATTTCTTGAACATGTCCATGCAGTGCTTTATTGTTATATCTAGATATCTAAGAAAAACACCTTCAAAGTCAAGTCTTCATATCCCTCCGCACTTTGTTCTTCAATCAGCCATTTCAGTCCTACTCCAGTTGCTGATACAGTCCATCTTGCTCACACACACTCACACACACACAGAGCTGTCCAACACTCCTCTGGCCCCAATAGTTGACCCTCCTGTGCTCTCAACCTTGTCGTGGAAATACCCAGAATGCAATTTTGATCAGGTCAGAACAGAAGCAGATTATTACTATAGCTATAGGAGAGAACACAGAATGACAGACTTTGCTGATTTGTTCTCTGCCCAAATGGAGCAGTTAGAGAGTTTATATACTTCTGGGTTATAAAACTCGTTCTTCACCAAACCATGTCAGACAAGCAGAACTATAGTAAATTGCAACAAAGAGTAGTAACATGGATTATTTCATGTAGGGAGGCTCTGGAAAGTCAGATAAGGAAGCTCTAGACAGTACCTCTTTTTCTGAAAATATTTCACTCAAATCATGCTGAATCAGTGAGGCCATTAGGTCACGCTGACACAGAATCATAGAATCATAGAATTGTTTTCGTAGGAAAAGATCTTTAAGATCATCAATTCCAACTGTTAACCTAGCACTGTCAAGTCAAAACAACAAACCATGTCCCCAAACACCACATCTACACATCTTTTAAATATCTCCAGGGATGGTGACTCAACCACTTCCCTGGGCAGTCTGTTCCAATGATTAACATGCATCCCATGGGAAGGATCCATGTTGGAGACATTCATGGATGTAATGATTTTACCCCAGCCAGCAGCTGAGCACCATGCAGCTCACCCCAGCAAGATGGGGAAGAGAATCGGAAGAGTGAAAGCGAGAAAACTCTTGAATTGAGATAAAGACGGTTTAATAAGCAAAGCAAAAGCCACGCGCGCAAGCAAAACAAAACAAGGAATTCATTTACCACTTCCCATTGGCAGGCAGATGTTTAGCCATCTCCAGGAAAGGAGGGCTCTGTCACACGTAACAGTTACTTGGGAAAACAAATGCTATCACTACGAATGCCACTGCTTGCTTCTCGTCCTTCCTCTTCCCCAAGCCCCTTATAAGCTGAGCATGATGTCATATGGTATGGAATATCCCTTTGGTCAGTTTGGGTCAGCCGTCCTCTCTGTATCCCCTCCCAACTTCTTGCACACCCCCAGCCATCCGGCTGGCAGGGCAGTGCAAAAAGCAGAAATTGCCTTGACTCTGTGCAAGCACTGCTCGACAACAACAAAAACATCTGTATAACAAAAACATCTCTATATTATCAACACTGTTTCCAGCACAAATCCAAAACATAGCCCCATACTAGCTACTATTGTCCCAAAAGTGGGATAATTTACCTGGTGTGCAGTACACCAATATACACACAGAGCAGAGGTATTTTATTTATTTCATGTCTGCGCAGAGATGGGTGTTAGGTGGTAATTCTACAAAGCTAGCACAACACATACAGAGCCTACCACATATTTATCTCATTACAGGATTAGAAAAACCTGCCTAAATTTACACTAAATGGTTATTAATTACCACATCATCTACTATTGGTCAAACATCTTTAAATTAGCATGCATGCTCCTTGAGGCTGGGTGTGGGTGTGTAATTTGCATAGTCCTTTAACTGGGTAGGTGGTGGCGAACCCCCCCGCCAGCCACCTTTCCCTTCCCCTAGTTACTGCTGATTCTTGTTGACTTCAGGCCTCTCTGGCAATCATCCAGCTCTTGGCACCTTCTGGGGCAGGATGTTTCCTTTTTATCAGTTTTACAGCTCTCCTTCAAGGATACTCTTTAGCAAAGCATGCTTTTTATCAGTCTTTCGGCTCTTCTTCAAAGGTATAGTTGTCAGCAAAGCAAGTAGTGCATTTAACCCTAAATTAAACAGTGTCTAAGCACTAACCCAAACACATTTCTGTCCATGTAAAGTGGAAAATTCTACTTTATGGATCTCACTATGAAGAAAACTCTCAGCTGAAACCAGGACAGTGGAGGACTGTCTCTTGTGGGATGGATCCCATGCTGGAGCAGGGGAAGAGCATGAGGACGAAGGAGTGGCAGAGACGTGATGAACTGACTGCAACCCCCATTCTCCATCCACCTATGCCACTTGGGGGGAAAAGATAGAGAAAATTGGGTGTGAAGTGCTGCCTGGGAAGAAGGGAGGGGTGGGGGGAAGGTGTTTTTATTTCTCAGTACCCTACTCTGATTTGATAGTAATAAATTAAATTAATTTCCTCGAGTCTGGTTTTTGCCCATGACAGTAATTGGTGAGTGATCTCCTTGTCCTTATCTTGACCCATGAGCTTTTTCTAGTACTTTTCTCCCTCTGTCCAGTTGAGGATGGGGAGTGATAGAGCAGCTTGGTGGGCACCTGGCATCCATCTGAAGTCAACTCACCACAAAGGCATAAACAATCCAGAAGATTCCTGGAGTGCATCAACAACAACTTCCTCACTCAACTGATACAGGAGCCAATGAGGAGAGGTGAGGATGGGTGAGAAAGTAAGGACTGGGAAGAGTTAACAGGATTCAAACAGTTCACGCCTTACATAGTTCCCAGCATCTGTCTGGAACAAGAGTAAGATAAGATAATAGGGAAATAAATAAGTGCTGAGCTTTAGAGAGCAGAGGGAGTGCATGTTTGCAAAATAGTAAAAAATAGTAACCAATGAGCTTAACGAGAGGAGTGCGTGGACAGGATCTAGGTACCAATCATGGAATGATTGTCGGCGCATGGACAGTATCTATAGACCAATCATGGAATGCTTGGTAGCATGTGGACAGGTTGAAGAAANTTGGTAGCATGTGGACAGGTTGAAGAAAG
>VXBL01001271.1:0-32747 GCA_013400195.1 Aramus guarauna
GGAGATGGGGGGAAAGGAGAGGAGCTTTATCTGTTTTTCAATGATAAACTGCATAAATGCTTTCCAGAGGTCAGAGACTAAAAGTCGTAAACCAACTTTTACTAAATGCAAAACCTACAAATTTGTACTTAATTTTTTAAGTGGTAATATGGCAATAAAAGCATCCAAGGGTCATAGATGCCTTAAATGACAACCTTTTAGGGCAGAATGTAGTCTTTTTTAAACTATTTTATAACCCAAAGTTACTAAATCTTGGGTTTGTCAGGAGTTGCCACACCTTTATCTTGAAACCTACAGCACAAAATTTCAGTATGGCCTGATGTAAGGTTTTTCTTGTAGCAATAAAGATTCATGAGTTGGCTACAAAATGTGCAACTAACTACATCTTGAAACCTACACCTTGCCTAAGAATATTTGGCTTTGAATTCTTTTTTTCATTTCATTTCTATTTATTCATACATTAATATAAATATTTTCATAATGGCAATTGAAAAGTGTTTTAACTTAATCCAGTAACATATGTACAAAAATCTTAAAGGATAGTAGTATATTAAGGTTATTTCCTTATAAAAACTTATTTGCTTATGTAGGTACATTTTTTAGATGGTTTCTACATTTTTATCTATAACTTAAATTTCATTTTGCATATCCAAAGAACCAACCTATGCTTACATGTATAGTATGTGACAGAAAAATTCACATGCAATTCAGAAATTCAAATGTTTGGAGGAGATGCAAAGGTGAGCCCAAGCATGTTGAAATGTAGGATTTAGGTTATCATTCAGTCTTATGGGAAATTAATTGTCAACGTATACTAGAAGATGTTTAATTAGTGAAGAACTAACGTGAAAGAAGAGTCTATGTGAAAGATGTGCTTTTTCCATTTTTAAAAGGCAAGAGAAGTATCAGCAAGTGATAGCTTCTGTATTGGGTTTGCGTGGTAAGGTTTTTGTAGTGGGCGTGCTACAGGGGGTGGCTTCTGTGAGAAGCTGCTAGAAGCTTCCCCTATGTCCAACAGAGCCAATGCCAGCTGGCTCCAAGATGGACCCGTTGCTGGTCAAGGACAAGCCCATCAGCAATGGTGGTAGCACCTCTGGGACAACAGAGTTAAGAAAGGGCTGGGGTGGGGGGAGAAACAATGCACTCCTCAGAGAGAGGAGTGAGAATATTTGAGAGGAACAGGTCCGCAGACACCAAGGTCAGTGAAGAAGGATAGGGAGGAGGTGCTCCAAGAGCCAGAGCAGAGATTCCCCTGCAGCCCATGGAGATGACCATGGTGAGGCAGGCTGTCCCCCTGCAGCCCATGGAGGTTGATGGTGGAGCCGATATCCACCTGCAGCTTGTGGAGGACCCCACACCAGAGCAGGTGAATGCCTGAAGGGGGCTGTGACCCCATGGGAAGCCCACACTGGAGCAGGCTCCTGGCAGGACCTGTGGCCCCTTGGAGAGAGGAGTCCATGTGGAGCAGGTGTGTTGGCAGGACTTGTGATGGCTCCCCTCATCACCACAGTCTTTTCTCGTGCACCTTGTACTTCTTGATCTCTGCATGTCTTTTTTTTTTTTTTTTCTGTACTTGTCTTTGCACAGAAGTATACAGACCTTTCCCTTCTGTTATCCTCAGTAATGATGAAAAGCATATTCCATTTCTTGCCTATAACTTCTTTACGCAGCAGCCTAAACATGTTCTTTCAAATATTCGCTAGCCAGCAGAAAAGCAGTAAAACACAATGTTCAGAATATGCTCTTCATCTTCTGTGGTAGATATGCTCATTAGATTTAACCACAGGTGTTCACATAAATGTGTGTATAACAGAGTGGTCTGCTCTTTAAAGATTCAGAAGAATATGGTCTTCACATCATTTACAAAGTAAGAAAAAGGAAATCTCTGAATTGGTTCTGCCATGGCTCTGATCAGTTGCTCCCTTTCAAAAGGCCAGAGAGGGAGGTCCAAGGATCAGGTACTGAAACACATACTGTGAAGCTAGTGTTCTCACTCATGTCAAAGTGTGAGTTCCTAAATATTTCCAGAGATAGAGCCAGAACACTTAAAAATCTTCTAGGTTCTCAAAAGGCAAGAGTTCAGCACTGAAAGGATAAAGCTGATTGCAAACACTGAGTAAACAGGTGTTTCCTCCTACTTGTACATATTACTTACAATCACTCTCTAGTCTGAAATGTTTTTCCTCCCTTGAGCAAAACCACTCCTGATGTGGCCTGGCCTCCACCATAGATTCTACCACGTTCGTTTATTCAACACTTCTTTAGACTAGGGCAGTCCTTTCACTTCCACATGTGTTTAATGGAGCCACAACCACCCTCCTGCCCTCTCTGTAGATTTCTTTTGTACTTAATTGTGCTTTAAAAGAACTTTTTTTGTTTTACTATCAGTTCAGAGGGCCACCAACATAGTTTATAGAATATGTATATATATGTATATAGGGTGTATAAAAAGTAACTTCTGGTACTGAATTGTATGGGTCTCATCTGAAGTGGGATTCACTGGTAAAGGGAGTCAGGGGAGGAAACAGGAAGCTGAGACAGCTGTAGTTTTTATTGACTCACACCCAACAACAACACATATTTTGTGTCACTTCCTACAATGAAGAACTCTGCTTGAGAAAGAACTGTAAACTTCCTCCTTAAGTGCTTCCCAATCCTAGGAAAGAGAGACGTGTAATTTATCATTCATCTCCAGGCTTTTCCTCAAAACTAACACATGGGGAAAATTAAGAATTCAAATAGCATGCCACTGAAGTACTGCTTTGGATATACTCAAGCATCCTCAGTATCAGCTGAGGTTTGTGTTTTGTTCTTTAGATCCTTCAGTTTCCTGCATACAGTGCCTACAGTGAAATAGCAAAACTGTAGATCAACTTCCACTATGTGTCTGTGATCCATCTGACAACGAAAGGAGAGATGGCTCTCTGAAGCTCACTTCCTTTTTGCTCTGAGTACCAGTTTTTCCAGAAATCTCTAGACAGCTTATACTACAATAGTTCTCTCTGGCATGCTTCTATTGCACAGCATTTGAGCTTGACTGCCAAATTTGCTCCATGTTTGGAGTCTTGCACATGCAATTACTCTTGGGAAACCCCAACTAAACAATTGGCATTTAGTTTTCTTGGCAATCAAGAGCTCTATAATCTGAGACAGACTTCACTACTTTAATGAAGATGGTGAGGTGTCCTTTATTGGAAATGTAATGCAAATACTAGACTGTAAAATTCTGTTCAAAAATGATGTAGAAAGTTTGTTCATTTCATTTCAGTGAATGAGAATGTGGGAAGGAGAGAACTGTCTTCAACTGTTATGTGAGGATTTCTGTTGGAGAGTATGGCTTACTATAGACTATCTCCACTTAAAGGCAAGTGAAGTATGCTCTTTTCTTCCTTTGTATAATATATTGTAATCTCTACAACACTTCTGATATTTGTGGAAACATTTTTGCAAATTTAGTTGTGTTGACAACTGGGCCTATGAAGTGAGCAGTAAGACCAGCCCATCATGGATATTTTTGAAGTTACACAGAATTTAAATTCTTTTATTATTCTCATCCCACCCACTTTTCTTTTATTTTCTCCAGCATGCAACTTGTGTAATAATGGACAGTGCCACAAGAGCTATAGTACATTACTTCCTTCTGTTAGTGGATTTGGATTCATTTTAGCAACAAATGTGTCCATTCAAAAGCCGTAAAGATGCAACACAACATTTTCTTTCTGTGGTTATCTAAATTTCAGCAATTCTATCTATGTAGACAGTGTTTTCCTCTCTTATAATCTCCTCCCTTAAAACTAATTAATGGACTAGCCCATATGTACTTCCTGTTCCAGTAGAGAGGAAGGAAACTTCCAAATCAGATGGACGTCAATTGGGCTGCAACTTCTGTTGAATAAATGTGTATCTAGAGCAGGAAAATCTCTTCTATTGACAAAACTTGGATAGAAACTGGTCTTCCTCTCTTTAATGGGCAATCTAAAGGTCAAGTGCCTGAATGGAGGCAAATGGTGACATTCCACTTGATGATTACTGTGTTGATTTGAAATGTAATACAGGAAGTCACTGAAAGCTGCCTGCAAGCTGATTATTACTATTCCATTGCCCCCTGTCAACAAAAATCAACCACATACAGATATATTTGTCTGGAAAATAATAGTTATAATGAAAAGGTTCTAGGAAATAATTTTCCCACACAGTACAGTGGAAAAATGGGTTTCCTTTCCATACAGAATTATATAAAGATTTAGAGTAGATGGCAGTCAGAAAATTTTAAAATTTGCTGTTATGTTTGGATTGTGTTTATGCAAATCTAAGGACAACAGTAGGTGAAATGACCATACCAGTTTGAATATTTTAAAAAATAAATATTCTGAAGGGTTTCCTTAAGATAAAATATTTGTAAAAGATAATTATTTATTCACAGTGTTTAAATACATTTTCTTTTGCAATAAAGAAAAAAGATAATTTAGTGTCAAGCTCTTTCCAGACTTCATCTATATTTAGTCACTCCCTAGGCTGTATTAAGCTTTTCTATGAGTTGGCCCCATCAATTTCATCCCTGCTACACAGAATAGCACTATGTAAATTCTTGTAGGATTTTTACATCTGCATTAGTTTTACTCGCTCACCAGGGCACTCCAGGAGTTTCAGTATTGCTTTAGGGGAACCATAGCGTCAACAATTAATCATTTTTTACTTGATGATGCTCTCCTTTGTAACCTCCTCTTATGCCTGAAAAATACTCACAAGTTCCATTATTTCCTCACTTCCTATTCTAATCATTTCCAGTTCTGTATCCAAGATGCCAGGATCAAGTCTGTGAAAAAGTATTTTCAAGAGTTTTTGACCTCTTTTCAAACCTCTTCAAGGTTCAGTTAGAACTGCACTGTCATTTACATTAGGAAAATCAAGTACTGTAAGAAGAGAAACTCTAATAAACTCCAAAGTTCCTGCTATTTGTACCAGTAACATCCTTTGCTAAGGGAGCAGTGGCCTTTGTGAATACAAATAAAACAGAAGACCGATGCATAAGATTATTACAGGTTAATTAAGCTTCAATACCAAGGACAGACCCCTGCTCTTGGATCACAGTAGCACCACTTCTGTGCCCACTTGCCTCCACTTGCTGCTGGGTTTTGAAAATGAGCAATAAATTTCCAACAACAAATTTTGGGTTTGGGTGAATGACAAAATATATAAATAAGATGTACATGGGACTCATCCGAATCCCTGATCTTTCCATCCAAATTAAAAGCCAGGCATTCATTTATTTAGTAATTAATATGAGAGTTCCACAATGTGACTTTTTTCACATGGCAAGCTTGGAAAAAGCTATCATATACAAACCACTGCTTCTTCTCCCTCATCCCCCCCCAAATTAGCAGTGTAATTAGAGTTTCAATTCAGCAGGGATGATTTTTTATGTTTAAAATGCAGTCTTAGAGACTAGAAAAGTCAAGAAACTTCCATATTTTTTGTCTATTTAATTATCTCACAATAATGTATTAGGTTTTATTAACTTTTTGATGTGTGGGTTAGGTGTTTTTATAAAGTCTTCTCCGTTTGTTTTTAAGGTGATAAAAAAAAATGGATCATACAGCTTTGAGACCTCCCACCTTCACTTTGAGTTCACACAGTTCAGTTAAATCTGATAATAAGCCCAAATGATAAGCAAGAGCTTGGCTCAATGGTACATACTGTTCTACTTTGAAAAACAGAGATCAGACTTAGGACTGCTAGAAAAAGCAGAGTTTCTTTCTGCAGGGGAGGGAGGAAGGGAATGAGATAGTGTTCTTTTGTAGTTGAAATCTCAACATACCTGTATTCGTTCAATACTTGGTTCATATTCTCCTGGTAGAGCCAGCTGACTTACTTGATGGGGCAATATGACTTAGGAACACAGCACAGTGAGAAGAAAGGCAAGCATTATACAATATTCTTCTCTCTAGAAGTGAAAATTCAGGAGGCTAGGAATTCATAAAGCATTAATCTATTTATAATAAATGCCAGCACACTAAAAATTTCCCTGTAGTAGAGCGTTAGCTCTCAGGGTTCAGATTTTGGCCAATCATGAAAGGCCAACAGTTTTCAGAGAGGAAAGCCAGTTAATAAATCCACTGTCTACATTTATCTTCCAGAGTATTTCACAGCCTCTCAGATGGCTTGCCTCCCCCTCTGCATGTATTACGCACTGGGAACTTACGCAGTCTGAAGTATTGGGTCTGGGCGAGTGCCCTGGCCTCTCCGCTGAAAGACAGCTCTGTCTTTCTGTCAGGGCAGAGGGCAATGTAGCACAACCATAGCAGGGTTTTTAACAACTGGGCAATGTTTTCCTGCTCTTTTTCGCTATTCAGCCAGCACCCACATTCTCAGGGAGTGTGTGAAATACAGACTGCAATTATTGTCAGACGCTATTTCACACGATTTGGGGTTTCATGAGCATTGATCATTTTGCATACTTGTTTGGCACTGATGAGCTGTTAATCAAAGGTGAACTTTTAGTGCTGATGCTTTCAGGCAATCTTGACATTATAAACATCTGCCTATGCTTTAACACCTGTGCACTCACAGTAACCCAGCACCCGCTAGTGTCCGTGCAGTGTGATTTATTGGGCCTGGTTACAGGATCCTGAGGGCTTTCTGCAGCTCCCGCCGATGGCACACGTGTGTGTACATTGTGCACCAGCGTGCCGGGACCTCATTTGCACCTGGGCAGCACAGCTAGAGGTCCCAAAGTGACCCGGGTGGGCGCTGCAGATGAGATCCACCCCCCTCATCGGTAGCTTGCCTTCCCCGGGTGCTGTCAGTGCTGCGGGGAGGCCTGGCAGCACCCCATGACAGGGAGCCACAGGCTGCTGGAGGGGTCTGAACGCACCGAGCAGGGGTGCAGGGCTAGCAGGAAGCCTGGGCCGCACCTGGCCCGGCAGGGCCGCGCTGAGGGAATGGGGCTGCCCCGAGGGGAGCCCAGAAGCTGCCCGAAAGTCCCACCGTGGCGACGTGGGTGCATGTGAGGGGTTTCCCTGGAGCTCTGCACCTTCCTCCTGTTTGCTCTCAGCGAAATTTACTGTAGCTCACATCTGACTCTATACTTCTCTGGGTACCATTTGGTGGGGTGCTTTGAAATAGCTGTCAAAAAAATTCATGTCAGGTGAGCAAAATGCGCAACGAGCTCTGTTTTTAAAGGTTATGTGGTATTCCCCAAAGAGTTCGCCTTGCATGCATAACCAAAGTGGCACCTCCAAGCTTAGGGCTATAGGCCTCAAAGATGTTTAGGCATCCAGCACGTGCCTGTACACCTGCCTCGGTAGTTTGAGCCCTCACTGACACACAGTATTACGAGATGTTCTGAAAATCTCAACCCAGAGACATACAAAGCTTTAATTTAGTTTGCTATTGGGTGATACTTAAAATGCCAACTTTACAAACGAGGCGACTAATTAAGATGGCAATAATCAGATATTTTGCTGCCTTAGAATACATGCAGCTAGGCATTTCTCCTTGGTTATGCTTGCATGGTAGAATCAAGTTGGCAACAGGTTGTGGCCTGTTGTGAGAACTGGGTGTACAACGTCTGCTCTTTGTGATTTCAGCACACTGCAAAGCTCTTAATCATTAGTCCTTTCAGATTTATTTTTTTTTTAATTAATCAACTACTGATTCTACTTGGCATTAGCACTCATTCAGTATTCAGAAGAACTGGGTGTGTGATAGCTTCTAATTTCAACACCCGGAAATCATTCTTCATCTGCTTTTGTGACTCAGTACACAGATTACTAAAAACCTTTTTTTATAATTTCTAAGAAACTATAAGATTTATTGTGTTTTATTATACAAATGTCTATTAATCCTATTTCAGCAAAGTCTGTCAAAATACTTGTATAGCTTATCTTTTATGTTTTCTTTAATTACAATCTGCCACTAAGGAAACAATGCTTGAGTGACATTAATATCTAACTGGACTCTACAACTACAAACTCTTCAGAACAACTGTGAGAGAAAACCACCTGCTATTGTTTTTTGTTCCTAGCTTTCCCTGTAAAGTTTGCATGAGTCACTCCTTCTAAGCAAGCAACCTTCTGTTTTAGAATCAGAAAGCCAATCTGTCTCTTCTTAGCAAAATTAAAACATCCATAGGAGGAAACCAAGTCAAAGCTATTCTGGTAAGAATTGTAACCTAAAAGCTGGTAAAGCTGGTTAAAACTCTCCAACTAAATGTTCAATTAGACGTCACTGAAAATAGTTAGAGTAGGACTTAAATAACATAAGTCACACATCCAAAGGGTAGAAAAAATCCTCTTCAAAAGAAAAGATTGTATTTAATTAGTCTGTAGTTTCCCAGCTCAGATAACTAATTTTGTATGACCCAGCACTGATATTTCAGTTTTCAAAGCATCTTTAACCAGGGGCTGAAGGGGGAACACAACAGGAGATAGCCTATGTTCTAGCACTGGACACACCATCAGTCAGCCTAAACCAAGAATTCATTGCAACTATGTCATCACTAGAAGAGAGAAGACTGCCATCCAGCTGTATAACGCTGACTCTAGCTAAAAACTGTTCCTAGAAAGCACTACCTGTCTTTCGTGCTCAGTTTGGGGAGAGATCCTTTCAAAACTCTCTACTTCACAAGCAGCAGAAAAGGCTGAGGGTAGGTTTAATGGTACCACTCAAAAGGCCGAGGCAAAAAACCATGCAAACTGCAGCTGGATAAAAACAACCCATGTTTATGCTAAGTAAAGTGTTCTTTTAAAAACAGAGTAGCTACATGCATACTGCTGGGTGGGAATGCTCCTTGCCATCTCTTAACTATCAAACTTCACAGAAATCAATTGATTTTTATCAGTGTACAAGCATACACTGCGATTGTGTTCCAGTTCCCAGGCAAATTGCCAGACACTCTGAATTTACTGGCCATTGTGAGCAGTGGGAATAGGGGATGTGGGGGAAGGGAAGATGAATCTGTGAGATTTAGGAATGTAGGGCTGGTTTAGGAAGCTAGTGTAGACAGGAAAATCCCATTCTTCACATTTCAGTGCACTCTGGGTTCTTATTCATATACTGGAAAAGTTATCCAAATGGGCTTTAGGAAGGTCAGATCAATGTTTTAGTGAATTTAAATAGCTGGAGTTTGGATGAGAAAGTGTTTGTGCACTCCAGTTGCAGCATGACTATGTTAGAGAATACCCATCAATCCATGTGACAGCTGTCTGCTTTTGGGATCAAAAAGGTTAGGCCTGGAGAAATTTCTTTCCAAACTTTAAAAAAACCTGAAGGGAAACAGATCAGCTTGTTTCCTGAGATGAAAAGTTCAATGTTCAGTGTTCTAGATTTTTAATAGTGGAGACATTTGAAATCCCTGCATACCAATGCTTCTACCCTGAAAGAAAGATCATCAGCTAGGAAAACCTAATCTTAAATCTGCTACCTCCAGAATTTTTCCTTTAGTGTTTTCTGGGGTTTCAGGCTAAAAATATAAGAACAGTATAATATACATATTATATATATAAAATATATGTACAATATATATATAAGTTAAAGAAGCATCTGGACAACACTGTAGTCATATGATTTAGTTTTAGGTAGTCCTCCAAGGAGCAGGGAGTTGGACTTGATGATCCTTATGAGTCCCTTCCAACTTGAGATAGTCTGATTCTATGATTCTAACTGATCAGCATCTATTCCCTTTTCCAAGTGCAATATGAAAATAAAATAACATATTAAAAGAATGTGTATGTATTCCAAATGTGAAGAGAGAGGACTAAATAAAACACGTTAACAGATACTTAATATGACTTTTTCCATCATCGTTAAGTATCTGGCTGAGTTGTTCCTCACCATCAAAATCACCTCATTGGATAGGAAGTCTTTCCTATCCTAATAGGATATATTTTCATCAAGTTGCAAATAAAAACTCAACACTATTTGATGATCATTCATAAATAGAAAAAAAATCCTCTTATTTTTTGCTATGAATTTATTATTGATTTCCAAATGTTAAAATATTTGGGGAAAAATGGTGGCAGGAAAATAAGGGCAGGGGGAGGGGGAGAGAGGGAAGGGATAGGGGAGAAAGAGAGACAGAATAATAGTTCCCATTTCACAGTATTCAAGAACTCTATTTGTTTTTAGTTTTTTCATTAACCCATAGTAAGGGGTTTCTTTTTCAGTTGAAGGCTCTGCAAAAGAGCTTCCAGTCCTCTGGGGATCTCATAGAGCAGCTGCTGTCGCTGTGTGAGGAAACAATGCACAGGTGCTGGGAGTGTTTTTCAACTGGCAGTTTAGAAGCACATACAGCCACCTTCCAAGAGGAAAAAAGAGCATTAGAGATTTTTTTTTTTTCCTATTCTTGTTTATTTTGATTTCAGAAGTGATGCCACAGAAAAGGCTGCACACAAAGGGAAATTTTGTAAAGGATTTTAGTTTTCCTCCCAATTCCCCTCTTTTTAGTAAATGGTTTTCATGCAATAGGTGATGTTAGTTGGGTTTAAGTAGGCTACAGCCTGACAAAAATTTCCATTAGTGTGGAGTCCAGCGGGTGGTGGTGAGCTCAATCTAAAGGTCTCATCTCTGTTTAGTGGAGCCTACATTCTATGTACTTTAGAGCACTTGCTGGCTTATTCAAACACCTAGTTAGACACTGAAAAAGGTGAGAAAGGGAACAATTATAAGATACAAATGTGACTATTTCTTAATTGCATTTTCTATAGATGAAATGACTAAAATTAAAGAAAATATAAGCATAGCCAACATTAACATCTTGAATAACCTTAGCTTATGTGGGTTACCAACCAAACATAATGCCAAAACACACTCAGATTAGGAAAGGAAGCTTTATCTCCTTCACGGCATGTCTCTATTCAATTCTACTGTAGAAACACTAACATGTTTCAGTGTTCTAGAAGTCAGTCAATAATCTCAATTTCAGTTTCAGATCCTAGATGAATTCTTATCACTGGATAATTATTTTCCATGTTACTTTCATCTTGGAACGTATGAGATTGATGCCATGATTTAATATGTGGCTATTTATTAATTTGTGCCCATTCCTCATTGTACAGATATTCCATCATTACTTTTTTGATCCTTTATGAATAATTATGTAAAATAGTGCAGAATCATATTAGTTTGAGCAAAGTATTTAAGTGTGCCTGAAGACCCATTGAAATCAATACCTGCTCAGATACATAAGCTCAGGCAAATGCTTTTAGACTTAAAATGAACCATTTCGGCACTCAGTTCTATTCTCTTCAGTTTTTTGTTAAGTTAGCAAGGATATTCCAGGCATGGGGAATAAGGTGGAAGAGAGCCTGGAGTTAGGAAATAAAGGAATGAAAGAGAAGACAGAATTTCCATCAGCGGAGTAATGAAAATGGATAAAGGATATTCCAAAGTGAGGTATCTTTTGTGTAAGTTGCAGATGAATTAAATATGTTAATGATGAATTAAATAGGATCTTGTTCTGGGTTCTTTTTTTCTTCTTTTTTAATCATTCTGATTGGTTAGAATTTTCTGGGTGAAGGCACAATACTAAATTGAATATTATGTTCTAGCCTACTTTCTGTTATTTACAAGAATGTTAAGTTTCAAGAGAAATTTTTATTATAGCAGTAATATTAGTGACAATTCAGACCTTATCACGTAACTGAATTTCAGCCTCTCAGAGACTTGTCTGTAAACGCATATCTAACCAGTCTGAAAGCTTGTATATTGTTAATGTATTGTAACCTGAATGGTTCCTTTAGAGGTGTCAGTAAAACCAAATAACTTGCTGTTATAGTTATATATACATATATAACTTAATATCTTTTTTCAGTTTAAGCATTATTTAATGCATGAGACACAAAGTATAGCCTCACCTGTTCTGAACAGGTTCTACCACATTTACATGACCTTTACTCAGTAAATAAGTATTTTCCCCTCAGATTTCTTGCTTGTGAAATAACTATTAATTCTTAAACTTCTGTGCTTCTTTAACTTTTGCATCTTGCTGAGTTGGATAATAAAACTGTTTTCCAAATAGATATTTTTTGAGCTTTGTCATAATTTAGATTTATAGATGGCAAGATTATATATTTTCTCCCTATACTCTTCTACTCTCAACTGCTTGATTAGCATTGTTCAGACAAGCCCAGCAGAGAGAGAAAAAAATTATCTATTGTCCTGGTTTCAGCTGAGGTAGAGTTAAATTTCTTTTTAGTAGAGCATGTAGTGCTGTGTTTTGGATTTAGTATGAGAATCATGTTGATAACACGTGGATGTTTTTAGTTTTTGCTAGGTGCTTGCCTACACTAAGTCAAGGACATTTCAGCTTCTCACCGTGCCCTGCCAGGCAGGCAGGCACAGCTGGCCCAGGCTGGCCAGAGGGATGTTCCCTGCCATGGAACGGCATGCTCCGGGTAGAACTGGGGAGGCAAGCTGGGAGGGAGATTTGTTGCATTGAGGTTTTGTTTTCTTCTGCATGTGGTGAACAATTGCATTTGTGCATCGCTTTTGTTGCTTGTTGTTGTTGTTACCTTTTGGTGTGATGCTATTGTCTTTATCTCAACCCATGATTCTTTTTGTATTCTCCTCCCCCTCCCCTTGTGGTGGGAAGGGATGAGTGAGCAGCTGCTTGGTGATCATTTATCTGCTGCAGTTAAACCATAAGATCTGTGTTCCATAAAGTTATCAGTTGGACCTGTGGAAGGAGTTAATAGTTTATTTTTTCAGTAAATTTGTATGTAATTTCCATTCTTAGGTATTGAGTTAATCCAATGTTTGGGGGAGAATGAGGTGAAAAAAGGACTGGAAGACAAGAAGTCCAGAAGTAATCTGAGAGATATTAAAATGTAATCATACACACTATATGACAAAATTATGTGTATACCAGTTTTTGTCTTTGCTTTATGCTAGAGAGATAAATTTAAGAAAAATTTAAATTTAAGAAGAGGAGAGGGAAAGATGGAATGTGTTTAAAGTGACTTTAGTTTGAGCCCTACATTTTAAAGATATACATTGAAACTATGCTACTGCTAGGTTGTGGTGTCTTTGTATGTTGTGTAACTATACTGGTTTAGGCCCTTTCACTTTCTTGTGCATATTTCTATTTATCAAATACCTTGTAGTACTTGTAGATCATGGCAAGAGTGTAGCTAAATAATAAGAGTTGGTGCATGCCATTAGCTGAAGTTATTTTTTAATTCCTCTCTCTTTAGACAGTCTCTAGAAAGTCTTGGTGGTTCTCTGTCAACACATCCCTCTGTCAGTCTGTAAGGCACAACAGAAGCTGGTATCATGGACTTTGGAACATGAGCAGGAAGTAAAACTGTTGTGTATTACATATCTCAACAAACAAAACATTTTATTGAAGACGGAGATCAGCTTGAAGTATTCTGCAGCCCTTAAGTCAATATCAAATCTGGAGGAAGGCAAGTGAAGCTTAATCATAAGCAAGTTAAGATATTGGTAAATATAAAAGAATGGCATATAAACTGTCTTTAAAAATAACTGGAAGTAAAATTAAATTTGCAACACTAATTGTAGATTTTAGGGCCGTAACATATCTCACATATTCAAACAAAACAACATCTGTTTAGCAGAAATGTCTGTCATACTCTTATTAACTGATCAGTTTGGAAGTAAGAGAAACTGTTAACTAATCCAAGGGATGCCAAAAGGGCAAGTGAGAGAAAATCTGTATGGTAGTACTTACAAGGTGGTGCAATTAATTTCCATGATGTTTTAAAGAAATGTGTTTCCCTTTCTCTCTTTCTCTCTCTCTTTTCTTATTTGTCACCAGTGTAAACAACTATACAGTTAAAGAACTCAGTATCTTCACTTTTGTTTGGAGTTTAGACCAAGTATACAGTCTAGTCCCATTATGTACAGAAACTGTAGATATAAACCTTTTGGAAATCAGTTTTAAACTGATATATTATACATGATGAATTTGCATTGAGCAGGAGTTTGGACTAGATGACTTCCAGAGGTTCCTTTGAACCTAAATTGTCCTATGATCCTAAGTCTGGCTCATTAAAGGGCAAGAAATCAGACAAGCCGTACCTACTTAGTTGCCTTTCCAGGTGATCAGTGTTCAAGGGGTTTTGTTTTGTTTTGATTTGATTGTTTTAATATTAATTAATAGAGTGAGCTTGCCGCACTTTTAGTAGCATGAAGGACTAGTAGAAGAGGGTTGTTCTTCTGAATTTAAGTCCTTCGTAATGGTAGAAGTGTTAGAGCTCCCTAGGGAGACAGCTAGAAATATCATCAAGTAGATAATTGTTTAGGAAGATTTAAAAAGAGGAGGAAAGCTTATTTTCCCTTGTTGGAAGGCAGACTGCAGTAGAACAAGCCACATAGGAATCACTGACCTTAGGATCAGCCTGAAGATGTAATGTGTTGCTGTTGAGTGATTTGTCTATATACAGACTATTTACCTAGAGAGGGTAGCTAGCATGATAAACATTGGTAGTACAGTTAAGTCACTAGGGAGTATCGTAGCTCACATGGTCTAATAAAAGTTGTAGTGTTTCAATCTGAAAGAGAAGAAACAGGCTTGTAATCCTGTGTGCCAAAGTAATCTTCTTACTTCCTCTTTGAACTTCAAGCCTCATTTTTATATAGGAAAGAACTGTAATTCCCTGGCTAAAAAATGGCAACCTCATTTCCAGCACCTATCCAAATCTTAACTAAGTCTTTGTTAGGTTTGGTATTCCAAAGAAACCTTTGCTCTGCACTGAGAAGGTCTTAAGGGGATGATATACCAAGAAATATCTCATTATCTGTCTTAAGTTACTGACGTCAGATATGATAAAGATTATATCCTGCTGTTCTGGGTGCTTTTTATGTGATTAAGAATACTAATGACATTAAATTAAGCTAGTGGCAAGTCTTTAAGTACACACTCCGGCAAAATTTTGTCTTCTGTTCCAGGTTGCATGATATATTGTAATGACACAATAGCTCATTGGTAACAAAACAGTGTGCAGCTTGTTTATTTACTTTATCTCACACTGTTATATGTGCCTTTAATGTATGCGATCGATCTATGACTGTTAGTACTTTTGTCTTTAACACTTTTTTTACATTAGCTAGTAACTAGGTCTACGGTAATTAGGTATGCAACACCACCAGACAAATTAGCTTTATATTTGGAAGAAATTTTAGTTCTGGTGTTTGCTATAACAATACTAGCATAGCTATCCACATTTCTGAAAGCTATTAAGGTTGTAAAGACATTGTTATTTCTGCAGATTCCTAAGTAACTGTGAGAAGCATCATGTAAGAATTCTGATCTAATTTGTTTAATGCTGGCTTACCAGAAAAGTTGCTCTTAAAAACTGTCACAAGCAATTTTTTTAATACTTCTCAGTTCAGACAAACCCGCAAATCCTTTCTATTTCATCAAGAGTAAGTAGAATGTCAAGAAAATTTTACTAGTAAAAAAAAGGTAAAGCACATAATTTGTAATCTTAATGGTAGGTTGCATTCTTTCATGACTATTAATGCAGAGAGACTGCTAGCCATACATGTGCCTCCTCTTTTTCATCTAAACTAAAGCTAGCACCCTGGAAGCAATATGTTATAGAATATGCCCTGGAGGTTCTCAGGTGTGGAATGAGCAAATTGTATGGTGGTAAAATCTAATTTTGTCTCCCATCACCTCACCCACAAAGAGAAACAAACAAACAAAAAGCACTGTGGAAAGAAATCCATACTTGTACACTGAAAGATAAAGATCTATAGATTACAGAGTTGTGAGAAATCACGTCAGTATAATAATTTTGTAATCCCTCCTGCAAGCCAAACAAATAAAAGTAGGAAGGCCTGAGTGTGAGAGAAACTGTACTTCCTGAGGTCTCCATCTATGGTGTTCGGGGGTATAAATTGCTGGTAATTGAGGAACATACCATATTACTGCTATTATAGTGGAAGCCATATTCCATGTTCCCCAACTCTATGCTTTCCTTTTAAAGGGTATACAAACACAGCTTGCATCTCCAGCAGACAAAATGTAGTTCTGGTGTCTTCTAGTGACAAACGTAGGCTATCATCTGTTGCCGCCCCGTGTTTCATCACAGCAAAGGCTAGTCGCTAAGGGAAATGCTCTGAGTGCTAGTGTGCTAAGTCTCTTATCATACTCTGTACACCTTCCTCTACTTCACAATGCATAATCCTGAATTTACTAATGTTTTGCTGAAACACTGAGATCTCTGTCTGATTTTTTATCTTATGACGCGTATGTCTGTTTTGTTATGCTCTTTAAAAGCTCTACCATGGAACAGAGTGGTAGATTTTGTGACAGGTCTTCCAGGAAAAAAAAAAAAAAAAGAAGGCTCTTCAAATAACTTGTTAATATAATTGTAAAGGTCTATTTCATCTAGGCTCAGAAACCTCTTTATGGTCACTGAATTAATAGTAGTAAGTGAGTAAGCATAATTCTGAAAGTAAGGAACTGAGAATTTACTCTTTAAGGTGGGATTTGTGGGTTTGTGCCACTTTACACAGGAGTGCATATGCTTCCATATACATTATGTATGTAGAAAAGTGTCAGGATTTTGTCTAGGTGGAAAGAATGATGCCTTATCAGGAGATCAACTCCTGATAAGAAAAGTCAGTAGCATACTCATTCACTTTCTTTGAGATCACAATGTATTACTCTGTATTAAGTCAGTCTTTCAAAACTAGCCCCAAGATACAAGTCTAGGTAGTTTATTATTAGAACTGTTTGAAAAAATGCTGATTCAATATCATCAAAATATTCTGTGGGAACAAGCTGGTTTTTTCTTAGTTACTCTTGACAGAAACTAGGCAGGTTTCCATGGAAACTTGCCTACTTCACCAACAGTTTGCCTGTCTGGAGCCAGATTTCCAGCCATGGGATGAGTCTAAGCTGCTTGGCTCCTGGGGCTGTCAGGGTTCAGAGAGCTTGTGGAACGTCATCTTGAGTTTGTTTTGAAAAGCCAAGCAAAAATATTGCGTCAGTTTCCGTAAACAACATTTGAGGATACTTGTCTGAAGAAATGAAGTCTTTTTCCAGTACGCAACAATTTTCCCCCCTCTCAGATTTAAACTCAGAAAAGGAATTTTGTGTCCTGACTAGTAGTTTCTTGAAAAACTGCCATGTCTCATAGTTCAAGTGTGGACCTACAAAACATTCCCACTGCTTTTACAAAAGACACAAGCTAGCAAAATTTAGCCCTAATACTTGTCTGAGATGAACTGTAACTCATTGACATGGCATGGTTTCAAAGGTGTCAGTGTAGGAAGAATGCTGACTTGTGGTAAGACAGGTGTGAAGGCAGTTATTGCTTTATAAATGTCTATATTGTTCTCTGTAAGTGCTAGTATTGGTGTGCTGTAAAAGAAAACTAGTCCTCCAAATGGCTTTTAAAATCTACGTGAAGATCATTTTTTTTGAAAAATTGAGATTTTTAAGATTTTCAAGGCATAATTCTCTGAAGGTAATTTTGACCTTGTTCTAAGTTTGCATTTATTAAAATATTAAAAAAAAATGCAAATTTTCTGTTTTAAACATGAAAGGAGGTACTGAAGTACTGATATGCATGTTAAGAAATATAAATAAATTCACTTTAAAATCATCTTAAAAGTAAGGCTTTGTAAAAAAAGAGGGGAAAAAAAGACAGTCACCCTTGATAGCTGAAATCTCTCTCATCTTGGCTGAGTTAACTTTTATGCTCTTTGTCTGAAAGTCCCTTATGAAGAATGTTTTCATCATCTTCTTCCAGATGTAGCTTTTCTTTACTTCTCATTGCAAAGAGCTGTTGTCAACATTTTAGTCATCCTTCTGTTTTGTAAGCTGGGTGTTTACAGTGTGGTAAGAACATTGAAACCATCACTTGGGCAGCAAAAGAACTAACGGAAAAATCTTACTTGCAGCTGTGGAGGAAGCAGAATCATGTCTGAACTTACATATTTTAATCCCTAAGTAACAGCAAAGTGTTGCACATCTTTGCGACATGCACAGCATCACCTGGGAGAGGCAACAATTGTTCAGGAGCAGTAAGAAGTTACTTGAACGGCCAGACAGGAAAGATGCATGTCTTTTTATTCAGCAGACAAATACATGTGAATGTACAAATCTTAACACAGCTGGTTCTTGCGCCACAGATTTTCTATCACATACTGTAGGCTCATGTAAAACTCTGAGCCTTCAAGTCACTGCTGTCACAAAGTACTTTCAAACAAATTCATTTGATTAAGAATGATTCACTAATCTGTTCTGTCCTTCTTCGTTTTGCTGCTTCAAGATCAAGCTTTGTATTTGGATTCACTGTTCTTACTACTGTGGCATGTCTGTGTCTCTGTACCCTAACATAGTTGCATTCCTCTACATGTTTTGTTTTGTTTTTTTTTCCCAGAGTTCCAGCCTTCTGATGCAGTTAGGTAGAACTTTGCCATTAGGTGTTGGTCAAATTCCTTCAACTATTTTACCAGAAGGACCTGTCAGCTTTCTGGTCTCTCTCCTGAGGATCTCACTGCTCATAAACTCACCAATTTACTAATTTTGAAGCCTGCCCTTGAGGAAAAACAGTGCAATCCCCCTCACTACTATCTCTTACTTACATTATTATGTTTAACAATATGGAGGTATCCTTTCTGCAAGTGGTGACCTGTGATTTTCCTCTTTCTTCTAATTTTTTTTCACTTGAGTGTTTCCTTACTGTCTTGAATTCTCTCTTCTGTTCTATTTGTCTCATCCCCTTATTGTGGGCTAAGCAATGAGACTGCGTTTCTTCAGGCCAGAAATTATTTTCTGTTTCTTTTACCACATCTAACACAGAATACACCTCTTCCTTTCCCAAGACTTTCACTATCTAATATAGTCTGATACCTGACTAAGAGTCCAAACTCTTGCGCGTTATCTCAAAGTTTAGTTTATTCATTGAGGAGGCTTTACCTACAGGGAAAGATAAAATAGGCAGCCTCTTCTTACTTTTCTAGGATATATGTGTGTGGAAAAGTCTGGACATTCAAAATACTGGTTATAAAAGAGGTCTGCCTTTGACAAATGAAGTGCCAATGCCCTCAGGAAAACACAAGATGGAATAATATGTCAGTTATTAGCTGGCAGAAAATCTGAGGCACTTTTTTATACCCTCTGTTATTTAACTGTGGATGCAGTCACTGCATGTATAGTGGGCCAGATTATTTCATGTTCTTGCCTGTTTGAAATACTCTGGGGTGGTATCAGGAAGCCAGATCTCTCCAGCAGACTATTCCTTAGATACCTCACATATGCTCGCACACTCTGCTTTAGCTTGGGTTGGCAAAAAAAATGGGCATTTTAAGAACCATGTCATCCTCTTACCTCCAGCTGGCTGCTATCTTTTCTGGGTGCTTGCTGTCAGATACAGGCTAGAAACATTCAGGATCCTTATTCTATGCCATCGCACAGGTTCTTGCTAATAAGCTCATATCTGTGAACGGCTTACTGGTGCCTTTGCACTAAGTGGTTACAGGGGTTTTGTTGGTTGTTTTTTACCAAACTGGTTTAACAGGCATGAAATATTCATCCTGCAAAAAGAAAAGAAGGAAAGAAAATGCATCAGCTTCTGAGCGGAATATTACACATGAAAGATGTGATAATATGAACAGCAGAGAGAAAATAATTCTTCCATGGAAGTAACTGAGTTAAATACTAATGATTTATTAATTATGTTAGGGATAGCTGTTTTACGGTTCTACTTCCTTGAAAAACCTGTCTGACCCAGAGGAAAATTATCGTGATAGTATTCACAGTAATGCAACTAATTTTCAGCAAGTAAAAATCAAACTCTAATATAATTTTATTTATTTATTTATTTATTTATTTATTTATTTATTTATTTATTCCCCTGGTAGACGTTATAGCTCTGCTTTTATACAAACGAAATTATTCAGCCCTAAAGGCTGCTACCATATGTCCTGCTTTGGCTTAGAAGAATGAAAATAAGAGCTAGTCAGTTCATCAGAGGTGCAATTTTGTTTAATTGTGGCCTATTCAGTTTATGATAATGCATCATACAAAAATAAATTTACTCATTTAGTACTTTTTGGGTTATCAAGTCCTTCACATCAACAAATCTACCGTTCAGAAAGCTGAATCAAGAAATGGCTAGTTAAGGAAACCTTACAGAAAGCTAAAGTGAGCAACTAATTTGTCAGTAAAGATCAGATATGGGCAAGACATCAATAAGAGAATAGAAAAATCGCAACATCACACCCCCCAAAAAACCCAAACAAACAAACAAATGAAACCCAGAAAACTTTTCCTAATTATCTACTATCATAGCAAAGCAACAGCTTTATTTCCCACAGGGAAGTTATACAGACAAATAAGCTGAATTTAAGAATCTTGTACGTTGTGGCCAGGAAGGGAAAGGGAATTTTTTTTATTATTATTATTTTTATTTTTTAGAAGGGGGTGTTTCTAACTTTGAATAGTTAGATTGTCACAAATAACCAAAAGTCACACAAATAGATGTGTAAGCATTTAACAATTTTTCCAGCCAAACCTCTTCTACAAGTCTACACAACCTGTTTAGAAAAGAAAATATTTGGTATGCTCTACAATTCCTTTCTTACATATGTGTGTTTTCTGGACTATGCAACAGGAATTATAAAATTAATATTTTATAGAAAGTATTCTGTTTAATATGGGTGTAAGCCTACACCTCATGTAGTCCAAAATGTAGTTATCTTCCCTATGTGGTTCAATATAAAATAAGTTTTGGAATTCATTAATCTACAGTTAATTGTTATATAATCAATGCTCTGGCAGTAGCATTACAACTGTTGTTTGACTGCATAGATTGATTCACTTAAACATTTTTGTTCATTGCTTCTCTGTGTCTTTCTTTGGATCTGTTTTAAATATTACCAGATTGTTCTGATGCAGAAATTAAAATTTTATTTCAGAATTTTTGGTTTTTAATGTTCTGAACTGGCAGTCAATGATTCTGACTTTCCCTTCCCTCTCCTGGGAGGAAGAGGATCTGCATGTGTTTCATCTTGTATCTTTTCTAGCAATTCTATGCTTTTTCCTTCACAAGAAAAATATAGCTCCATGCTGCTGGTTGACTTATATCTTTTGTGACTTAAACATTGCTTATGCGTAGTCCTGCTCAGTCTAGACCTTCCTAAACTATTACAGAAGGTGCAGGTTGGTTGGGAACATTGTAAAGATATAGTTTTAGGTTAACAATCTGGTGGGTAGAAGGTTCCTAATGCTGACAAAAAACTGTATCTCAGCAGTGTGAGCACGTAACAAATATTACAGGGAGTGACCAAATTGCTTTTCTTGTTTCAAGCCATATTGACTTTTGTGAATCTTTGGAAGTATTCACTTCAGTACTATTGGTTCACTTTCCAATAAGGTAATTGTCTTTCGGGGAGGACAGAGAGAATGCTGAATTTAGGGAGGAAACAGATTTAAAGATAGGATCTGGTGAAAACAAAGTAGGGAGTAGACCAAGCAATTGAGTCTGGAAAAAAGGAGTGGAAATGGAAAGAGAGATTCTAATATGCCCAAGTCTAGTGTTACTCATAATTTATAGAACTTGTTATTTCTTCAGTTAGAAACAGGATAAACATAATTATACCAACTTTTGAAGGAGACAATCTAAATTGAGATAAGTGGCATTTTGTTTGAGCATTTTGTTACCAACAATGGTTCTAAACCAGGTGAGGAATATTTGTATAGGCTCTTCATTTTATTATTAGCATTGCCTCTCATGTCTGTCTCTTTTAAAACAGTGTTTATCTATTATAGTCTTTCTTAGACTGGCTTTGATTTAGCAGCAATTTTTAGCTGGTCCTGGAACATGTATGGATCATGTCATTGGGTGTCTGTTCCTGATCTGTTTTACCAAGCACCACACTAATATTTGGACTGGAATAAGAGAAAAGATTATATTTGCAGGGGAGGGAGATAGGAAAGAAACAATTGGGGCAAGCAGCTGCTTAAATTGAAACTACTGCTGAAGAGAAATGTACATGAGATATTGGTTTCAGGAGATTTGGAATTGATTCCCTGTTCTGCCACAGAGTTCCTTTAAATCTCTTTATTTAGGCTCAGACTGACAGCTATTTCAGTATCTAGTTGCCAGCGTTTTTTATGGACATTAGAAGACTAAATGTTAATGTAAGTCTGGACTAAGATGCCTGTACCTTTGTTAGGTATCTCTAAACCCTCACAAATTAAAGAGGAATGAAATAAAAATTATAAAAGGCTTGGATGTTAGGAATACAGGAACATTGTCAAATAAAAGACACTTTTCATGTAACTACAAATATATTCACATGTACTTGAACAGGACAATTACTAATGTGCCCTTTACTGGGGGGTTAAGGAGTGCAATTTATGTTCTCTGAGGTAATATGACAAGTCAGGATTTGATCTTTTGGGCAAAGGAAATTTCAATGGGTAAAACATGATTTGCCTTTTCCTTTGTAATAAAATGCTTCCTAATAAACAATGCTGGTGAATTTGTTTCCAAGTTCCTTCAGAAAAGACTAAATGAGCCAGCAAACAAGGTTTTTGAATGACATTTGTCATAAGAGTGTTGGAGGTCAATGGAGATGCATAAAACTTCCTCTAGCATGTTCAGGCTTAGCACTCCCTTTGCCCGGAATAGTATCAGAGATGAATAATTTTTCCTGTGTAAAGTTTATTGTTTGAGACCTGCTTCTCACCTTAACAGAAAACAACACCCCTTCCCTCTCCTTCCCCCTGAAAAGGAGAATTTTCCATGTCCGGCTTTGTCCTGACACACCTTCTGAAATAATAAGTGGAAGTCACAGTTTTTCAGTACTGCTTTCGTCATTTAAAAAAAAAAAAAAAAAAAGGTCTACAGAAGCCTGGGAAAATATAATGAGCAAGTACAAATGTGTGCTAGATTTCAAAGGGTGGGTTTCACTTATGGTGGTATTTTTTGCATGTTAACTATCCAAAATGCTGTTTGTTGATCATATTAGACGAGTGAGTGATCAAAGCATTCATTTTCTGTAAGCCAACTTCAGTTAACGTTAAGTATGGGAAAATGAGGAGAATGTGAACTGAATCAGAAGAGGTAGATAATTTGTAATTATTAAATGGGGACTTGAGGGAATGGTAGGCTGTCTTTTGACTGTGTGGGAGAGCTTTATAAAACACACCTTTAAAACATATTTCCAAGTATTAGAATTAGGCTAGCATAATTCACTAATTTGTTTCATAAATAAGAACTGTTATTGCTGAGGATGATAGAAAGCCCGTGATGCTTGAATAAGATCACGCTTGGGGTTTTGGAATTAATTTTTTCCCCTTTGCTACTTAGAATCTGTTCTCTCACGTATATATGTAACAACATTTTTTGGTAAGTGTCCAAAATACTTTCAATGAAATGAATAAATTATTTGATGTGTGAGTGTTTAGCATGCTACTTTTCATCCCAGTTAGCATGTTTTCACTGCCATCTACCCAATTCCTAATAAAAAATTACAGTCAAATCTTTGAGGATATATCACACTTTCCACTTTAAAATGTAAGTACTTTCATACAAACATGTACTTACTCTTGAGTTTTCATAATAATAGCTGGCAGAGGAAGGGGAACACACGTTAAAGAAACTAAGTGTATTGAATTTCTTGTAGAATTGGCTCTGGGTAGAATTAGGTATATTTGGTGGAAAATATTGATGGACTGTACAGAACAAGCAAAGAATTAGATGTAAGGAACTAAATACATGCTGCATAGCACCTGTCCAGAATTTACTCGAATCTCTATTAGTATATTATTTGGGTTTTTAACCATGTAGAATTTACAATATTTTTAATGTTATAAATCCTACATTTGGGTAATGTTTGCACTGCCATTGAGACTGTGCTGTAGCTCAAACATTGTAGAATGAGATTTGCCCTAGAACTGAGAACCAAAATTTATCCATATGTAACATACCTTTTTTAAGAAATTCTTGAGGTTTTTTGCATGCTCATAGGTGAAATTCATAAAAAATGTATTCATACGATCCGTTCACTTCCTGAACAGGTACGAAACAGGTCTTTTGATGGAAATTCTGGCAAAAACATTCTTATACTGTTTCCATTCCCTTCCTACCCTACAGTTATTCTAGAAAAAGAGAGAAGAGAAGGGCTAATAGTTGCATCAATATTTTTTTCTTTCCCTTACTGTATACCTGCTGCTGTATGTTTAATCTATTGCAAGTGTCAAATCTATAGAAAATAATTTTTGGAAGAAAAGTGCTGTTCAAAGGAAGGAAAGGATGAGGCTTGTTTGTTAGCAATAGGAAGAATACAATATGTAACTTTCACAGAGAATATGTCTATTGTACAGAGAATATGTCTATTGTACAGTTCAAATCACAAGTAATTTGTAAAGCTATGAAAATATGATGATTATATTTTTAAAATATTAGCTTTAGACAACTGAATATTGTATTGGCATTCCCTCTATGATCTGTAGACAAACCAGCAAACTATTTAAACAGCAACTCCTATGAGTTTTATATGAGCTAATTTATTTTCCATCTTTGGAATAAATATGAGAGAGGCTAGTGATAAATCCCAAATGGAAATAGGTGGGGTCCCCTTTGTCCACATGAAAATATACAATACACCCTCCTATATTTTATGGTGCATAGCTAGCATTTGACTCTTTTATCATGCAAAAAGCTCTTTATTGTTCAATTTGCATGCAATCTGCCATTACAACTGATGAGTCCCTCTGATTAACAGGGATGAACATGCAGAACTTAATCGAAAACATGAAGAAGCAATAACCTCACAATAAAGTGACTTCTCTGAGGGGCAATAGTTATGGTCTTTATAACTACTATATATAATATGCATTAACTGTTTCCCACAGAAATCAAAGATTTATGGTCAGATGTCAAGCGTGGAGCTTATCCATGTGCCTGGTAAATGGTACTTTCTGTGCCTTTTACTAGAGGGTATGATTTTAAGTAGGTTTTTTTTCACTTGTCCTGTGTTGAAAAGACTGATATTGAAAAGCAGAGAATTACTTTATGTGATTCAGAAGGGTGTGAGGAACAATAACAACCAACACTTCTTGGGATGGGAAAACTCCTCTTTTCCCTAGTGAGCAAGGAAGTCTATCCACACCCAGTATTTTCCAGAGACCATTCACCACCAGAAGAGAGTAAAAGAGGGCAAGGGAAACTGAATTCAGTATAGTGTAGGGATAAGATAAAGGGTGATAAAACAGATGAAGTAATGTTTCTAAAGGTATGTTTCTAACTTGTTAGGAACTGTTTTTAAATGTGTATTCACTGGTGGTACTTTGTCAAGACACAGTATTAGATGAGTAAGAATTCAAAATAAAATTTCCCTTAATATATGTTGACTATAAAATGTCTATTGTGTGTATATTTTTATATAATGACTGAAAATAAGGAAGCAGAAAAAAAATATGAAGAAGGGAGAGTAAGTTAACAAGGGTATATTTCTGCTAATTGCAATAATTTCTCAAATTGCAGTATAGTCTCACAGTCTTATCTAAAAACATATAAAACCCCAACTTTTCACCCCCCAAACATAAGTTATATCAACAGTCATGAGATGCAATCAGGCCCATGATATCAAATTCTTACTTCATGGTTCTGAGCACTGAGCGCACGCTGACACTTTAGTGGCATACCCTAAGAAAATTGGTTCACAGGCTGCTTAAACTAGCTTTGAACTAGTTAGCTCAGATACTTTTGAAGTGGTAGTTGAATCAGATTTCCTAAACAAAAACATCACCTGAGTGACTTGAAGTTCTTGGCATTCTCAAGATTTTACTCTTTCCTTTCATTGAGTAGGCAAACAAAGTCAGGCTGGCTACAAAGCACACATTATCTTGACAGATGAAGTCAAGGTCTTTCTAGGAAACACACCAGGCTGTTTGGTCTGCTAGATATGGATCCAATACAGGACCTGCAATGGAAAACAGGCTAACATAAAGCTATTGGACTAGGTAGCAGGGATGATATCCAAGTTCTGGAAAAAGTACAGGTTTTCCCCAGGAATACTAGCTAGATTACACAAGCAAGCCCTGTGACTATTCAGCAGTGTATACGAGTGGTAAATTTGACCTGAAATCCACTCTTGAGGCAATAGCTGCACATCAGTATAAATGCATCAAGAGACACCAACCAGGAATTGTGGGATTGCTAATTGTGGACATCTGTTTTGAATGTCTGCCACCGACTGGTGATCACACATGGAATACATAGAAAAGAAAATATTTTTCCATAGACAGGAGCCTTGTGAAATCTCTCTGGATGGTCTCTTGTAACTTGCTAATGGCTCAAATTTGTTTTTGTTTCAGTTGGCACAGTGAAAGCATAAAACATTTTTAAACTTCTGTTTTCAAAAATCAGTTCAGAAGGGTAAAAAAAATGTGAATCTGACTGAAATGTGATGTGGAAGAAATATCATATTTTATTTGTACTTCTTCTGCAGAGAGACTGGATCCTTCTGAAGACAAAATAAACCACTTCAGTTATTGACATTTAAAGATGTCATTCCAACTGTGCCCCAAACAAACAAAAAAACCAGCTTAACCAGTAAAGGAATATGGGGTGTGTATGTTAACCATCATTCTTGATTCCTGCAAAACCTATGGAGACCCACACTCTGTAATCCCATTTACTTACCTGTGACTCACTTTACAGGGTTTCCAGGATGAGATTTAGGGGTAAGATTGCACATTCTTTCATTCCCATAAAGTGCTAAAAACTCTCTTCCAGTGACACCATTTTAGCGAAATACATGCCTTCAAGTGGCTGATCAGCCAGGGAATATTTCCTCAGACAAGTCATGTGGGTTTGAACAACACAGGAGTGAATTTTAAACAAAAGTTAAATCAAACACAATCTTTCTCCTGAGCACCTGCCTACCCAACTGAGCAGTCAAAGAAAAAGAAAACAAAAACCTCAAGTAATGTTAACATTTGTCAAATCTTAATGAATTATTTCTTCTTCCAAAAGTTAAAATGTTAAGTGTTGGGTATGTACATGTGTTTGCTAGTTCTGAAGCCTAAGGAAGTAGTGAGAATCCTACACTTGGACTATTTCTTCACTTCCAGTTTTCAGTAGAAATACAAAATACAAAGGCAAGTTGTTTTCTCAGGTTGGATTTTTCCCCTTCACTCAGAAGTGAACTTTTATTATAGTCAACAGGAATACAGCTCTCTCTGATGCAGACTGGGCAAGGTTTTTACAGATGTGATCCTTAATTACACAGAGGCTTTTTTCCTTGTTAGATGGAGGGGTGGTATTTAAATTAATTTTCAGCAAATAGAGACAAAACTAAGCTAAAGGAAAAAATACTGATGCTCTAAGGAATATTAGCTTGTGTCGATGTTGCTAGGAGGTAACTCATTCTGGAGCACAGGATTTTGCATGTGAATACTTTCCACTGAAATTCCTGCTAACATCAGTCATCAAAAAATAATTTCTTTTGCTATTGAGGACAGTAAAAATTAATAAGGCAGTCTAACATTTCCAAGAACTGAATATAGTTCATTAATGACATATTTGATGTTGAGGTATGTGTGTAGGGGGTTTAGTAACTTTGTAGGCTAAGCTAAGTTCACTGCTACTCCTATCAGCAATAGCACGTCCTGAACTAGGTTACTTCACTCTGAAGTACAAATTCAGCAACTTCTGTAAAAAATAACTTGAAGATATAATCTCAGCTTCAGCTGGTATTCTATAAAACACTGAACTGTCTAGCATAGCAATAGCAAAGAATTGTTCAATGTTTTTTATACTTTAAGAAAACTACAGATGTTTTATAAGAATAGATTTTCCAATTATTCAAATTTCATTATGCATATGCCATGTCCTTTCTCAATGTAATTTTCCTCCTAAGTGGTGGCTATGTTTATCTTAGTTTGTGGGATTTTTCCCTAATTTACACTCCTTGCCTTTGAGATTCACTGGGATATCTAAGGCCCATAGGGCAAAAAGGCTAGAGTTTAAGACTTACTCGGATTTTGAAATAGTTCCCCAAGTGGATTTTCAGGCATGATGAACAGGTCCTCTGTTTTATTGATGATTCTCTAAACATGTCTTCTGATATTTCCTTCTTGTCAGTGGGATTATTTTTTAAAATGCATTTTGTACTTGTATATAAATGCACTATACAACCTTTTAGACAGATGCTTAGTTTACCTAAGGCTAGCAGAGTATAAGGATTGTTATGGGTTTTCCTTCATATTTTTTTCTTGTTTACTAAACTAACATAGAAATGAGAAAGAAAAAAAGTACAATTAGCATAAAGTTTTCTTCCTGTGCATGATTCAGAGAATACTTCATTATTTCCGTTAATACCCATGAGGAGCTACAACTGAAACTCTATGAATCCCTCAATTTAAGCAATATATGCCTGTTGAATTTGGGATTATGTCTTTATATGTAGAGGAATCTTCCAGGTGTTTCATTTTATATAGCTTTCTAAGCAATGTGGCTTTATCACATATTGTGTGGTAACAATAGTGAGACCAATATAATTTTATTAGTGTTTTCATTTTATATAACTTTAAAATTTGAGACATTTTGCATCTCATTAAGATAGATTTTGTTCTGTGATGTTACCACTTGCATACCAAACAGATCTTAAAATAATTGCTCCATAAGCATGGTAGAAACATTGCTGCTTTCTGGAGGTAGGAGATAATATTTTAAATCCTGCTACACATACTTCAGTCATGTTCTACCTGATCATGTGCTTTCTGTGCTTTTCAAAGCATTTCTCCCCTGCATTTATGTGCATGAAACCTGTACCCACTGAAAAACACAAGCATGAGCTCTAGAGGATGAAAGACTATGAGCCACGAGGGAAAACAAACTGCATTCCTTGCACACAAATTCACCTATATCAAGATATGTTTAATCATAAGGATTAAACTTTCCTTCCATTACTTGGTGCAACTAGTTTCATGAAAATAAACTACAAAAAATAAATTGACATCTTCTGCTCAGAGTTAAGTAAACCTAAGAAACATACAGAGGTGACTTCAGATAGTTTGAGAGAAATAAAAGCATCTATTTGGTAGATCAGAAGCATATCTATTAGGCACTAATGGTGTTCCCAAAAAATGTCCTGAAACTGTAATTCCTTAGGGAGGTGATACTGAAAACCACCTGAAGCTTTGGCATAAAAGTCAGTGCCAAAGGTCAAATCTAGCTTCAGGAGAAGACAAGGTCACACAATTTGTGAAATTATTTACATAGGGTGTTATGTATAATTTGCTGTAAGTATCTACCCAGTTTAAGTAGTGATCTTCTCTTTTTGTTAGATTTGACAGCAGCTGATGATTCTGTTTGTTTTCCTGTTGGCCTGTGATTTTCTTGTTGAAGTGAATCTTCAGTTGTTTTTTCCTCCTTTCTCACTAGAGTGAAGAATGTAGGGGACAGAGCCTTTTCTGGACAACAAAACAAAACAAAACAAAACAAAAAACATTCCTTTTCTCCTTGGATAAATTACTGGGAAAGCAATCAACTGGAGTCCCTTAGTTGCAAGGATGAATTTTCTAATGCTTAAGGTCATATTTCTCTCCAGCTAACACATTAATATCCTCTTCAAAGATTTTACTAGTCTCTTGATAGGGGGTGACTGAAACTACTATGATGTCAGTGCAGTACAATTAAAAGTAACTCCTACTGCACTCAGTTCAGTGAATTAGAAATTCACATTTATGATACAAATGTTAGCATGAATTCTGAAAAATTATCATCTACAAATGAATAGTAGTTTGTTGGCATCTTTTTTCTAGAGCTTAGCAGTAAAACTTGATGTCAGACTATTTCTCTGCAGAATATTAATGTTCATTAGAAACTATATTTGTTTGAAATACTTACTGACAACATATTGTTGTATGTAAGTTTAGGACTTCAGTAGAAGGTTTTCATGAGTGCCTATTAGATAAAAGTTAAAAAAGAAGTATCAACCATTCTGATTTTCCTAGGACATACCAGTTGCAACATTGCAGATTCTGGTATGCACAAAATTTAACAAAATCCTAATTTTGTCCTCATTTTACTCAATACAACTAGTATTGGTTGTAGCTGTCTGTTTTTTAAAGGATGTCCAATTTGCACATTTGCCTGTAGCTGACTGTTTATCACCCTGGCTGGACTCATATAAAAAAATATACCAGTGTCAATGAAACATGACAGCAACTGTTCCATCCTCTGCCTCAGAGGTATTCTGGTATTCTGTGAGAGTTGATTCTTCGGTGTGTAGATGTTCGTGGAATCATATTAAATTAAGGTAAGGTAGTTTTTTGGTGTTTTTTTGTTGTTTTTTTTTTTTTTTGTTTTTTTTTTAAGATGTTTTAAGAACTGTTCTGTAAGCAGTGTCTGATGCTTTCCCACTGATCCGTGGGAGAAAATGAATGCAAAGATACCTGAAGCATCAGAATGCTATGTTACAAAGTTTAAGATATTCATTGACTAGGGTTTTTTTTCTTTCCTAAAGAAAATACAAAATACGTTTTGATGAAGAAACTTCATTTGAAGTTATTGTTGTAGCCTAATGGTTGCACTCTTTTAATACAGCCCAGCATGTGGGTGGCCTCCTTCACCAGAAGAGCACACTGCTGACTTTTGCTCACCTTTAGGACTCCTCAGTTTTCTTCCGCAAAGCTGCTTTCTGTTTCATCTGCTCTCAGCCTGTACAGTTGCAGGGTGTTATTTTGTAAAGGAACAGGAACTGCAAAGCCAACTGTTGTTATCTGTTTTTTAATATGAGCAGAAGCAAACATTGGTTTGATCATCTTAATCACTCCTGGCCTACTGCAGCTCAGTAATCTGAAGCTTTATCAATGGATGTCATAAGTAATGTGATTATAGCACTCTCTGCCAGCTGGATAAATTCATTGTCTTGTTCAAGAACAAGGAAAAAGAAAAAATAGTTGAATAGATTAGCAGAAATACAGGCTTTGGAGGAGCTGCTCCAGCTGTCAAAGGCAGATTTTGTAAAGTTTAAGGTACTGGCTCATAGCACGCTCATATAATGCATTTGACAGTCAAGTTGAAGCTAATCTGATGCCAATTAATGTGGAATTTGTAGCTTCAAAATTCATAAATTTTTTAAATATATGCAAATCATCAGATTACATGAATTTTAAACTGTTTTTTTCTGCATTTGTTGAAAGAAGTACAGAAGTATTTGAAGAGTACCACAGTTTTTCTTGATTACCACTGTTTCTGGCAGTTGAATGAATCCTGAAAGTTTGCAGCAGTCTGAGATTCTGCTTCATATTTCAAGAAAATATCCTAGACTAAAAAAAAACAAAAAAAAAAAAAAAAAAAAAAAAAAAAAAAAAGCCAGCTGGACATAATGCCCACACCCTTGTTTGATTCAGGAGTTGTAATTTGTTTTCTGTTACAGAAGGCCTCTTTATTGATGCAAGTTTGAACATCAAATTCCATTTGGCAAGAATCTGTTTCCAAAATTGAGTTGCTTTATAGGTTTTAAGCTGTCTTTCTACAGATAAGTGTTCATAAAGGACTTGTCATGGATTGTCAAGTCATTACAAGAATTATTTCCTTTGCTCCGTGAGATGACTGAATGGTTTTAATTTTGTTTTTCCTGTGGTTCCTGCTGGAGCTACTGACTCAGAATTTTGCATTCATTTCATAGATTAGAAATGAGGGCAGCATAGTATATTTAATTGCCTTTTTTCTGCTGTACTGGCCAAAAAGTCACATAAATCAAATTAACAGACTTTTCAAACATTGAGCACTCAAAGAAAAGAGTGACAGCTTGAACCAAATACAGGCAAAAGGCAGTATGATGTTAGCTTCTGCCTGAGGACAAATTTCTTAGTTCTCCACTTGTACTGGATACAGTAACTAAGAAACCAATAGGCAGAAGGTAAAGACATCAGGTTTGCTGATATGTTAACATATTGCAGGGCCGCCTTAGAGCCATGTGAGCACCAGAAAAGTTAGGATCCTTTCTGACATAAGCCTTTAATTGCACTATATTTAATTGTAGGAGGGCAGAAGTTCAGCTATATGTGTAGACAATTTTGAGGTGTTTTTTATTGTTACTATTCATATTGTGACTATTTCCCTTATATTGAAGCTAATGCAAGAAAATACAAATATCTTTCTAAGGAAATTTTTACTGAAACAAAAATTTAGGTGAAATCCTGTACTCTCACTGAATGCAATGGATCATTAAAGTCTCCAAATTTCTATAAATGCAACTCTCAGTGCTAGTGAAGGAATCTGTGTTTTGGAACTGTCAGCACGTTAGAGAAAGACAGCTCACTTTACTGGTGGTAAAGCTTTATCACTTTTTCATTTTTGCCCAAGGACCAGAAATCGCTCTTATAGTGCCTTCAATATGTATCTACACACTATATGGTGTATTGTGTATAAAATATTTTTCATAATTCAAACAAATGTATCCTTAGCCTGAATATAAAAAAATGGTTCTGTACAAGTCTTGGTAGATCATATTCTCATAAAATAAAAAGAATTAAAAAGCAGACAAAGCAGGCAGTTGGAATTGCAGTAGATTTGGATAGAGAACTGGAAGTAATTTTGAAATAAACATTGGTTCCCAACTTTTGCAAGAGTCAAGCTGGTGAAAGCAACTGTGTCATGTGTCTAGATTGCTATAGTCTGTCTGAAGTTAGACATTAGTTAGTCATGTGTCTGTCTTAGATCATGTGTTGATTCTTCATACTATCACATGTAACTGCCTTTGGGACTCTATCTGTCCACTATAGCCTTTTTTTTTTTTTT
>VXBL01001271.1:32804-60113 GCA_013400195.1 Aramus guarauna
TGGCAGGAAAGGGTTTGTAAACATCAGAACCCCAGGGCCTATCTTGACAGGCAGATTAAAAGATCCATTTATTCAAAGTAGCTGATTATCTTATCTATCTATCTGATGTGTGAAGAAAAGGTACACCTCCGTGAAGCCAGCGTGCTCCTCAGACAGTTGACAGAATCTTTAGCATTCCTGAGACAAATGACAGCTGCAGTTCCTCTTAGTCTGGTCCAGCTTCAAGTAGTTATGATCAAGACCACTTGTGGTTTAGTCTTACACTCTGCAGCCTTGAAAGATCTGTTATAATATGACCTCGAAGTTTAGTTTTTCTAATGCCTGGATTAGAGGTTTTTTCATAGATAGGAAAATAATTAAACTCGTTAACACAGCTCTCATACAATACACAAAAATATTATCATAGAATGAATCATAGAATGGTTTGGGTTGGAAGGGACCTCAAAGACCATCTAGTTCCAACCCCCTGCCGTGGGCAGGGACACCCTCCACTAGACCAGGTTGCCCAAAGCCCCATCCAGCCTGGCCGTGAACACCTCCAGAGATGGGGCATCCACAGCTTCTCTGGGCAACCTGTTCCAGTGCCTCACCACCCTCACAGTGAAGAATTTCTTTCTAACATCCAATCTAAATCTACCCTCTTTTAGTTTAAACCCATTACCCCTTGTCCTATCACTACACTTCCTGATGAACAGTGCCTCACCATCTTTCCTGTAGGCCCCTTCAGGTACTGGAAAGCCTCAATTAGATCTCCCCGGAGCCTTCTTTTTTCCAGGCTGAACAATCCCAACTTTCTCAGCCTGTCCTCATAGGAGAGAAGCTCCAGCCCTCTGATCAGAATTGTAAGGTTTCTTTCCATTTCATAATCTAAAGAGGGGCAAACAACTTTAATTCTAGTATAGTTGGATAATATGCTTATTATCTACTAATTTTTGTAAGCAGAATTTTTTCAATCTTAAGAACTTGAAAGGAGAAAATTCTTAGCATCCCTGCAGAAATGTTTTCTAATGTCTTACAGTGGTATTTATTAAATCAGGTCATTTACTGATTTTCTTCAAAATCCGAAACATTTTGTGTGATTTCATTTTCCCATCTGAGATTACATCATGGATAACAATGTAGTGACACTTAATTGCTGCTCTAATTGTGAAACATATTTTAAGTACATGGCAAGTAAATATGTCTCTAGCTTCACTTGTCATACGTATTATTCCTGCCATTTGAAATATCTTTGGTATGTTACACAAATATTTTGTTTTAATCTTAACTGTAAAGGATGAAAACAGAAACTAAGAATTAGTCATGAAATATCCAAACAAAATTGTTCCCCTCCCTCTGCAATACACAACAGCCTCCACAATTTCTAATACTGATTTTCTCATCATGAATTTCTTTCTGCAGCTCCAAACTAAAATGTTTAGTCTTATAGGATAATAATATAACTAATCCAACAGCCTTAATTCTGTAGCAATATTCTTTAGCTTTCCTTGGTTTCTCTTTTTATCTCTCCAGAAATCTCAGCAAATGAAAAAAGTTCATGTGACCAAACATTGTTGGCTTTTCAAGTGCTGCTCTTTCTTGCCTGAAGAAACAAACAAACAAACAAATCCAGCAATATGGCTAAGATTTGGGATGTAAATGTTAAAATATTTTGGCATTCTAGTAAATTATTAATTTAATCCCAGATCGTAGGAAACACATAAATATGTTTTTGCTGCAGTCACATGCCAGATAATACAAAAGATTGCTAGAATTCAGGACTTATCTAAATTTAGGAATGTGTCTGTACAAGAATACCTGAAAAGAAAGGCCATACATCACTAGAGAGAATGTATATAAAACTGTGTTGAGATACTTTTATTTTCAGAGTTTTCCTATTATAATCATGGTTGGATTGTGAATAGTTGCACCTTGTGTATTGCCAGAAAAAGAAGTCTTAGTTTGTCATTTTTTCATTGTATGAAAATTTTTATTTGTTACACATGAAAAAGTTGCTTACTGACACCCTTGGAGACTGAAATTCCCTGCCCGGATTGGTGCAGTTCAGCTGGGATCTGGCGTGTATGCTTCTTGGTTTCCTTTTGGAGGGGAATTTACCACATGTCACTGCCTCTTTGCTACATCACCAAGAACAGCAGCTTTTGTACTTCATTAGTTGTCCACACAGGACTGAGTGGTGACGGCTTGGCTCAGCTCTAAACTGCAGCGTTCATTTCTCAGCACATTACATGGCTGTTATTAATCCAAGGTACTTTCAAGGACTTTAAGTACATTGTAGATCCTTTCTGAAAAGAACGTTTTGCTTCGTCTTAGGAAGCCTCTCTTGGTGGCCAGAGATCTCTTGCACATCAGCACTGAAAGCATATATTTTAACAGTCTTTCATATTGTAAAACCCTCAAATGCATAGAGACCAGAACCACGACCCAGTCGCCTTAAAGCAGAAAGACATCTTAAGAAGAAATGAGGTTACGATAGCATATGCCAATGTTAGTTATACAAGAAACATTAAATGGTGGCAAGAGAAAAGCTAGTCTTCCTGCAACTGTTGTGGGTTTTTTTTTTGTTTTTGTTTTTATTTTTTCCTAATTTAGAAAAAATAGAAAGGAAATTGTTCACATGGAAGCAAAAATTACTAATGAAATGTATATTAACACTTGAAGGGGGAAATATCATCTCTTGTAACTTCATTTTCAGCCCTGTAAAAAAACAGATACTTGCTTAACACAATCCTGAGTTCATTTGTCAATCAAGCTTTGGATACCAGGGGCTGGTTTGGCAGCCATCATTCCAGATACAAGGCATAGATAAAGTTCAGTATTGAATGACAGGGATTCAAAGTGAAGGGAGTGGGAGAAAAAACAATGTAGACACGGGGGTTATATAATGTACATTCTACGTTCGAACACTACTTAAAGCTAATATTACAATGTTTCTCATGCTCAGCATTCTTAAATCTAGGAATAGTTCCTTCCAGGACACCAAGCCCTTTTAAATTAAATTTATGAATTATTTAGTATAATATATACAGTACCAGTACATACTTATTCATCCAAAGAAAAAGAAATACCAGACTTCTACTTGAATTACCACATTTACAATACCCCTTCCTTTAGAGTAATTTTTAACACAAAGAGAGCTCTTTGAAATATAGCAATACCAACAGATTTATTCTATTTTTGTATTTCATTATGTTTTAATTTACCCACACTAGTGGGACTTTCTTGTCACTGATCCAGACTTGATTTTCCTCCATTATTCATGTTTAGATGCTTCTAGAAGTGATCCTATACTAATGGAAAATACTGTGTATCTGGCATCCTTACTAATGTGTTCAAGTATTCAAAATACTTAAGTATGTGCAGCTTTTCTCAATCAGAATAGCTGAGCTATATGTAAAACTCAGAGGGACTGTAACATTTTTTGATACAGGTGGAATTGTTCCCTAGTGTTTCTCCTTCTGTTAGTCAGGTTTCCTGCAAGGGCTGCTGCTTCTGAAACACCTCCCCACTGACAATTTTCATCTTCTCTTCTTAGACAGTAGCTGAGATACTTTTCTCCTAAGGTGTGACTTTTTTATGTGTGTTTTAACTTCTGTATTGACTGTGTGAAAATTTCTAACAAAAGGACAACACAAGATCAGCCAGAGACCTTAAGATTTTCTTGCTCCTTTTAATGTTTTTAATCTTTTATTCTCACTATTAGCATAAAAGAATGGTGCATCCATTTTCAGGTGTAATAAAAAATGACTAAACTCCATTCAGGGTCTTCCTCAGGTGTAACCCATATGCATGACACATTAAAAGTGAGCCGATATTAAGAGGCTAAATAATCAACATGCAAGTACGTTCTTGAATGTCTTTCTATATTAGCACATGGTTGGACATAGTGGCTACAGACTGATTTAAATTTTTCATAGACACAGTGGAAGTAGTTTGAAACTTCAAATCTCACAAAAGAAGCAGTGTTCTTTGACCGAGATCACAGGGATTAGTTACAACAGCTGTATTGATTATGAAGGTGGTATAATAATCAAAGAGGTTTGCTCTTTTTCCCCCCCACACTTCTGGAGAGTAAAGAACCTGATTATTCCTACACCTCAGAAGATGAGCAGTCTGACTTCTCTATTCCATTAAGATAATTTGGTGTAAAAGGACCTTAAAGCTGCATTGGTGTAGCTGAGCAAGAAACACCAGGTGCTGAATGGTACTCTTCTGACATTGGCATAAGCAACTGCCAGATGTTATAAATGCAACCTCTACTGAAGGCCAGAAAACCAAGGTAAAAGCAACTGTGCAAGTCATGAATCACTTCAGTAATGAATAGATAAATGTAAGGACAGAAAGGAGAGGAAAATAATCTAACTGTAGGTTGTGCTCTTTGCCTTTCTTCTCCTAGCAGGTGGTACTCCACTATCCCGTACTCTCCTGTACACATCACTTCCCATTGATAAGCAGGTAAAAGAAAGGTAGGCACAGATCTAGGCTGTGCACCCAGTCAGTGGAGACAGGAAGATTTCATGGGTTGAGCCCCACATGGGTAGCATCATTTGGAAGAACAGTGATAATGCTGCTACAAAACTCACCTCCTGCACTTCTAGGAAATACTGAGCCAGCTCTGCTGCATTCCAGGATTCTTGTACGCCATTGGAAAGTGTTCAATGACAGTGTTGGGATCTCCACGCTTCTGCAGTTACCTGTTCATCACGCTAATATTTATGACTGAGCTTGTGTCTGTTGAAAATCCTGAAACAATACTATAAAGTTATCTTGCAGCATAAAAGCAGGCTATTAAATCACGATGACACATGACCTCTTTTTATTTTTTATTGTTTTCTTATTCCAAGATATTATTGCTTACAACAATAGACTTTTCTTTATGCAAAGAGAAATGAGTTGTACAGGCATTAAGACTGTATTTCCTTTCAGAACAGTGATGCTCGTCTTCCACACAAGTAATTCTGTTCCATTGTTACCGCATATAGAAATGCATATTTTAGCATGAATAGGTTGAGAACACAGTGAAGTGTTTCATTACTATGTGATCTTGTACGGCTCCTTGTATTAAACCACTCTTTGTATACTTGACTATCAGGATATCTTCCCTGAAACCATAGTAAAGTAGCTAGGCCAGGTTCAGGAGCTAGTCAGGAAGGTGATGGCTGATTTTGATGACATTTAAGGTATCATGTGTCTAGATTTGATAATGAGTTTATTGCCATGGAATGTATACGAAATATGATCTGAGAAGATCTGAGCAGATTCTGGCAAAAAGTGCCAATCATCCCTTAAAAAAAAAAAAAAAAAAAAAAAAAAAAGCATAGGAGCTTGCAGATGCTTATTAATGACACTTTATTAGACTAACAAAGTGATTATTTTTATAACTTTCGAGTAGTACAGAAGTGCTGCATGTGCCTATTGAACATAAGGACCTATGAAAATTTACATTGTCTAAGTTGCTAAGGCAGTAGTGGTTTTGTTTTCCTGTCAAAATGTAAATTATTGTTACTTACATGAACTACCACTCTACTGCTGTACAGCAGATGTCGCTTGAATATATCCATACCTTTTAAAGGACTCCTTACCTATTCTTTCAGACAGTTTAATACAGAGATATTCTCTAGCATATTATAGCTCAGAAAAGCATTGTGTAAGTAGTCCCAGAACTTTCTGTCTGCAGGCGCTCACCTGATGGTGAGGGAAAGCTGGCTAACACACTACCAAGAAGAGATGAATAGAGATGAAAAAGAGATGAAAAGAGATTCCTGTATCTGAGATGCAGGATAATTCATTTAAGCTTCCTGTATGTGTCACATGCTCTGTGTGGTTCTTCCTCAAGGTGTAGAGTTACAGACAAAAGAAAGCAGTATTGTTTCTATTGGAGGAATATAAAATGATGGATGTCTTTGAATTATATCAGACTAATTTTTCCCGAGAAAAAGCTGGAAAACTTGTTAATGCTGTTTGTGATTCATCGGTTGTGGATAACACAGATTGGAGGGAAGGCAGGTAGAGGGAATTCTGAAGAGATCCAAGTTGTAACTGGGGAAAAAATATGTAAATTAATAATCTTGTAGACCAATACTGAAATGAGGCTCTGGGTTGGAAACACTGGTCTTCTGATTGTACGGTATTTGTGACCATTCCTTTGGAAAAAGTAAAATAAGAGGAGTCCTTGCCTGAATTCCCATTTAATCTTTGCTCATTCTGGGTAAGCATGTGTCTAGTGGTAAGCTGCAGTAAAACCTCAGAGGATGAAACTTTTCACAATTGTTATAATAAAGTGTTTAAACTGGAAAATGTGTGGACTTTGCATGTGAAGGGGGATTTTGTAGCATGATTAATATGAATAAATACATATGCTGTAGTGGCGTAAACCAGTATAAGTTTGCTGACCCTGATTCTCTGACCTTTTAGCTCAGATTATATTCTTTTTGAACATTAGCCCAGACCACTGGCTCTTTGATACTCAGTGACTGTCTCAGCAGTTCTGTAGTTTACAGTCTGGCTCCAGTGGCTAGATGCAATCCAAAGGTTAAAAATAAACTTGAACACTGCTTACAATTCCACTCTCTCTTTTCTCTCAGCCATAGCTGGCATACAGATATTCTTGCATAATTCTTTCTAGAACACTTTACCACTTCTAAAAGCAGTTTCCATTTTCTTTATGCCTTATCAATGGGGTAACAGGGCTATAAAGAAGAAAAAAGCCCCAAGCAATCTGCCCCCTTAAAAAAAAAAAAAAAAAAGGTAGCTCTTCTGATTTACTGGAATTCCCCATGTTTACAATAGTGTACATGAGAACTGTCTTAGCCCAGCCTCCTGCAAGATCCATATGACATGAGTGGGCGTCTCAGTTTAGCACAGTAATAGGAAGAAAACAATAGATCTCCCTTTTTTGATATTTTTTTTTTCCTCCCTATAATTCAAATCTTGGTTCATTTAAGAGATCCTCCAGGGAACATTTCAAGAGGCAACTTGAAAATATAAGAGAAACCACACCTATCAAAATCACTGACAATAAAGCTAAACAGCTTGTTGATGTCAGTGGTTAGAGAAATGCATTAAGAAATGCATGATGTCATGTTGAAATTGCATATCCATTGCAAGCCAAAATATCTTTTGACCCTGGTTGTAGGCTATGAAGAAAATCAAGCATCACTTTCTTAGATGTATATCTGATGTGGGGAGTATTTCAATCCAGTAAACTTTTGAAAATATTCTCTTAAAATATTACTGTAGTGTTGACAATATAAAGTCAACTTCCTAGAAGTTGACTCTTCCTGCAAATTTTGACTTGGTATCTTTATATATACATAAATTTATGAGAATGCATAATGAAAGGAAAATCCTGTGGAAAAATAGGACTTGATTTCTCATCGCATTGCCTTAAAGTATCTTTCTTTTTAAGAAAACCAAGTGTGCAGACAACTCCATAAACATCTAACTAGAATTTTCAGCATTCTGAAATTCTCGGACTGAATTCTGAGCATCTGATTGACTTCCTAGTATAGACAGGGAAAATCACACTCTGTAATGTTAGCTCTTTGTGGTTGAACATCGTCTTCCACAGGAACTGCCAGACATTGTTTCTTCTGTCAAGAGGATTTACTTCCACAAACCTGTACTTCAGAAAGATTGCCAGTTCTGAAAATGAGGGGTGGAAAACAGCCCTGCAATCCTTCAGTGAGGGGAGATGAAGATGTTGCTTTTGTGGTTATGTTGTCTGCTGTAATGATTCTCCTATTATGCAGCATATATTTCCCTAATCTGAAAGTACTAAAGTGTAGCAAGTATTACTTTAGAAAATATAAAACACAGTTCTCTTTCCCCTCTCCTTAACAGTCTGATAAAGACAACTCTGATTTTAGACATGTAACGAAAGACAACCTGGAACTTTCTTTTCATGTACAGCAATAGTTAATTAAGCCCAGGGAACTGATGTATGTCTTATATTACACAAAGGCTAGCACTATATTAAAGAAGCATCTGTTTGGTATCCGTAAATTTATCCAGTCTCGGGTTAGCTTAGCCAGGCTGGGGTTACAGTAGCAGACATTCAGGTATTTCAGAGATAACCATACAAAAACACAGATCTGACTGTATTTTTCAGTTATACTGCATAGCAAATAGCAAAGTTTCCTTTCAGAATTTCTGTTAACAAGTAGATTTTGGCAAGATGCTTTGAGTTTTGACTTCCTCCTGGGACATGTCTTAGATTTTGGTCTTTTCAGACAGGCATGTATTTTGAATGCTCTTTGCAGGATCTCTGATTTGGAAGTGTGGTCTGAGGGGTGCTAGAAGGTGTCTGGGAAATTTAGCTGTTGGTTTCAATTTGTCCCTCTCTATGCATGAAGTGCTTGAGCAACGAAATACACTTTCTAGACTACTGCTTTGTTCAGCCACTCTCTCGGAGCATGTTACAAATGTAAGATGGTACACCGATAGGCCACAAATTCCCAGAGCCAAAGACAGGGGCAAATATAATTCATATTTTCTGTAGGGAGTATAAGGAAAGCAGAACAGATATTTAAGTGAAGAACAGCTGTCATAACATATCCCTGACTCACCTATTTTCTCCACAACATCATCTATCTGTTGTGCTTTTAATAGTTTACAAGTACAAAACTGCTTTTATCACAGATATGCAATACACCCACTAAGTCCTTCTGTGTTGGGAACACCTGTCTTCCTGTTACACTGTCACTATGACATGAATAAAAATTATACTGTGCTGAACAATACACAAATGCACTACATAATTCATCTGAGAGAATGTCTAAAATTAATCAGACTGATGCACCAAATAAACTATTTTACAGAATACAGGAGTCCAAGGAAATGAGGAGAAACACTAGTCGGTGTTAAGTCTAGTTTAGAAAACTAAACACTTGGGTCCCATTCCCTGATGACTGAAGATTAGCATCAAAAAAGCAGCCATGTGTCCCTCAGGAACCTGACTTAAAAGGAGGCCGTGTCATATTGAATTATACAGGTGCAGAGGATGGAAAAGCTAACCCTAGCCATGTCCCTGTCCCTGTCCCAAGTTGTACACTGCATACAAAATCCAGAATTATTTGGTTAAGTCTCTTATGATTTTCAATCTTCATGGCTTTTGAGAGTTTTGAAGGTAGGTGCTGATGTCTGGTTTCCCTTGTGCATTTCCTTTAATGTATCAAAGGCAACGTTAGGCGGAAGTAGACAGAAAGCTACTTCATAAGGAAAATATTTGGTAAATTGTGCTGGAAAAGCTTAAAAGTGGACTCTGATCCTGAGAAGTGATCATTTTTAAATAGCTCAATACATTCCTGTCTCCCCTCTGTCCCCACCCTTTTACTTCTTAGTAGGCTCAAAGTCAATTTTGAGAAGTAAATGAAGTTCACAATATGCCCACCAGATGGGATTTTGCTATCCTTACTTACTTCTAATCTGTTTTCCAACCTGTGATAAACATCCTACGAAAGGTAGTTATTAGTGCGTATTGCACTTTGACGTTGTATTCTCAGACGTTCCCTCTAAAGATTTTTGAAAAACAGAACCAAAAACAGAGAATACTGCTGTTGCTGTTTACAGGAGTGGATTGTTGCCAATGGAAAAAAAAAAAAAAAAAAAAAAGAGGTAATATAGCACTTATCACACACACTTTTCTGGGGCTTTTGTGGGTTTTTTTCTCCCCTCCCCCCCCAAATTGCAGAATTATTTTGCCAAGGTGCAGGGCTTTGGACTTGCCTTTATTGAACTGCATGAGGTTCCAATCAGCCCATTTCTCCAGTCTGTCAAGGTCCCTCTGAAAGGCAGCACAAATTTCTGGTAAATCAGCTGCTCCTCTCAGTTTGGTATTATCAGCAAACTGGCTGAGGGTATGCTCTGCCCAGTTGCCCAGATCATTTATGAAGATGTTGAACAGGGTTGAACCCAATATTGACCCCTGGGGTACGCTGCTAGTTACTGGCTTCCAGCTAGACTTCGTACTGACCTCCAGCTGGACTGGTCATAACACTGAGCTCAACTGTTCAGCCAGTTTTCACACCACCTCACTGTCTGCTCATCTAGCCCGTACTTCATCAGCTTCTCTATGACGATTTAATGGGAGACAATGCCAAAAGCTTTACTGAGCTCAAGGTACATAATATTCATGACTCTCCCCTCATTTATCAAGTCAGGCATTTCATTGTAAAAGGTTATCAGGTTCGTCAAGCACGACTTCACTTAGTGAATCCATGCTGACTACCCCAATCACCTTCTTGTCCCTCATGTTTTGTCCTGCATGTGACTTTTCTCCAGCCCCATCTGTTCTTTAGTTCAGACTCCAGCTAGGAGCAGGGAGTTTCCTAGTTCCTGACTGCTGCCCTTTAAGTGAACATGCTGTCACCTAGTACTTCTTGTCTTTACTTCTTGTCTTCTTTGCATCTGAACTCCATTTGCTGTGACCACAATATCTCTTTCCACTCTTCTTTCCCAGCTGAAACCACTGGAAGTGGCCATTCAAATCCTGACAGGGAGTAAGTTAAATATACCATATGACGTTTGACAACAATGAGAAATATTTTTGTTTAAACAAAGGTCACCATTGGCTGTGATAGTAGCAGCATGTCACATGTAATTAATTTAATTCTGCTTTTAAATTAAACAAGCTGTAGTCTGGCAAGTCTACTAAGGAGTGAGAACTATGTTTGTTTCATTTTTGTCTGTTTCATCAGATATTCTTATACTTTGAAAATTCTTCCTGTTTTGAGATGGAAACAAAATATATTTAAAAGGTTGAATCTTCATGGAAAATAAGCAATGTACAAAAAAAAAAATAAAATCATCAGGGTTATTTTAAAAAGCCAAATGGAATCCCAGACACCTAATTTTGTTTTATATGATCAAAGACAAGAAAAACAAACTCCTATTTCAATAAGAAAATTGAAATATTTTTCTTAATAGTTGAAGTATTCAGATAACAACATTTCAATCCTCCAAAATATTTTAATGTTGAACTGGAAAATAAGTAATTTATCAAAACATTTTAAGTTAAATAAATTGGCAATTTTTATAGTTAATTCAAATAGAAAAGTTCAGTGCTAGGCAAATTTTACTAACCTATTCCTTTTTGAAATTGCTTAGGCTACATGTTTGTTAATTAATCATTGCACCAAAAAGCCACCCAAAAATGTCTCTGATACTATCAAAATAACATGCAAGAGAAGGTCCCCTTTAACAGATCACAAGTACAGCAGGTTTTGCTCTGAAAGTGTCCTTCATCTATGGATGGTATAAGCAGATATTAATTGTTACTTTTTTTAAAAAAAGCTGGGAGTTGTGGTGGGAAGGGATAACTTGGAACCAAAAGCTACCAAGTCCTTGAACTTGTAGTAAAATCTGCTACTTCTTTGTGTGTGTGACATTTTTTGCCTGTAGCCCTACTGTAACTGGGTCTATCTAGGATTTTCTGAACTTTGAGAAGATGATAACATGATATGCACTTTTTAATGCAGAAAATAGGTAAATGTTGTTTATCACATGTGCAAAGACTGCTGATTATTAGTTTGTTATGTATTACTTTAAATATTAAGAAACTCTTCTGGTTATCATATCACAGTCCCATCTTCATCTTGATTTCACCCTGAATTTATTTTCCTACAATCAATCATAAACCAAACCTGTAAGTTAAATCACTAACATGACCATAAGAAAGGGCACAGAGGACAGAAAGGAGCAGGACTATAAATCCGGTTATAAGAGTGTTTGCACTAACCATGACAAAATTACTAATTGGTTAAAAGACTAAGATCATTTAAAGCTAAGCCTAATGGAAAGCTCCAAAGTGATTAAAACCAGAAATAAAACACTAATCTGAGTCTGGCTGTTTTAGTGCTGGAACTGGAATAAATACATATATATCTTTACAAGCTCGTGGCTGTCTGTTCATCTGGGATAAACCAATGCTCTACTGTTGACATAGTAATTCTCTCCCTGTAATACATTAGTTCTACACCTGATCTTTGAAGCTTAAATGAATTGTACTTGGCCACTTGAAAATGAGGAACACATCTGATACTATAGTATGTTACATGTGAGTTATTCTGCAGGTAAACTCTGTTACAAGAGAAGGAATTTTTGGCTGCCAAGTGGCACCTGCGTACCTCTTCACTTGATAACTTGGGAAATCTGTCAAATTCCTTGGGTAGGTTTATCAGAAGGATTTAAAACTTGCAGGGCAAAGTGGATTAGAAGAAGATTAATATTTAGAACACTGTAACTTTACAGATTAAAAGCCAAACACATGCTTTTTAGAGAAGGGTGAAGACAGATTGCTTTAGATTTTTCCCGAATATTCACACTCAGGTGTATACATCTTTTATTGCTGTTATTTGCTATGGTTATGCACCTATGTACATTCTGACTTTTGCTGGAAGTTTAAGATGCTGAGATATAGTCATATTCTCAACTCATGTAACATTTCTGATGGGACTAGAGTGAAAAGGTCTGTTCTGATTTATAACCCTAGGACAAATATGCATAAACAGGAATTTGATTAAGATCTGGCTTAAGTATCCTGTCTCCTCTTGTTGCTGTTGGGAGAGGGGATGGGGTTTTAATGGTTGGTCTCAATTTTTTTAATTCATTTTATATTTAAGACACATTGAAAAGGACTAAGAAATTAAATTAAACTTTATGGACTAGTAGAACTTCATACCTTCTTATTATAACTTGAGTTTGCATGAAAAAAATACAAAGAAAAACTTGAAACCAAAATTTGGTTTCAAATTTAAGTTGGGCCTTTGGAATCCAATAACATAAGTGCAGCTGATGAGAGAACTGGTTAGAGACATTATTCTTGACTCATAATAAACAATGATCTCGGCTATGGGTATCTATGGCACAGATGTGTCTTGCTCCATCAGAGGGGAAAGTAATGAAAGCAAGGGAGAATTCTATCACTTGGCATGGCATTAGCTGTCATGCTTGCCCTTCTGAAGTATATGTCATGGTTTTTGAAACTAAAGAGGCAACAGCTATCAAGGAAGGAAATACTAATTCAGCAACAAAGCTTTCAAACCAAATATAAAATATCTGGAGTTAGGACATGTTCCATAAAGTTTCTCCTCTTGGAAGTGCATATCTCACTAGAAAGACTCCTCTCTGAGAAGATGGGGTTTACTCTTCACTGCTGCTAGAAGGGTAATTTACATCTGCATTTTCTCTTATGAAATATGGGAATAATGAAGACTCTTTCTGTCAGACAATCCATGCATACTCACATGAATAAAAGTAGCATGATGAAGCCTTTACTTGAATCATGAAAACACAAATATTGATTGGTATAGTGTTGCTAGGTAAATCACCTGAACATTTGTTGTGTTACTGCATCCTCTCTAGAGTTATAAAGGCTGATTCAGCTGTTCTATTGACATATAGATCACGGTTAACTTATTATTTATTAAGCCTTAGGAGAACTTTTTGGCAAGTCCATTTGGCTTGCACTAGGGAAATCTGTGCTACAAGTGCTTAAACAATATTTGGCTTACTTGTAGTACAGTAACATCATTACCTGCATTGCCAGGGTCTTGTTCCAGAGATTTACATGTGGGGCGATGACATCACTGTGGTTGTTTAACATTTACACCTCATCTGCTGAATCATTCTGGAATAAGAAATGTGCCTTTAATGTAAAACTCTCAATTACACATCATTTGCCTCCCCATATTACAAGAAAGGAATCATCTTATAGGACTGTTCACGATGATCTCCCTGGAATCTTTATGACACCTCACAGTGTAAGACAGCATTTCCATAGCACTTCATCATCACGGTGTTTTATCACCTAATAGCATTAATGATTACTTAAGAAGACCAACTCTGATGGAGGTGAGTTGGCGAGAGATCCAGAACTTTAGACTTCTAAAGTTGCATTAGCCTATAATTTTGTTAATTACTAAGCAGAGAGGTACAGAGGGGAACTGCAGAGCTGTGGTTTGTATCTGTGACATATGCAGCCTAGCAACATTTCAATTCCAGTATTACTTATGTCAGTTATAAAGGGATTTTAGTATGTGATGAGTCAATGATACTGCATTTGACATGGGTTAACGCTCTTGTTCTTCTTTCTGTACAATGTATGCATTTCAGAAAACAACACTTGGAATGGGGACTAATTATTTTCCTTAATTATAGCCTCTGCACAGAAGCTGTAGACATAGGCTGAACTGTTGTCCCACCTCTAATATGGTCACTGCACTAAAGGACTGAGACATTTGGGGGGTTGTGGTAGATTGCATAACTACTATTCACTTCAAAGGCATTTATTATTTTGAAAGATTTTACTTGTTTTGAAAAATTTCCTATTGGTTTGGGCAATATTGATGAAATCATATTTCTCAACAGCCATGAAACTATTAAATGTGGCCATCTGAGTTGCTGGATTCCTAAATCAGACTATGCTCCCTAAAGACTTAGCTTGGGAGCAAGGGACTGCATGCACTTTTGCTGCTGGTCTTTTCTGGGTGTGTGCTAGTAAAGTCTCTGCAAAAATTAGTGACCAGTCTCCTTTTCATGAAAACCAAGAGTCTGTTATTTTTCTTGTTTCCCACACTGCAACAAGCACATGAGCACAAACATTTTTTTCTCATTTTCACTTACTTTAACAAATAGTTTTGAGAAATCCTCAGATATGCAACAAGGACAGATTTGACTTTATGGATCCAAAGCTTCTTTTAGGTGTTTTTAAGGGGTACTTCAGGGGACTGTCTTTCATTTATTGAGAAGGGTATTCTTGCAGGAAAAGAGTGATAAATTTCTGTCTCCCTTTTCCCATTTCTTACTCATCAGACTATGTTTCCTACAGCTTTAGATTTCACAAAGCTTGAAAAGCATAAAGTCAATAATCAAAAAGGCTGTATTATGCTTCTGGAGAGAAAGGTTTAGTACCCTTATCTGTGTCTTGCAGCCATAGCAAACACACGAACTAGGCAGGACTGGAGGACATTCAGGTTTGGAAGAGGTGGTTCAGGATTGGCAGGATTTTGACCTGGAATACATCTCTTTCTGACACCCAAACTCTGGGGTTTTTGTTTGGGTTTTTTTTTGTTGTTGTTGTTGGTGGTGGTGGGGTTTGTTTGGTTGTTTGGTTGTTTGCTGTTTTTTTTTCTGGAGATAAACTCACTAGTTCACATTATGCTAAGCGTTATCAATTCTTGCCAGCAGAAGTACAATGCATCACAGCTACTGCTCTTTCAAAGACCAACAGAAAAGTAGAATAGATGTTATAGACTTAAAATAGTAATAATGATTACATCTGGGAGACAAACTCTGAACATAATACAGAAAAAGCAGTTTCTCTTTTTTAGTTTCTAACACTTAAGCATCCCAGAATCTTGGGCAGTTACGTGTATCATTGCCAGTGTCACTATGGATGCTAGAAGCAAAGTTACAGTAAACCAGACACTTCTGGGTAAGCTTTGCAAATGCATGATTGTAGCCAGAAAGAATAGGTGGGCAAAGCCATAAAACTCCACCAACCTCGTAAACAGGAAAAAAACATATTTAAAAACAATCTGTAGCAATGCTTGTCTCTTATGTTTACAAAGTCCTGGCCCTCTTAAAGTCTCTTAAGCATTATTGCAATACAAAAAAACCTAAAAAGGCATATAGAGATGCACAAAGTTGGGGTAATTTTTTTTGCTTTGGATCCCAGAACACTGAAGTTAAAAATCACAATTAGCTCTTTGCAATAGTCAAAAGCTACAGATGAAGTTGCAATGGATAATTATCAGAAGAACTTTGAAGACCTCACAGTTGGATGTAGGTGACTGAATCTTTATTCACATCCATCTCTGCCATATTTTTTGCATGTATGTAAACCACTGTGGTCTAATTCTTTTTGTTTATAGTGTTCTATGAGTTTGAAATAAACATGTATCACAGTACTTGAAACAGTCCGCCATTACAAAATTCTTGCTCCATATTGGTTTACATGAGGTTTAAAAAAAAAAAATAATAAAAAAATTGTCATACAAGGATGAATTGGAAGTATAGAATCACTTAACACTCAGGCTTGTAGTCTTAAGTCTGAAAAGTTGTTTTAGATAAAATCAGTAAATTCTTCTCAAAAAAGTCAGCTTTACTTCTCAAAATTCTGTTTTGCTTCAGAGTAGTAGAACCTGAAAGTGACTTCATTAGTCAAAAAGCATTGAGAAACTGCTTGAGAAAGAGTCAATACTATGGCAATAAATTTAGTAGTGAAACCACAAAGGGCATATATAGCACACCATACAAAACCATCACTTTTGGAGAAGATTGTTTGCATCAAACCAGGTAATAAATATTTTCCCTCCCTTTCAGTTTTAGAAAAAGACAACTGCAATTTTTAAAAACATTTATTACATTTTACTCAGATGACATAGACAGGATTTCTATTACTAAAACAAAATAATACACAAAGTCCTATAGAGGGACTTCACTGCACATTTAAAGCTGATGGTGCACAGTGTTGAATGCTGCATGACTAGCCCTGTCTTTCAGATGGGTATTAAAACAAAGCCATTTTTGCTCACTCATTCCAGGAAAGGCAACAGCTTAGATCACGTTCCCTTTATTTAATCCTTAAAGTGCTACTAAATTTCTTCTTCTTCTAACTGTTGCCCTTAATGATTACAATCCAGGCTCTGGAGCAGTATAACTTATTAAAAATCTCTAAGGAAATTGTGCTTGTCCTTAGACTTTCAGGCTTCTGATATGTTTGTTACCAAATACATTTCAATTTTCAGAGCCTTTTAAAGTACTTTCAGTAGTGAGAGAGTGATCCTACCTTTTGCTTTCCTAATTTACACTCATCATAGAGTGAGAGAAAGGAGAATGACAAGACCGTAACAATTTACTGTTGCATTTGAACACTAACAGTGCTGGTGAAGTTTCAGCAGGTATGAGGGCTGGTCTGGCTAAGGGCTACAGAAAGATTTAAGCTTTTTGCTGTGCTAAAAGACCGTGCAAAAGGCTGGAAATGAAACATCTCTTGCTGCAGGTAAAGAGGAATACTTGAGAAGTCATTAAATTCCTCTCATTTAAATGATCTTCAGCTTCAAGACTCAGCCCCTATAGCATTAAGCTTTTCCTACAGGCAGGTGTACCTGAAGCTGCTGCACCAGCCCAGGGATTTGGGTAAAAAGTTTCTGGGGAACATTCCAACCTTCATTTCTGTGACCCAGATTGCTGCCCAATCTAAAGCCTTCTGATCACATACCTGTGTCTCTGAACATATCTTCCCAAAGAAATGAGGTATTCATTGAGGAGTAGGGAATGCAAATGACTTGGTAGCTTTTGTTAGTTGAATTCCCAGAACAGGTGCCGTTGAGCTAAATAAAATACATAGAGTCAGGTATAATGGAATTGGTGTACCTTCCAAACTATAACTTGGTACTATCAAAGCTTTGGCACATCAAGCATTACAGTGTAAGCAGGTAATGATTTGAACAATTCTGGACTTTTATTTTGCTTTTCTACCATATGATATGTTGTTGCATATAGTTTTCTTCAAGCAAAAAAAGCCATTCAATCATTTTGATTTGCTTCATGGTTCAGAATCAAAACAATACAGCTTTTTTAAATATTGAAAAACTATAAACTTCAAATCCTTATTCATTTGAATGCCACAAAACAAATTCTCCTCAAGTCTATCCAGAACCACCTAGTTTCACACCCAAACAGTGTGAAACCACAGATTTTTGTGTTTCCTTGATACAAAACCATAAGCTAGTTCACGTTCATTTGGGACTAAGAACATCTGGCATTAAAAGATGATCAAAACTGGCCAAAAGTCCTTGCTGTTATAAGAGGTTTATGTCTTTCAGTGCTTGTACACAGAAACTTCTGACTAACAGCAAATGATCATGTGATTTCATCTCTAAAATCCACAGGTCTCATTCTGGTTTTAATTTTAGGGGTGTAACTCAAAGCAATTATTGGGATATCAATGGCATTAATCCCAAGGAAGAAAGTAAATGAGAACAGATTGTGAGCCATGTTGTTACAAATCTGTTGTTTAATGACTAACTCTTCTAATTCCAATATAGCTCAGCCAGATAATTTCCAGTTAGCTTCGTTTTCTTTAAAAAAGGGGTGGAGAGGGGGGAAGCTGGGGACAGGAGTGGTTAGATCAGCATCAAAGGCCTATTAGGGCCGATGAATCCTGTATCTACCAATGAATATTAACAAACATTATTTCTTTAAAAGAAAAAAGGTGATCCACTGTACTCAACTTAATCTAACACACATAGCAACAGAAATACAATTTTTTTTACAGGAGATATTTCTGTAAGCTTTTCTTTTTTTTTTTTTTTTAATGTATATCAATATATAATAGTAAATTTTGTTTATTTGTTGTTTATTTGTTTCTGGTGCTTTTGTGTTTTTTAAGAACCTTCAGACCTGCTATGCTTCTTTCCCATTGAGTTTTTAATAATAGAAAAAGCAGCAATTTAGTCTTGTCAACAATTTTCTAGTTCTTAAGCAAAAGCTAATAAATATATTTGTGCTGATTATAGGTCTATAGTCAGATAACATATCAAGCTCTTCTATTACATCGCTTTGTGGTTAAAGTTTGAAATATAACACACCATACTGTGGTTTTCATTCAGTTATGCAGTGAACACCCCTGTGCATTGTGAAGTCTGTATTTTCAGATTAGCTTGGTTACTATGAAACTCTCAACAAATAAAACTCTGTTGTAATAATAAAACCATCTTTTCTCCTTAGTCCTGTTGACAAGGTTACGTCCTTTATGTCACTAATCTTAGTCTAGACTAGCACTAAGAATCATTCCAGTTGACTCACTGTCTTCATTTGATTCAATAGCTTAAAAGGGTTCAGTGCAGATAGGAATAATGTTTTATATTTGTATTGACACAGTTATAGTTCTTTAATTTCTTACCCTTAATTATGGAAAGAAAGAAGTCAGTCTTCATCTAGTAACTTCACTGTCAAACAGGCTTGGATCAGTTAGTCCTTTCTCAGTACTCTCTCTTTGAGCTGCTGGACATTGTGATGAAAAAAATGCCATATGTACATAGAGAAAAGTCTGTTGATGATTGCTTTGTTAATAGATTCATGGTTTCAACTTGTCAGATTGTTCCTTATGGGAACAGTTGTAAGTGTTTGTAAGTCAGAATGTTCCACTTTGGACACTACTGTTTGTTGGATCAAACAGCAGGACATTTGATTTTACTATTTTTCTCATTCTAGAAGGCCCAGTCTTCTTCAGTATTTTCTTTTCAGAACTATGTAAAGAGTACATTTAGAAACAATGAAGCTAAATCATGAAATGCAAAGGTGAACTGAAAAGAAAATCCAGTTCTTCCATCTCTAAACCAGTTAGTAAATGTGTTTCTAGTCAATTGTTTACTGCCTGGAATAGTCACACCCGTCCTCTGAATTCAGCACTGCCGTGGGGATGTGCAGAAATGTACTTCCCAATTAAATTCTCAACATGGAAATATTGATCCAAAGGTCTTGTATCATTCTTTGGATGAATTGGCAATCCAAATCTCAGTTATTGTTTCGCACTAGTTTTGTGGTAGCTGTAAGAACAAAGTAAATTCTTTTGCACCTGCAGTTTACTCATTAGGTGCAAAACTCCCCATGTAAATTTTTTGAGCTTAAGCTGTACTAAAAGATGCTAAATTGTGGCACTTTTTCACTGGGTATAGAAAATCCATAAATAGTTAACTTACAATGTCTTCTGCAGAAATATCCATACAGCTGTTTCTGAAGTTTGTATGACTGTGCCCATGATTTTAATTTCCCCCATACAATGGCACCAAACAAGAAATTGCTCAAATGTGTTACAGTGAAAGATCTAATGCCTGATGTATCCTGCGACCAGCGCAGAACAGCCAGTGATGGAGACAACAAAATCCCATAACCTTAGCACTGCCCACAAAGCACAATGCAGAGACCATCCAAATAGAACTGAGTTTGGGCAGGAAGAAGCACTAGTTTCCAAGGGATCAGAGACCTGTTTCCTCTATGTCTCCTTGCTATCTTTTGTTCAACCGAGTTCCTTCCAGAAAGTGGATAGCTTCAGAATCAACACAAAGTGGAGGTCCTTTTTGGGATGTTATGGTATCAGTGTGATCTTCACAAAGCCCTATGTGTCCTTTTGTTTTCAACTATATTTTCATACTGCTTCTCGATTTTTCCATTTTCACAGTGTTGTCTCCCTGCAGTCAGAGAACACTATGGTTAGATTTTTTTGCCACCAAATACATTTATAAAGTATTAATTTGCAGTTGAGAATAAAGGGATGGAAGCAGTTATTGGAGAAAAATGGCATGTAAACTATGACCTTCTTTGTAAGACTGCATTTCCAGAAGAAATATCATGAGGGGAAACTACTAAGTCAGCCAGTATAAATTGGATTGGGCAAGTTCCAGTGGAACAATCTGGAAAAACAGGCAACACAGGCAAGAATGTGTTTAATCTGGATGTATCCCAGGTTTACGTAAGTATACAGAAAACTGCTGTATGAGAGGAACAGGATAATTGATGTCACAGTGATATAAAGTACATCCTTGACTTTCTGCATATTTAGCTATGTTTACTCACGTTATCTTACAACGCAGTGTCTTTTCATTAAACAAATGCAAACCACTGCAAGAGAGCACATTCTTCTGTTTCACCCCTATCTTCAGCTCAGAGCTTTCAACAACCAAAGATGTTCTGGCAGAATCATAGCACCAGTGTATCTGTTGGTGTCAGGAGCCAATATATTTTACAGGTACATAAATCTTCCATTAAAAAATGAAAAAGTGTGCATCAATACAGTGTCCCAAGACCTGTTGAAAGCTCATAAAATTTGCCTGGACCCATTCAGTTGCCATTTTCATGAACCATGGTTCATGCAATGAAAGCTGGCTTATCCTTGACTCCAGTGTATTAGTGCTACTTAACCAAGTGGAGGACAGCTGGATATTTTCACCGTGTTCAGAAGCATACTGTATAGTGCCTTACACAGAATGGAGGAGGTGTATTTTTTTCCCTTAGGAACCTACTTCTGAAGGGCTGGTCTAGACTGCAGAGCATAGCTGTGTCTGGGTTTCTATATGTGCAAACACAGAGACCAGACGAGGCTGAGAGGCCAAATTCTACCATCCCTTGGGAATTTTTCCAACAACCACAACCACTGGGATTTATAATCCCAGACACTGCTGAATTGTAAAGAGGTCTAATCATGTATCAATGTGACCAAAACACAAAGAATGATAAATGCCAGAATTGCCTGACAGACTGCTAAGTTTCTAATCTTGATCTTATCTTTAACCTAGGCCTATGTTTGGTAAATATGAACTGTTAGCTGCTTCCACTCACTATTTTACCTAATCATCTATGTGCCTTTTGTGACAATGGGAATGTGGAGGGAAAAATAAGTTATTTTCACTGTCAGCAAAAAGCCAAACTGTTCTCATCATATCTGCCATGCTCAGGAAATAAAGATGGGAGATGATAATCAAGGTCTCTGGGTCCAGCTCTTAAAATTCTCTTTTTGGGCTTCTCTGGTCCGTCACCTAGTAATACAACCCTAATTTGCATATAAATGTGTGAGGTGTGCCATCTGAGTTTTTTTCTAGAACTGACTTATTTGATTAGGACATTATTTCCTCTGATGGAGAAAACCATCCTAAGGGCTGTCTACTGAGGCAATAGAAAGCAGTATGTGAAATTTCTTTATGGTGGTTGAGAAGGTGCTAGACTCACCATTTGGGACTTAGTTTACAGCAAGCTATATTGAAGTGTTTAATGCGCTCCCTTCTTTTGTCAGTTGTCCAGACGCTCCTTTTGTCTGCCTGTACGTTGAAAGATGCAAGTGTTTCTGGTGCTCCTTCCAAAACCTTGGGGATCCCTTGACTGTGGAGGTAATCAGAACACTGATACACTTAGCAGCTTGATTATTGTTGAAAACAAACAGACAGAGCTTTCTGGTGTCTGTATAAAAGAGCAGAATTAACTTCCTAGAGATTTTACAGAGCTGGCTGGATAAGGGAGCGAGACTTCCCACAACGCCTGGCCTGCAGGAAAGATGACAATCTGTGGTGGCATCCCTTGACAGAGAAAATCAGAAAATTGAGAGAGGACACCTCTACTGTGGCCACTCACCAGAAAACCTTCAGGCAGAACTTATATGGTGGGTTAATTGTAAGAATAAGTGCAGAGACGAGCTTATTTCCTGGAGTGTCTAGCTCCTGATTTTCCCACTCTCCTTACTGCATTACTTTGCCACTTAGAGTAAAATTGATGTTTCTACAATCAAGTACAGCTGTGACATATGATCTTTTTCACATAGACTATTGGAAAGAGAGAAATCTCACAGTAGTTTCACCTACTACCAAAAATGTATGTCTATAAATATAATTATAGCTAAAGTTCAAGCTTTAGGTATTAAGAAACTCCAAGTCTGTGGGAGTTAGACCCCCCGAGAAATTTGGAAAATAGGACCAAATTTATTCATATGTTCCCATTACTTCTAGGTGGTTATCTTTAAGTGAAGGACAATATTCCTAGAGCCTTTTTCTGTGGACTTCTGATGTTGGAACAGCCAACTTGTCACGGTAAGAAAACTGAACTATTAAAGTAAAGATGTGAACTCCTGCCCCTATCCATAAAGCACTTCATAAAAGCAAAGCCTGTATTTATGGTACTTTCTTCTGTGGAAAAATTATGAATGACATTTTATGATATAAAGTAATTTCACCTGAGATGCTTTTCTAGCCAGAACATGACACGTCCTACCTCCTCTACTGCAGCTGTCTGAGGGCTTTGTTGTGCTTTAGAATACAGTAGTAACAGGGATGCTCTCCTGCAATACTGTTATTTCTTTCTGGACACTACAACAGTACACAAAATGTCACTTCGCCCAAATACCTCATCATCCAAACAGTGAAAAAATTGACATCATGTGACAACCTAAACCAGCTTTTCTACAAGGCTATATGAAAACATTTGTTTGAGCAAGGGGGTATGTTCATATTATCTTGGAGGTAAGGATGTTTCTGTGCAACAATGCTGGAGGACCATAATTTCCAGGGTGTGTATTCTTTCCATTAATCCAGCTGACAGCGATGTATAATTTTCCCCAGCTCAGCTGCGCTGTTTGATTGCGTACTGGCCAAGACAGCTAAGACATCAGCCAAAGAAGGGGAAGGGAAATGTCTGACTTTTCCAGCAGCAGATTAATGTGTCAAAGGGAGAGGAAGTGAGTATTGAAAATATCAGGTGCACTTCTGAGTTGTGTCTGCCAAAGGGTGGACCTGCATAATCTGTCCCATAACCAGCATTATTACATCAGTACTTGCAAGCCTTAGCTTTGCACTTACAATCTCTAAAATTGAGTATTTGGAAAAGTCCATAACATGCATACATACATACATAAATGCATACACCCATACATTCTATAATATCTCAGGAAAGATTACATCAGCTGAAGATTTATGCAATCCATATAGTTGTCATTGTGTTAAAGAAGGAAGGATGTTTTATTAAAAGTCTCAAATTGCTGTAGCACATCACAAACTATGTGCAGAGATATGGAACCTATCTTTGCTGCTTCTGCTGTCTTATGGTAGCTGCAGAAACAGGAATGTCTCTTTTCCTGTTTTTCTTTTGTCTTTGGTATTACAGCAACAAGAAATGACTTAAAGAAAACCACAGATAGAGAATATGTTTTCAGGATCAGCCTTTAACTTTGAACACTAATGAGATTTTACACAGTTCATTACCTACCTGCAGCAAAGAACCCTGAGTCTTGTACAGTGGTCCCTCAAGCTACCTCCAGTTGCTTTCAGTAGACTGTAAAGCTCTACGTGCAATGGTGACCCCTAACAGTGGAACCAAATGTTGGGAGGTGAGAATGAGCGGTTCAGGGAGCAGAAAAAGGCTGGTGGGTTCCTCATGACACAACCAAGTGGTCAGGTGCATAGCAAGGGAGCTCAGTACAGTGGGTTTGGTGTTCGCCTTAGCTGAAGCTAACCCTGCTATCAAGTGGATAAAAATGCAACCATAATTATCTTGCTAAGCTCCTCAATTTGATCCCTACTGATGTTTCAGGCATTATCTTGGCCTTGCTAACTTGGACACATCAGCATAACAAATTGTGTATGAATAATAACACGGTCTGGGAGTGTTTAGTTTTAGAAAGTTGGTGTTTAAACTAGTGTCCACCCAGGTTGCCAGCACATGAAGACTGGAAATTTGGCATTTTAATCAAGGCTGCTGAGCCAACACTACTGCACAGTGGATCTGTCACTGTTATCAGGAATGTTTTTGTAATGCATATGACTTATTTCACAGTAGTAAATCTGTTCAAGTGCAATTGCCATCTTTTTTGCTTTCCCTGCTAGATTGGTGTGGTTTGGGTTTTTTTCCATGATACAGATGTTTTGTTTTGTGTTTTTCAGATGAGATATAATAGTTGTGAAAGAGTTGTTTATAGTTTCAAAAAAATCCCAAAACTCAGATTAACATTTAAATCTGACCCTGACATATTTCTTTCTTCTGTCTTCCAGGGCTAAATCAATATTTTGTAAAATGCATAGCTCTAAGGATTCCATTGTAATCCATTCGAATAATAAATCTTTTCCATGTCTCTTTCTGCTTCCAAATAGCATCTGTCAGTATGGAAAAACAGCATGAGATAGCATAGGACCTGCATCCAAATAGACCGAGCTATAAATTCTTTATCTGTAGAAACCAGAAGAGGAACAGAGATGATAGAAAAGATGTTTCTGCCTTTTGATCATCCCAGTTATATGGAAAGCAGTATTACTGTTTTTCTTGTATAAAAGCAGAGATGGGGTAAGAACTAGAAAATACCCCTCGTTTTCTCTCCCTGTTAAAATATATGAGTGATTTGGGAAAAACAACGAGATGAGATAAGATGAGATAGATGACAGCATGGGAGAACACGGACTATCTGCCACTTTGCCTATATCTTCATAGGCAGCCTATTCAAATTTTGATATGTCAGCTAGGCCAATTAAATCACTTCTCTTTTTAAACTAAGTAACTTTTCTTTCATGCCGCAGTGTAGCAGGATAAACCTAATAAAAATTAGCTGTAGGAAATATCATGTGCCTGCACTATAGAGATAGAAAGATTCAAGTTCAATATTCTTTATTATTATCACTATTATGAAGTACTTTTTTATTTAAATGCCAACCTTAACATTTTTTCATGTTCATAATTTTTTTGCTATTTATAAAATCAAGAGAAACATAAACATCAAAGATGACCTCTCAGAGAAAGCCTAATTTGCAAATGTACTTAAACTATTCTTTATTGCACCATACCATGTTTACAATATAAACATGATACAAACAGAATATAACTAATGAAGTTCAGGTAAATAGTATCAGCAAACACAAATGCTGTCAAAGACAGTGTACAAATATTTTGAAAAATTAAGCCCAACAAAGATGTAAAACACATTCTTCCTTTTTTTTTTTTAGGTGCTTTATACCATTGCAAAACCAGCATTAGTTAATCCATTCATAAAGGTTTTGTTTTAATGTAGGAAAAAATTAAATTAATATACGTATTTCACTTTGGTTCTTTCTCAGATTATGGTTTTCTGTAGAAGATAATACTTTCTTCTAGATCTCCCTCAGCTTCAAGGGACTTTTCACTACAAAATCTTCTTTATCATAAATAATGTTTTTAAAATGAAATCAGTAACATTTACAGAAAGAGGAGGAGTGTTCCAAGACACACAACACTTCTCATGTACTTTATTTTAAATAAACAAACAGATTTTATTTCAGATGTATTGACCTTTTATTTGGAGAGAATAAAAGATGTTTTGGTTTTCTTTTTAATCTAATAATATTGTCGTATTCCTGTGACTCCCTTGTGAAGCAGCTTGGGGCTTTACTTTTCAATATGTTTTTTATTTACCTGAAATTCCAAAGTGATATAGCATTTCCTTGTGCTGCCATGTTAAATAGTGATATAGATATTTGGTTCTATTGATGAAAATCAACACCAGCTTCTGAAAAATGGCAATAATCACTTCCTTTACATTTTAACACTTAAACGAATTTATTGAAAATTCCAATTAGGCAAGATGGGCCAAACCAGCTCTACAGGAAACAGATAAAACTCCACCCTGTTGAATTTAGAACTACAGACGTTTCTAATTTTTTAATTAAATTGAGCAGATAAAATCTGCAGATTCTTATAAAAAATATCATTTGCTGATATCTTTTTGTTTATTGATTGGCAAATTGCCCATAGAAGACCTATAACAATACTTTTCCTTCTGGTAAAAACTGGTATTTCCTACAGAAACATGACTCTTTAGGAGTCATTCTTTTTTCAGAATAGCAAGTTATCGTTGTATTAGATACTTCCATTTCTACATGTTACAGCTTTGAAGAACAATTACAGAGGAATAAAAAAGAGATTACTTCTCATAATATTTTGATTCAAAACAAAACCTAAAAATCCTGCTAAGTCAGCTATTCTCTGATGTAGTTGTAACAAATAGCTAATGAATACAGACTTTTTCTGGAGCTAAATCTTGCTTCATCTCAGTTAGTAATCTTTGATAAAGATATGCTTTACAAGCATCCTGAAAAGCCAGCTCCATTAGAAAATTTGAAGCAATGTTAATTTGCTGATCATTAAATGTACTATCATCAGTCATTGTTAACAAACTATAAGTGCTAATTTGCAGCAGAGAATGCAAGACAAAAGGATGACTTAATTTAATTTTTACTACCACAGAGTGTACCGTGGTATGTCTGAATCTGCTTCATGCTAAAGATGGAAAAATGCCAGTGCCTCCAGTGAGAATGGAATCAGAAACATAAAGAATTTTTTCCTGAAATCTGTTTAATTGGAAAATATGCAATCACTTAAATATGATATTGTCTCTAAACAAGACAATGTAAATAGGGAATGTCATTATGCATGGCTGATTCTGCTCTCTAATGTGTGAGTCTTGATACTAAAGACACACTCTGACTGAATTGAGGATATAATTACTGTATTATTTAGGTGTAAACTGATTTGATGTACAGCTGCTTAAAAGAAACATCTGAACAAAAACTCCCTCCTAATAGATCTATTCACGGCATTTATGACAGTCTTTCACGAGGAGTATCTGGATTCCTAGAGGACAGTAGAACGTTACCCAGAAGGCTCTGTCTGCTGCGGATTTCCTTTAAGATACAAGTGGGCTCCTTTTCTTCACACTTTACATGCAGTCAGATCTTTTGGCACATGTCCTAAGTCTTGTCCCTTTTTTTTTGTTTTTGCCTTTTTTTTTCTTTTTTTTTTTTT
>VXBL01001271.1:60129-102566 GCA_013400195.1 Aramus guarauna
TTTTTTTTTTTTTTTTTTTTTTTGAGGACAAATAGATGCAAATGTACTTTGCCACTATGACCCTGTTAGGAACCTTTCCTTCCTTCTTAGCTGACTACATGTACGAGTAAAGCAAAACTCCACTGCTTGATTAATATAGTTAATTTAACTTTTCTTTAAAAAAAAAAAAAAAGGTGCAATTTTTCTAAGTACCAACAAAGATGTCAATCTAGATATAGCTATCTTGTATTTTTTCATTGTGAGGACAAACGGATCATTTCCTTTTTTACTTTTTTAAAGACAATCTTTCTCTTATCGTAACTGATTGAATATTTTTGCATGGCACAGACTTCTTTCTAATTCTTGTATATACAGTTGATGGCTTCAGCAGCCTGCATCTCTGGCAGTGTAAAAAAGGATTTGATCATACTGGATTACATGCTTCATATGGGCTTAGCTGCTGGAATAAGTGAAAGAATAGGCAGGACACAAAAGTTCAAAATGCAGAGAAAATCAATGATACTTTGTAAATTTACAATGATGTATAGATCAGAAATTCTGTGATGTAATAGTATTGTGGAAGGGTAATAAAAATTGTCAGATTTCTATATGTTAATTAAACAATAGCGAATATAATCTATAAATAAATCTGTAAAAAGAGCACAGTTTCCTTCGTACTTGAATCAAATCATGCTCAGGCGTTTTTGGTCTACTATCGTGTTGCTGAAAGAACAGTAAATGAGAAAAAAAATCCCGTAAGTAGTAAATTAGAGTTCTTGTATTTCTTTATACTCTGAAGTACAGCAGTTTAAGTCTCCACAGGAAAAAATAACAGAAGAAATATTGAGGCAAAATAAAATTATCATACGAAGCTTGCATTTTACTTTGAGCATTCAGAAGTCTCAGGATGTGAAATTAGGTAGAACTCATGAAAATAGCCTGACAGAAAGCCAAGTGGAAATTCATTGCTCTCGTGGAAAATCTTACTTGTATCAGTATACAAAAGTCTAATGTAGACTCAAGTTGGAAAAAAGAAAAATAACTCATTCTTCAGCAATAAGACCAGACAAAGACCATAGAAGTCAACTACATGAATTAAGAAACAGATGGAATGGCCTACTTCATAGTAGTTAGCAGGCAGAATAGAAGTAGTAACATAATATACCCTTTATCATGTCCAAAAAGATGACCAAAACTAGACATTAATCTGACTGTAATGGGAGTGTCTCTGCTGTTCATAAAGGAGTTGTCAAACCAAGCCCGTAGTGTATATATCTGTATACAACATATCTGTAGAACCAATTGTTGACTTAATCATTTCGGTTACACACAGATTATAGACCAATGATAAAACAAACAAACAAACAAAAAATCCCCTGCATGCTCAGGGTTTTGCAGTACTCAGTGCATGGTTTTTTGGGGGTTTTTGTTGTTGTTTTTTTTTTCATTTGTTTGTGCTTTTTTCCAGGTGTCCCATTCAGAAACTGGTTAACAATCTTTATCCAGAAGTTTGCTTTGTAAGCAAAGACAAATTTTAGTGGGTTTCTTTGGTTCATTTGTTCTTCTCTTAGTGTGCTAAGAAAGCTTGTGATCTGATTATAGGATCAGGAAAAATGGAAAAAAATACCAAATTAATTGTGTGGAACTGAATCATAGAAAAAAAAGGAGGCTGCAGGATTTTGTAAAATTTTCTTTCTGTAATCTAAACCAAACTGCAAGATCAGCTTAATAAAATCAGTTCTTGTCATCAGTCTGCTATGAGCACTGTGGTTTTGAGAAATTTCAGATATCTGTGCAAAAATTGAAAGGACAGATTTTACTCAAGAATGTAGCTGTTTGTCTGAAGCTGTGGTAATTAAACAGATCTTTGATACATGCAGTTTACTGTGGACATTTTTTTCTTCTGGGCGAACAGATCATTATTTAAGTGCCAGATTTGTCTTTTTCAGGATCCTTTTTGTTTTCATTCAGTTTATGTTTTACAGAATATTCATAATTTAGAATATAGTTGCACAAAGCAATTTTAATAAGTGGGAGATTAAAAAAACCACAAAAATATCCATATAAAAGCTATTTATACACTGTAGACTGAATTTATCTTTGATGTAGATTCACTAAAAATCACAGTTCTTCTTTTCCAATTGTTTTAATATGATATGATGCCAATTTTATCTGCCTTTCATTGTCACTTCTCCAATATTTCTCCTGAGGTTCTGAAAAAAACATATTTAGACCCTAACCATCAGGATTCTAAATAGCAATTATACTAAATAAGATGGATTGTTTGTCACATTGGTACTCTTTCAACATGAAGGACAAACAAAAATTCTTCCCTTACATTTATAATCAAAACATTCCTCAGGTTTTAAGCATTCCTAGAGCCTTACGAGAAACCAGCTCTAGAGAAAAACTGACAGAGGAGAGTGCTGTCTTGGCATACTTTCTCCCATCTTGAGGCTCAGTGAGTTTCTAAGGATGAGAAGCAGCTCCCAGCAGGAGCACAGATGGCAAAAAATAGGAGTTGACCTACATTAATGTGAAGAGGCAGTAGTCATTCTAAAAAAAAGCCTCACTGAGCCTTTTTTGTTGCAGACATAAGTGGGATTAGTGCCTCACTAAATAAGCAGTCAGCTGTGATTTTTAAAGGAAAATAAATATGCATTGAACAGAGGTCTGGATGATGAGAGGTTTTTATCCTCTTCCTCCAGCTGGAAGTATCAGTTTTCCCTAGAAATACCTATGGTAGCAATGAAACATACTCAGAAGCTGATAGGCATCTGAAAAAGCATTGCTTATGAAGATATCTGAACTGCCTGCGGTAAAGCTTTCAAAGCCATTTCAGAGTGCTAAGTAAGGAGGAGACCAAACAGTTTGGTTCTTCTTTCCATGCAATGCTGTTATTTCTAGTCTTTTTCTGTGATATAAAGGGACATGTTTGATAGATGCCATTACAAATGTCACTACTCATAAGCTAAGCAGGGAAAGAACTATGTACCTTAAGAAGAATCTGAAGTTCTGAGATCTGCATGGATGAGATCTACTAGTCACAGAATTTCTTCTTCCTCGTTCACAGGAACTATGGGTGGCTGTGAAAGAACGCAGATTTAGTTTAAAACCATCAAGATTTATGTCTCTAAAATACCTAACTTTGAGTAGGGAAGGAATAATAAAAATAAATCATTTATACTTTGCTCTTTTCCTGACAAATTTCCTTGAAGATAGGCCTTTACTCTCAAGGTTTGATTTATATATTCAGTTCAGTCTTTCACCTTGCTGGAAGATCCTCATGCTCTTTCTGGCTTCCTGGGAAATTTCTTTTCACCATCTCCCTCACAGTCTCTGAGGCACAGGTGGGTGCTCTCTCTCCTTTCAGTAGTTAGCATGTGAGCTACAGAATTTGAGAGTTTTCTTGAAATTCTGGTAGCCTTGAGTTCAGCCTACTACCCCTAAAGCATCTTTCCTCAGACGTGCTTATTTCCCCAAGAGAAAGCACAATCTTTTCCTTTTTTTTTTTTTTTTTTTCAAGAGATCCTACCTGATCTGCTCTGTCCTCTTGTAAAGAAGCATTTTATACAACTTGAAAACAAACAAAGAAATTAGACAATTTGTCATGAATAAAAACTTTGTCAAAACAGAAGGCAAGAAATTTATTTTCTGCAGGTCAGGTTTTCAACAAACCTAAATGAGTTAAGAGAAGAAAATCTTTCTAAAAGCTATGATCCTATTAAATAATTTCTAAATATTCCAATTGAAGTAGTTTTGAACTGATGATACATCCAGTGGGACCATGATAATTTAGTCTTATGTACCCTAAAAATATGCATTCCTGATCTGAGACATTTTGAGTGATGTCAATGGGTCAACCACAAAGGAAACGTGTTGTAATCATTATGTAGTCATTTCGAAGACCAGAGTTTACTGAAACTTTCAGTATATCTTGGAAAGTAGAAACTACTAACTTGAGGTGAGAAAAAAATTGTATCGGTTATGTGGAAACAATCAAAAAGGTCAGTGAGGCCAGGCTTGTGCTGAGCACACAGTCAGACCTTGCATTCAATCTTTTAGTGTCACCATGTGCTGATGACAGTCCCAAACCTGGCTTATGCAGAGGAAACAAAATGTGCAGATTACTGTAACCATAAACAAAACAGTTTTCTCTAGGCTTCTGTAATTTTTCTGTCCTTTCCCATCGTGGTTATAAATAATGCACTGTGTATTTTCTTATATTAATGTTACACAGTTGGCGTACCTTGATAAAGTCCTGAAGAAATCCACTTGATAGTTTCTATCTCTTGGCATTTTCAAAGTAACACAGCTCTAGACAACTGTAAACAGTTATTTCATTACTGTGATTGTTTTAGTGTTGGGTTTGGGTTTTTTCTCTGAGGAATTGTTTCACAAGTGGTTTTCCATTCTAGGTTGGTATGAAGCAAGTTCTGTACAACCATATGAAATATTTGGAAGTTGCCATTTTAAAACTGTCTTTAAAACATTGATCTTTCAAACATTTTAGCTTATTTTACCTATTTCAACATTGTTCTTTTCTTTACTAATGCACCCACTGTCTCCTAAATGACTTTGAATCTCTAATTTCCTTCCTTGTTTCTAGTTTACATTTCCCTCTACCTGTGCAATTTCTACTAAAGATTCTGGATACAATAACATGGATATAGCTGGATCTGTCTCTATAACTTTCAGCTTCAGTTGGATTTGCTATACTTGCACTGAAGTGAATGGAAGTACAGTATATATACCCTGTGTTTTACATAACAGCTATTTCTAGGCCTCATTCAAAGTAGTTGATAAAATAATGAATACATAGTTTCTGAGAAATCTTGGTTCAGAAACATATATTTTTTAACTGATTTTTGCTTAAGCAGGCTGGCTGTTCTTGATACATCTTGTATGCTATTTGCTGAATATATTTTTAAGAGTTTAAGGAAAATAATTTTTTTTTTTGCTGTACATTTTTTCGTAAATTTTTGGGAGATCCTTGGGACTCCAGTATCTACACAAAGTAGCCTTGAAAATAAGATTTGTGAAGAGAATTCAGATTTGTAAGACGCTGTTTGTCTTGTAGTGCAACTGAGTTGTCAAAGTAATGACTGTCTCACAATTATTCCTAAAAGTATTCTGGTGCATGGGGGAAGAGAAGAGAAGGAGAGAGAGAAACAGAGGGGGCTAGAAGGAATGGCATGGGTGTCATATAAAACATCAGGTTTGTCCCCTTCCCTGTTCCTTTGGGTTTCCAGCCCTTTCAAATAACTTCTAAGAATATTGGCTTCTAACAAAAATATGCTTTGTGTTAATATGTGAAGAATTTAGGTCACTGAGCATTGCTCATTTTTGTCTAGCCCTTGAATTAGATGAGGTTTCTAATAGCCACTGCTCCTAATGAAAGTTGTTTCTGCTTTCATACCAACTTCCAGACAAAGCAATGCCAGGAAAAATCTGCATGATTGTTGGTTGTTGATAGTTGCCAAACCTAGAAGGAAAATGTGTTGCTATCTGATAGCAAGAGTGCTGTTCTACCAGACATGTAAAAGATTGATTGATGAATTGATTTGGAATAGATTCTTCTATCCAGAAAACAGATGTGATCAAATTCTTCATGTTCATCGTTTTATTGTCAGATGTTAAAGTTGGAGAACGTAGTCTGACAAAGTTCTTACATTTTTGGCTGGAACTATGCAGGACCTGTCTTTCAGTGGTCAGGTATGTGGAGATAATACTGATATAATGGAACATGGATCTTCAACCAGGCAGGTGGCCTAGAAGCAGGCCACATGTTAGGGCAATATATGTTCAGATTGATAATGTCTGGAAGGATTATAACCTCTTAGTCTTCCTTTGTTTTAACCAAGTATGAAGGCCAAAGAGCTGCAGATACATTAAGCAGCAATCCTCTGGAAAGTCTCCAGGTATATATATTGACGGTCATCAGTAGTCATGGAGTCATTCTGTAAGTCGTAGAATAGAGTCGGGAAATGCTTTGTGTAGATCACTGAATGGTAACGTTGTGCAGAGCAGATTCTCTGTCAGGCCAGATGTCCTTATGATGAGTGGGAAAGGCACCATGTTAACAACAGAGCCAGTCCTCCCTCACAGCGCCTTGTGCACAACTTGCACTGCATCTTATGTAGATTACATAAGCGAAATCAAGAATGTAAAAATCAGTATAGATTCAACATACATAAACAAGCTTCAAAAGACTCTCATAGTGTATCCTACACCCAGATGTTTGTGCACCAGAAGTCATCTATAACACTGTCGAAAGTAGTTGTCATCTATAACATTTTCTAAAGTAGTTGCACCTGCCAGTAGAAGCTGATGTGCTGCAATTATAACACTAAACATGACCAACTGGTAGCCTGTTCCCCTATAAATGATATTGTTCGCCAGTAATGGGAAAAGTACAAAAAGTAAAGTAAAATCCTGAAAAGAAGGAAACATAGAAACTGAAATTTTCTACATAAACTCAGTTTCTACCTCTTCTGCATGCGCACTAGGCAATCTATTTTCCTTTCTTCCCCTCACAAGATTTCTGTATAATTCTGTGCACAGACTGGACAGATTGGGATAGCTCTACTTGGTTTAATTAGCAACTGTTCAATAATTTTTCCTTGCTACTCATTGTGTGGCCCATTTACTGCATACTAGTCAAAGCCACATCTGAAAACAACGTTATTCATTTTCTCTTGAGACTTATTGTAGGGTATGTCAATGGAGAACAAACACTTCACAAACACTTCATTTTCACAGTGGAGTATTGTAGTCATTCCCACAGTTCAAACTGTACAGTACAGGCATGAAGGTTGACCAGTCGTTAATTTTAGGTACCAAATTTAAGACAGGCAGGACATGGATTTTTTTCAGCTAACTTAGTATTATGGGAGACATGGAACGTTCAAAGTGTAATCTCTATCATCGTCAGTTGTCATCATGAGAGTCCAGTCTTTTTGTGGGTCACATCCAGGAATATAAATCTGGACAACCAGAAAATGAAGAACAGCCCATTAGCAGCTGACCTGGGAAAAGTTCAGCTTCAGGGAGTTGTCTAGCACCACACTGAAAGTCTGGAGCATGTTATTGTTTCATCCATTTCCCCAAGGCAGGATTCAGCTGTAGAAGTCATGAGACTAGAACTTGGAGAAACTTTTGAAACCAAAAGGCTTCTTAAGATTATATCTTTTTTCTCTAAGGTCTTTGCTCAGAACATGAGGAAAAACAGAATAATGTTTCAACATTTAGCAACATGTATTGTTTGATGTGTTTGGATTTAAGCATTTCATTTTTTTTCTTCATTAATTATTTCTGCAGTGAAGGGCTTCTCAACATATCTCTGATCCTCTTTGAATAATATCTAACCAAATAAAAAGGGCAAAATAGTTGTAATTGTCTTTTTTTTTTTTAAATGAAGAATGTTGTGAATTTATTTGAAATCAGAACGGGGAAAAAACAGGAAAACTATCAAGTTTCAAGGAAATTGAACTTCTCTTTTCTTTACTGATCTTGGAATTTATAACCAGTTTTCCTGAGGTTCTGTCTTATTCGCCTTTTCATCGCTGTAGGTAACATTTTCTTCATGTCATGACTTTCATTCTTTTCCAGAGCAGGTTCACTTTTTATTCAAAATGACACAGCAGTTTTATCAGCTGTATCCTAAAATCTGTGCACAAAGGGCTGAATTAAGATTATGTGGGAAATGATAATTGCACTATTTCCCAGCTTTCATCTGCATGCCTTGTCAGATTTAATTTTACCCACTGTGTGTGCATGTGTGTGTGTGTGCGCGTGTGCGTGTATGAGGGAGAGAGAGTGTGCCACAATGAAAGCAAGTGACGCCTTCAAGAAACAAAGTGGAACAGCCTAGTCGTTCTAGTCTGTGGGCATGTTAGTGACATGAAAGAAAATCAGCATTGTGAACCTGTAAAATCCAGAGTGCGAAGCTCTACTGCCCATTCTAGAAGTGGGGCAGGGAGCCTAGCAGCTGGGAGCTGCCCTGCTGTGAGGGACTGGGACTCCTGGGAGATACTTTCCCAGTCGAATTAGTAGCAGTTGTTATGCAGAGATGAGTCACAAGACTCGCTGTAATTTAGGCTCTCTTGCAAGCTCTGGGAAGGAAATGTGATATAGAAGTGTGGGACTTACTGCTCCCGTACCTGATCTACTTTGCACTGCCTCCAACATATCTATCTTTTTTTTACTTGACTCAGCTGTCTGCTGTCCTGGCTTTTTCACCACTTGTCTCATTCCTTCAAACTTCATTTTCTCCTTCTTGCCTCAGTCTATTTGCTTAGCTAGTGCGAGTTCTTCCTCACTCATAATCCAATTTTTTTTCTCTGCTTTATTGGCATGTGGTCACCCTTCCAGCCACATGTGCATTCTCTGTTCCCACTGGCTCCTACTGTTAGTTTCCCTCCTAGGCCCCTTCTTTAATATTCGTGTCCCACCCTTGTCCTGCTACAATTCCCAACAACCCAGAGATCTTTCAGTGTTCTAGGCTTTTTGTGGGCAGTAGGAGTGGTAATTTCACAGTCTGAAGTGCCGATTCTCTTTTGCCAGGAGGGAAACTCATATGCACAAATCTGTTGTTGGCCATGTTAAGCTGTGTTTGTAAGTCTTTAAACTTGGCCTAATTTGACTTTGTCTTACTGGGGATGACCAAGACAGACACATCTAGACTTCAGTGGTATTCTTGTGACATTACTTTTCAATAGAGGCTTGCATCAGTTTTTTTCAGTTGATTTGTTTTCTTTTTTTTTTTTTCTTTTTTCAATCAGCTTTATTGTTATTACTATGAATAATGTGGGTAAACCAACACATTTTCTCTTGTCTTGTTGTCAGAAATAGCTTATGTTTCTCAGCTGAAATATAAAATAATAAATCAACCTGAGAGTGGCATGAAAAACATCGACCTACCTCTTACAAATTGGTAAAGTTTAAACATCTGAAAATGGGCTTTTCTAATAGAAGCATCAGGCAATCTTCAAAAGCAGTCACAAGTCACCATGTCATGCATTAGCAGAATTAATTCTAGATTATTCCACTGCATCTAGAAGAATAAAGCAAAACATAAAAGTCCTTAATGTGCAAAGTTCAAATCCTAGAATCTGAACATGTGGCAATTTCAAAAACAGAATGAGATGTAATTAGTTTTTATGTGCCTATAACACCCACTGCTAATGATTTATTATATTTTCATTACTTTTATGATGCAGTACCTTTGGGAAGTGCAGGGCATTAGTATGTAAATAACTAATGCACAGTAGCATGCTGGAAAGTGTCAAACTGTTGGGAAAGTTTTCTTTCTCCTCTGCCCCTCTTTTTATATTTGCTTTGGGCTGGTTTCAAGGAATTTGGAATCAGTTTAAACTTTTGAGGGTTTAACCCATTTATGAACTTTGGAAACATGTCTCCACAAATTCCACTTGGCTGTCATGTTTCCCAAGAGTGCTAGAGTTTTGTTAGATTGTGACAAATACTTTCTTAAGGCAATAAGCTTGCAGGCTGTTAATCTGGGAACACAGCAAAAAAAGAAAATTAGATTTGATAGCTTTTAGTTTCCAAAACACTTTAAATAATTTGAGTTACATACCTCTCTTTTATCTTACATTTTTATAAAATGGATGATTACATTAAGGACATTTTGAGACTCTGGGATATTCTGTTAGTGAAAAATAGACATCTTGAAGCTAAAACACATACCTTTGTTGTAAATCAAAACTCCCAGTTTTACAAATCTTTTTGACTAAAATATTTACTAAAATACCATTATGGTTTTCAACATCTGATGTTGGTCTTCTGACCTCATGCACTTTACGTGGATACTAAGGCACTGCAAAATTGAACGGAGGATTTCTAGTTGTGTTGCGAGCATGTGACTCTTATGATTAACTGCTTAAGAGAATATTTCTCTCCACCTCTACTGTTATGTTCCAATGTGTTCGAAGTGAATTCATCCTTCTTTTGTGTTCACTGTGACAATGAGAGGAAGCCATGGGTATATTTCTTTAATTTCTAGATGAACATATGAGAAAGTAATTTGAGGGTTTCTGCAATCAAATATTAAGTCAATGGCACCTTACAAATTTGGAGCTCTAGTTAGTGTTAAAAATCTCTAAACACATCAGCTGTTTAGGGGAAATTTATACACTGCCTTCAGTGACTGGCCCTCCACAACTGCTTAGTCTGGAAGGTGGTTGTGTGTGAAGAAATTTCTTCCTTTCAACACTTAACAAAAACATTGGCCTGAGACCAGTCATAAAAGGCAGCACTTTCAGATCTCTTCAGCTATTTCTTGCTGTTGCAAGGTATCTTCTACAGTTATTCTGAACTGCAGATCATCCAGATTAGGTTTTGGTGACAGTCTGTCACACCATTCAATACAAATGCTCAACAAAGAAGGGCATCAAACTATTAGTGTGTCCAGAAGAGAGTGACCAAGATGGTGAAAGGTCTCGAAGGCAAGACTTGTGAGGAGCAGCTGAGGTCTCTTGGCTTGTTCACTTTATCCCCCAGTAAAGAAAATTAAAACAAAATTTTTAGTTTCTGGCAATGAAGAATCAAAAAACATTGACTGAAAATAAAAATATTTGGATATAAGTAGCAGAAGGCTAGTAGAAATTTCTAGTGGAATATTTTTGTTTTCACATTAAAAGCTTAAAATTCTATGTGAAGTGCTTGGTTTTCCCACTTGATTTTGGTTAAAACATTTGGAAATTTCCTGAACATGACTGAAAATCAGTCACTCTTTTATGTAAGAAATAGTTTAGTTTCCTGATTTTATATGTCTCACTGCAGAAGAAAGATTCATGAACAATTAGCTTGACCAACTACTGAGAAAATCCAGGGATGGGTGATGCATATGATAAAATAAACTTCTATATCACAGTATAAAAATAGATTCTCATTTTATAATCCATTGGAACAAATTATTTTCTTAATTTCCTCTTAGTGTCCTCAGCCATTTGTCATTAGCTTTTTCCCCCCCTTTAAAAGGTCATTTTAAAAATATATTATATTGTCTTTATCTAGGTATACCTATTTTATAAGAAGTTATTACTAAATCTTTATTTTAACTATGTTTTATTTGCTTAACATCCTCTGTTAACCCCAGGTTCAAAGTAGTGTAACAGGGAATTACTATTAAACTAATTTTAAACAACGCAAGGGAAAAATACCTTCTTCAGTTCTGTTCAACTGCTAGGATTCATTCTCTGGCTAAAAAAATAATTTATGAAACTCAAAATGTATTTACCATTGCACATAGGTGTCTACATTGAAGATATTATCTGTGGAATCTAAACTGAAATAAATTCAATAACTTGCTCCTGCTTGCACAACAATAAATTTATTGTGGAGTTAGGAAAAAGAGGGCACAGAGAGTTTGGCAAGAATAAGTGGTATGGGGGTGGTGTTTGGGTTTTTCTGACATCAAATAGCCACCATGTAGTAAGCCTTATTTTCTTTTGTCTCAGAAAAGACTTTTCTTAAAGCTTGTCTCAGGGTGTTTCTACTCTTGGAGGTTCAGTTTTCCTGAATTGTTACCACATTTTAAACATTTTCAACTTTGACTGATTTCATAATTTTTGAAGTTCACCATGTTGCATTTTGACAATCATGACATTAAGGATTTGCATTGATATACTTCTGTGCTGGTTTTGGCTGGGATAGAGTTAACATTCTTCAGAGTAGCTGGTATGGGGCTATGTTTTAGATTTGTGCAGAAAACAGTGTTGATAACACAGGGATGTTTTTGTTACTGCTGAGCAGTGCTTACACAGAGCCAAGACCTTTTCTGCTCCTCACCCCACCCCACCAGTGAGATGGCTGGGGGTGCACAAGGAGTTGGGAGGGGACACAGCTGGGACAGCTGACCCCAACTGACCAAAGGGATATTCCGTACCATATGACGCCATGCTCAGCATATAAGGGGCTGGGGGAAGAAGAAGGAAGGGGGGGAATATTTGGAGTGATGGCGTTTGTCTTCCCAAGTAACCATTATGCATGATGGAGCCCTTTCCTGGAGATGGCTGAACACCTGCCTGCCCATGGGAAGTGGTGAATTAATTCCTTATTTTGCTTTGCTTGTGTGCACAGCTTTTGCTTTACCTATTAAGCTGTCTTTATCTCAACCCATGAGTTTTCTCACTTCAACTCTTTCGATTCTCTCCCCCATCCCACTGTGGGGGAGTGAGCGAGTGGCTGCGTGGTGCTTAGCTGCTGTCTGAGGTTAAACCACAACAGCCTCTTTCTGTGTATGGTTACTTACTGAGCATTGCATCTTTCACATACCTGTGATTTTGTTTAAATTTTTAATAATTCAGTATGTACACCAGTTCACAAATCAACAGGATTCAATTCATCATCTTCCTCACTAACTGACCAATTTTTCAGGAATACATTCAAGATAAATGTACTAAGAAAGTCAAAATTTTGATGCTGTGGCAAGCAAAACTGGTCAGTCACAGAATCACAGAATCACAGAATCACAGAATCACAGAATCACAGAATCACAGAATGGTAGGGGTTGGAAGAGACCTCTAGAGAACATCTAGTCCAACCTTCCTGCTAAAGCAGGATCACCTAGAGGAGGTTACACAGGATCACATCCAGGCAGGTTTTGAATCTGTACAGAGAAGGAGACTCCACAACCTCTCTGGGCAGCCTATTCCAGTGTTCGGTCACCCTCACGGTGAAGAAGTTTTTCCTCATGTTGAGATGGAACTTCCTGTGTTCCAGTTTGTGCCCATTGCCCCTTGGCCCGTCACTGGCACCACTGAAAAGAGTCTGGCCCCTTCCTCTTCACACCTGTCCTTTGGATATTTATAAACGTTGATGAGATCCCCTCTCAGTCTTCTCTTCTCCAGGCTAAACAGACCCAGCTCTCTCAGCCTTTCCTCATGAGAGCTGCTTAAGTCCCCTAATCAACCTTGCAGCCCTCATGCTCCAGTTCTGAGCATATCCCAACTCTTCTGTTATCTCTGCTCTCAATATTGAAGCTCTGTACCATCTCAGAGGCTATGAAAAACCCTTCCAACTTTCAGGTTACCTCATTTTCTCAAGTATGGCTCTACTGAATACAACCAACAGCGGCACAAACTCCAAGAAAGCTGGAGAGGGACTGTTTACAAGGGCACACAGTGATAGGGCAAAGGGTAATGGCTTTAAGCTGAAGGAGGCTAGATTTAGATTATATATTAGGAAGAAATTCTTCACTGTGAGGGTGGTGAGGCACTGGAACAGGTTGCCCAGAGAAGCTGTGGATGCCCCCTCTCTGGAAGTGTTCAAGGCCAGGCTGGATGGGGCTTTGGGCAACCTGGTCTAGTGGAGGGTGTCCCTGCCCCTGGCAGGAGGGTTGGAACTAGGTGGTCTTTGAGGTCCCTTCCACCCCAAACATATGATCCTATGATTGTACACATTGATGGCACTTGTCATGAGATTCTTCCCACCAGAACTTTATAATCCTCAGTGAAATCTTTCTGAGTCTTATTTCCCTCTTGAAAAAAATGTGAATAGATCATATGCTAGTATCAAGTACTGGATACTTGTACTGGACTGGTACAGTACTGCCCTGGTCAGACAGTACACTGCACCTGCATATAAGCAAGCCCTCATCCAGCAATTCCTTTGATAGCCCCACAGCCATAGAGATGGACATGTAGCAATTCAGACTGAGCATGAAAGCAGCACACAGAATAAAGTTAGAAGCTCCCGATGCTTTGGTTCTCTTGTGATTTCGTTCACCACGTGAGTAGTGATAATTTATAGCATAACACTGCATTGGAATATTCCTTTTCCATGAAGGTGACTTAAGCAGATTATTTTGTTAAAAACAAGTTTGATAAGTATTTTGAAGTTCTCATGCATTGATGTGCCTGCATAGCAGCACTTAGTGGGGATTTCGCTGGTTGTCCCCAAGGTGAGAGATGGGCAGATCAGACTGAGCGTGTAAAGAAGCACATAGAAGAATGTAACAAGGTGCTTTACAAGGTAATGGGAATTTTCTCTGTTTCTAATACACAATTATTCTTGTCTTATTAGTGGTATTTCAATACTGCATAACCTATACTGATCATCTTTATATTGTTTTCTTAAACCTCTAAGTGTGTCCATGCATGCACACACACAGGAACACACATACCCCAACACGTATGTGCATGTGTTCATATTCATACACATGCATATGTACATATACTCATGTACGTACATGAACATGCAGAACTTTCTGCTGAGTTCCTCACCAGTTAAAAAGCATTAGAAACACTGTAGATTTTTTTTTTACCTCCCCTTGGCTTTGGGAAAAATTTCACAGTGTGGATAAGGCAATATTTTGGGTTTTTTTTAAATAAATGCCTTTGACAGTACTTCTCATAAGTGCTTTGTAATCTAAAAAAAACAACAAACAAACAAACAAACAAACAAACCCCCACCATCTATCAGTCTTGGTCCTACTTTGTTTGGAAAAAAAAGGTGTGTAAGCCAGGAGCTGTGAATGTCAAAAAGTTTACCATCCATCCACACAGGGAGATGGTTCTCCGGACTGTAGGGGATACAAGGGAAAATTAGGCTTCATTGATGAGCAGTCACTAGAGCTGTGGTACTTGCCTTGTAAAGGATAAACAAGTCAGCACAGTGGTTAAAGGATGCCTTTCCTTCTTCATTAAAGAATGCTATTTTTTAACCTCTGGTACTCCACTAGGGATTTTTGACAAAAAATTGTTGGAGCAAGGGTAATAATTTGGCAGTTATGTAGCAGATTTCTGTTCCAGTTCAAGTTTTTATTAACGATGCTGAACTCCTTCAATACCTTTACTGAGAGAAATGTCATTATTATTGTTGCTGTTAGTGTTATTGCAAGGGGAAAAAAGATATACCGCATGCTTGGACAGAGAGGTTTGATGTGATATTTGTAAAGCACATGTCTCAGCAAAACCAGACTGAAGTGCTGAACTATTTCTCTGATAACACTGATACGTCCAGAATCAACATGGAAATGAGTCACTTCAATGGTTTGAGAAACAGTGAGCCTGTTTCTACCCATGAACCTAGAGAATAGTGTGTCAGTCTTAACAAAATTTGATTGAAGACATATGCCAAGGCAGAAGAAAACCATGCATATTTATATTAAATTGTACTCATATTTATTTTAACTATAAAGGATACAGTATATTTTGAAACATTGTTTTCTGAGCCACTGGGGAATGGCAAAAAAGATGGAGCAGATTTTTAGAATTAAATGTGACATATGCTGTTGCTTTTCCCAGCTTCGAGAGGGGAGGAAAAACCAAAGTAAACAGATAAACAGAGGGCTAAATGATAAGATTTTTTAGCTGAACATTTGGCAGGCAGCTAGGAGTTGTAAAAGGAACTGATGAAAAATGTTATAGAGCACACTATCAAGCCTTGTGTTTTAGCAGTTTCAAGTAGTGAACTCATGTGTTTGGATGCCAAAAGTATTTCAGAGGTGCCAGAAAAAATAAAAAAACAGTTTAATGAAAAGCATTTAATGGCTTGTTTTATAAAAGCATATATTTGTCTCTGTATAGTTCGTCAATTTCAAGGTACGTGGAAAGTTAATCATGTGCTTTTCTTATTTTATTCATGTATTTTTTTTTTAATATATTGATAGTTGTATAAGCCCATGCTTCCAAGGACATAGCAAAAATTTTAACTAATTCACGGACAACTCTTCTTTCCGCTGGGAGAACTATGGTTCAAAGAGAGATACAATGCACCTTCAGGCTGAACTTAAAGGAGGAGAAACTACTTCTGGGAAGCTCTGGCCCCCAGCGTGTTATACCTACACTTTCTTGATGGTGCTTACCTCTTTCAGAATTGTGTAAGGGATCCTTCACGTACCTGGAACGGCATCCTGGCTGACCTCTCTGAGGCAACCATCGCAGAGGTTGCAAGAAGGAACCCTGGAAATTCCTGCGCTAGTCTCAGACTTTTCCTCCTCCTCTGAATTGTCTGGTGATTTTGGACTCTCCCTAGCAGCACAGTCTACGGAGCGTGTTGTCTTTGGTGCTGTCACAGCACCGGTTCATTTGCTCCTCCTGCTGGAGTGGAGTCTAGAGAAAGTGTGACGCTGTTGGATGAGGCACTCTCTTCAAGGCATGCTACTTTTCAGAGCTTTGATGGTGAGGCAAGAAAACCTTGAGATGGAAGAGCTGTTTCTGGGCTCCTCACTCCTCTGCAGCACTGCAGAGCAAGAATAGAAATACATTTGTGGTGTTTGTCTGTATTGCAGCAGAACCACTGTTCTTCCCTGTTGCAAAAGCTGAATTTTTTCTTCCTGAGGAAAATGATTTGCCCAAGGTCACTTAAGTGAAAAGCAGAGCTGGAAAAACCCTCATTTTAAAGGCAATGCTGACTTCCCTTGCCTCTTACTTCTACTGGCTCACGCTTTCCTTTCATCCTTCCTTCTATTTTCAGGAAGCCTTTCCTTTCTCATTTAACTCCTTTTTTGTAAACTTTGTTGCAATTAAATCTGAGAAAGCATTCAAATATTTCAAAGTATTCCAATAATCAAAATTAGGATGAAGTGCAGCAAGGCTGCATAGACTACGAGGAAATTTTTTTTCCTTGTATGAGGGCAGCCCTAGCCTTCTGCCTTTAAAAAGTGATTCTCTTTGTAGCTTGGGTATGGGAGATTATTTTGATAATATTCTGTTCTATGCATTAAAAGATACCATCAAAATGGATTTTAGCTGTCCTTGATCATGAGATAATCTTTATTTCAAACACAGTGAAGTCATACAATGTCCGTAGCTGTAGCTATTTGTAATGACTGCACATTAATTAATATTGTCAATATAGAAGTAAAACTCTCATTTCATTTAGTCTAGGCCATCAGTCACAAGTATGTCTTCACTAGGTTTAACATTGTTTTTCAAAGGCATGTCATGTACTTTGCAACTTTTTTGCTTCCTCAGGAGCTGCTGAAATTCAGCATGCAGCTGGACGGATATATCTTGATTAAGGAAATTGTCTTTTGGAGCCTTTGTTTATTTGCTCAGCAATGTGCATGAGCAGAGGGCAAATTAAAGGCCGATGTCTTTAAAACCATGGAAAGGAGCACAACATGCTAAATAAAGAGTCGCCAGTGAAATGAAAGGCCTGCTGAGAATGCATAAGCTGTGCATATATCAAGTACTGTATTTATCCCCCCAAAGTCACACATCCCCCAAAACAATAACAAAAGCCTCATTGTGAATGGTTTATTTTACCAGTTAATTTTTTCTTAAATCAGATTATTATTTCTTTAATGGACTATAAGTACATAAATTGAATATTACTTTTTCAGGGTAACTCAGAAATTGAACAGAACATGAACAGAAAGAATGGCAAATTATATTTGTAGCTGTGCACGTATTCCTCATCATTGCTGCTGAAGCTAGTGGTGTGCAACCCTCCTCAGTCAGAAGGCACTGAAGTTGTTTGAAAGCTGATAACACTTATACTCACCGCTAGATTTACAAGGGCCAAAGCTTCAGGTGCCTTAAGTACAAACACTTCTAGCAATATGGTCTTCAAAGAGGGGAAAACACAGCTTTTGTTATATGTTAAAGCCACATAACCCTTGAATCTACAGATGCTGAATGGGCCCCAAAGTTAATGACTTATTTAGCAAAGTTTTTCAAGGCTAAAACTTCTGTGCTTTGTTAAATGGATGAACCATTATGTATTGTCAAGGCTTTTCTAATTAAAAATGACACTGGAAACAGTTTAGCAGGACACTTTTTTTTGTTTTTCACTGAATAGCTGTTTGAGTCTTTCAGCCACATGGCTTCTCACACGTACACATGTCTAGCAGAAGTTGCCCTTCTCCTCATCCTACTTCATTATCCAGTCTGTCAAAGAAACACTATCCCAATAACTATGAAAAAGCCACACACAACATCTACTGTGTGTTTTTGTTGGCATCCTGAATTGGCATGTCTGCTACAATTAAACAGAAGTTCTAAAAGATTCCCAGTTCAGTGCTCTTTGTAAAGACTTTGACACTGGGAAAGAGAAAAGCGTGCTCAAGAGAAAGAGAGTAATAATGCTCATGTGCTCTGTGGTGCAGACTAAGTACATTGATGGGGAAGAGAACATCCCATGGGGAAATGCAAAGGAGAAAGAAAATTGTATACAGAAAAAATTTCTAGCAAAATTAAATTTTCTGTTAGTTATATATAGGGTGAAACTGGAATGAAAACTCATGTTTGTATTTAAAATGGCAGGGGTATGATCTTTCAGATTTCACAATTTTCTAGATTTTTTTCTCAATCATAATTTCACCAAAGAGAAAAGGTAGTTTACTACATGTCAGTTATTTTCACTTCTCAAAAGGATAAAATTTATGAACAAATTCACATAGTTTAATAGTGTTTGCAAAAAGACTCTGGAATTCTTCCTTCTCCATTGTATTATGCACATTTTTTTAATCTTTCAGCTTTTTTAATAAGAAAAAAAAAGTTGTTAAACTATGTTATAAGACTACATCAAAATATATTTCTGAAGCTGAAAATGTAGAATTTTTAAAGCTTTCGAAGCTCAGAAAGGTGAATTTTGGAACTACAAAAATGGTCATTCTTTTAAAATTCAATTTTTTGAAACCAATTAGAAAAAAGTTGCATTGAAAAAGAAAGTGTGGTATTCAAGAACCTTTCCAGTACTCTCAGCTTTTTCTTTTTTTTAAAGAATTGTTTTTATTTTAAAAATTTCTCGATGTAAGTATGCCTCAAAAAATGTCAGAAGTACATGACTAAAATCAAAGGATGTTACTGAAACTTATGTACTGAGAGCAAAAGTGCCGGCTAAGGCACTTGCATCACAGCGCAGTTAGTCCCAGCTAGAGCCTATGTTCTGTGTTTTTCTGTCCCTAAGTAATTTTAACTTTTATGATTAACACCTTGTTCCTGAAGCCTAATATCAGCCAAATTGTTCTTTATTGCTTGGTAGTGTTTCCAAAACAGTGGCTTCCAACCCCCATGATCCCTGTGCAGGTCACAGATGTATTATCAGGGACAAGTTTGATGCAGTATTTTCAGTCGTGCTGTGCAGTAGGTAGTGTGAGCTCCCTTGTGCACAGCTCAGGGTGCCCAGTCACTGAAGCTGGTCACTGGTATCTTGATGTTGTCTCTCATCATGGTTGTCAGGACTGAGCCATACATTTAGTCTCATTCAGTTTACCAGGCAATGTCCATGAGGTGTAGTATCAGAGTGTGGTTTGAGGTGCCCAACCATGCACTCCGCAGTTTTGGCCCATTGATCACCCAGACCAAAGGACCTATTCCACTGGATTCTGCTTGCTTCTGGGTACAGTTCTGCTTCTGAATTGAATGGGGTATCTGGCAGGATGGGGAAGTCTGACACTGATGTAAAATCAAGATGATGGAATTGTATATCATAAGAACATTGCAGATGTCATGGTGTGGGCACAATGTCTACCTACCTAGTTGCATCAGCTCTGAAAAAATTCATGTTCTATTTCTGTTACTAAATACATATAACAGGTAGACAATGCCACTGAATTTAAAACTGTTCCTCAGCTGGCATTGATTAGAAATTGGAGGCTACTAATGGTGCAAAACTGAAACTCCATAGGAATATGGTGTTTATTCTAGAAAGGCAGTGGGTTTCATTACATCTCTACAAGTGTCACATGATGGGAAATTGGTGGAGGAGCTAAAAGGAGAAGGGCAACCAAAATTGAGAAAAATTTATTAAAAGGATCAGCACAGGAATAAAATTTTCATTAAACAAATAATTACATTTTTGTTGTTTTAAGAATAAGTTTGAGTAACTACATCAACTCAGTCTAGGCTCACTGCCTACCCAGTACAATTCCCACTCATTCAGCGAAAAGACTTTAAATACAGTTTCCATCTGTAGAGTGTCAAGGAGAGGAATGTGCGTGTGTCCTAGCCAAAATGCTAAGTCAGCATTTGCACGGAAGTGCTCCTATAGGACTATCCGGATTAAAACTGACTCTTACAGTGTTAGTGCTCCTCCACAGCTTGCATTTGCATGCAAGCTGAAGTCTCACTAACATCTGCAGAAGAGAGCAAACTCCAAACTAATTTTGAAATGTTGTATTTGAACAGAACTTCTTGTTTCTGGGAAGACGGTGTATGAGTTTATCCATGTAACATTTGTTCCCTTTAGCTTATAGGATGTTGGAGGCCCTTGCCTCATAACTCAGGACTGAATTCCAGTAGGCAAAAGCCTTTTTCTTGTAAAATAGTTACCATTTTGTATGTACCATACAGACGTACCATACATCTGTCCTGTGTGAGGGCTAACACAAAGGGTTACCTTTAACAAACACAGCATTTTTGTTAGAACACATTTTGGCCTTCTTGAAGTATTGCCATCTTCTCAGTGTTCTACGGGTGGTAAGTTGTTCTGTCAGTTTAATATGCATTTTTAACTCAATTTTGCCATTATCTCTGAAGAACTGAACATTCTGTAGTATCTAATAACCTTGTTAACCTTTTTATATTTTTTTTGTTTTTAAATATCCACATCATTATAAGGTAAAGTGAACTGTTAATCTAAATAAACCATTTTCATCCCAAGACTTTTGCTTCATAAGATAGCTACAGCAGAAAGTGAATACTTGAGAAGTATTCAGTCTTCAGTGAACGTTGACCTCCACAAGGTAATTTTTTTTCTAGATTGTAGTTCAATATTGAAGTGTCACTTAGAGTATTTTTGAATTCAGTTATCTAAAACTTAGTATTGTCACCAGGTTTCTCATGTCTGGCTCATGAGCAACACAATGTGGTGAACCCTAGTTTAAATCAAATAATGGCATGTTAGATTTTGGCATTTTTAACAAGAACGTATCTGAGAATGTGCCAAGAATATATTTATTGAGAGTGGTATTTGGATAACAAGTCATTCACTTCAGTCTGCTCTTTGTTCTTGGTCTACTCTCCTACAATTCTGGATGATTCAGATGAACTAAAAAAATAAAAAATATTTCATTCTAAATTCCACTTCCTGTAGTGAAATTGCTGCTGTAGTTAATACGCTGCTGTGGTTAATCAATTACAGTTTAGTGACAGACAATGAATTCTGTTCAGTTCCTGTAGTGTAAGAATAGTATAATTAATACAGAATGATTTTTGCATTAAAGACACTAGAATTCTAGCTTCATTCTAGACAAAAATTCTTTCTATCCTGTTGCTTATGACTCCCATGCTTATAGCAAGTAGAAAGAAAATCACATTCATATTTTTTATTTGATTTATTTTGCCTCTTTCTGATTTATAGTAGAGTGGAGCAGAGTTGTACTATGGGATCTTTTTCCAAAATAGTATGTAATTTTTCTCTTCCCTGCCAGGAAGCAGATGAAACACACTAGTGTCTATGATATTTTTGCTTCGTATGTTTGTTTCTTAGCAGAAATAAATGAATTTTGTTAAGAAAGAAACTTTCTAAGAAAAAAACTAACTCTTGTTTGTCCTGAAAATCAGGAAGATACAGAGTAATAAGCATTAGAAAACCAGGAGACAGCTCTTTATATGGAAATCAGAAGTGGCTACAAAAATGAACTAAATCATGCACAAGGACCACATAAGTTAAACCTTTTCCAACTAAATACCTTGGCACAAATAATTATAAAAATGTTCATGGAAATGTGCAAATAGGCATGTAAACAACCACACTGACTGTATTGGGTTTGAGCCAATGCCAGCCGGCGCCAACATGGACCCGCCGCTGGCCAAGACCAAGCCCATCAGTGATGGTGGTAAGCGGCTCTGGCATAACAGAGTTAAGAAGGGGGGAGAAACCTGCATAACACCAGGAGGATTTTCAGCCAGAGAGAGGAGTGAGAAGATGTGAGAGGATCAACTCTGCAGACACCAAGATCAGTGAAGAAGGAGGGGGAGGAGGTGCTCCAGGTGCCGGAGCAGAGATTCCCCCTGCAGCCCCTGGAGAAGGCCATGGTGAGGCAGGCTGTCCCCCTGCAGCCCACGGAGGATGATAATGGAGCAGATATTTACGTGCAGCCCGTGGAGGACCCCCACACCTGAGCAGGTGGATGCACTCAAAGGAGGCTGTGACCCCATGGGAAACCCGCACTGGAGCAAGCTCCTGGCAGGACCTGTGGAGCTGTGGAGAGAGGACCCCAGGCTGGAGGGTTGCTGGCAGGACTTGTGACCCCGTGGGGGACCTACGCTGGAGTAGTCTGTTTCTGAAGTTCTGCACCCTATGGAAGGGACCCATGCTGGAGCAGTTGGTGAAGAACTGCAGCCTGTGGGAGGGACTCATGTCAGAGAGGTTCATGGAGGACTGTCTCCTGTGGGAGACACCCCATGCTGGAGCAGGGGAAGAGTGTGAGGAGTTCTTGCCCTGAGGAGGAAGGAGTGGCAGAGACAATGTGTGATGAAATGACCACAACCCCCATTCCCCATCCCTCTGTGCTGCTGGGGGGAAGATGTAGAGAAGTCAGAGTGAAGTTGAGCCCAGGAAGAAGGGGGGTGGGGGGAGGTGTTTTTGAGATTCAGTTTTATTTCTCATTATCCTATTCTGATTTGATTGGTAAGAAATTAAAGTAATTTTCCCAAGTTGAGTCTGGTTTGCCTGTCATGGTAATTGGTGAGTGATCTGTCCCTGTCCTTATCTCGACCCACAAGCCTTTTGTTATATTTTCTCTCCCCTGTCCAGCTGAGGAGGGGAAGCAATAGAGTGGCTTTGGTGGATATTTGGCATCTAGACAGGGTCAACCCACCACACTGACTTTTAAAAGATTTACAGCTAAAAGAATATGTTTTTCTGTCAAAATCTTTAAAACTTGAGAGTTGTAAATTTCTTTCTCCTATGGGTTCTCCTATGGGTTCCCTCTCTGCTCCCTCAACCCCTGGTAGTTTGTACGTGCACGCCATCTCTCTCACACTCTTTAACTCTTTTGGTCTCTTTTGCTTCCTCACTCTTTCCGTCTCTCTCTCTGTCACCATCATGTTCCTGCTGGGATGGAATTGATGTCTGAACTGCTAATCCTCATCTCCATTCTCTAGATAGAGATCATTTCCCTGATGGGCAACGCTGTCTGTTGCCATTCATGCCATTTACACACAGTCTGACATTCAGTCAGTCAGACTGGGAAGAACCTCATTTCTGGAGGAGATTTCTGATCTGCAATCCATCCTTGAAGTGGTATTTGCATAACAATTGTCTATAACCCTCCATTCAGTGTTGTGAGAAATGGTGAAGGCAGGTCCATCCTGAAGTCGTTACATGAAGTCTTTACATGAATAAATATTTGTTAAAGTTGAACAATGACAGAGTTACAGTAGTGATTTTCTTCAGTGAATCAATTAATAAAATGAGACAAGTATGAAATGTTTAAAAGTGCTTAAATGTCATTTAAAAATTATATTTACAATCCTAAACCTTCCTGTGAATATATACAATTTAAGATTATAAGTAGCACAATCCTTTTTAAAAATATGCTCAGCCTAAAGCTTCTTTAAGTCTTCAGACACTTTTACCTAAATATAACCTACATAAATGCATTTTTGCTTAGTTTCATTTTTTTTAACTCTGAGGACTCCATAGGACTTGCATAGCAATGACTGACAAATTTGAAAGGAAGTATATTTATCTATTAACAAACAGCACTCTGCAGGATATCCCAGCTGAGCAGGTCTCTGTGCAAAGGAAAACAGCTAGATCTACAAAAATGACCTTTGCCACCACAGCAATAGGCAAGTCAGAATTCTTTCATGATAACAAAGAATTGGAACAAGGCCACGGTTGAGGAATTTGCAGATATGAAGAGCTGGTTATCTTCTTCTGTGCCTCTGCTATGTGTAGACCCAAAATACTTGCCATCAGTGATATGATGGAATGTATAGATTACACTGAAATTCACAAGACAAAAAAACTTTCTAGGCCAGAAAAATTGTCTGACCTTCTCATGGTCTGAATAAACCGTTGCTTTGCCTCACAAGGAATTTTTGGCATTGATTGTATTATCTGAAATATTCTTCTGCCTAGACACATGACAAAGAGCAGGTTAATATGCTGTTAACTGGTGGGATATTCATTTATTTCAAAATGTTCATTCCATATTCAGCTGAATGTGGTATGAGGTAATGAGCTGTGTGTCCCCCTTGAGTATTCATTCTCTGAAAGTGTATCCTAAACAACGGGCACTGTCTTCCAGGAAATTTTTTCACAATTAACTCCCAGCAGGGTGTAACAACAAAAGCTCCGTCTATAAAAGTAGTTTATATAATATAGTGTTTGTTTTATTTGGGTGAATACTGTGTAAAGAGGTTTTACAAACAAAATAATATAGAACAGTGTGTTTTGGTAAATACAAGGGCTTCCTCTCAACATGCAATTTGAAGAGGCACATTAGAACATTTACATTCCAGCAGCTAGATACAATATAGATTTAAAAAAATTAACAGAAGAAATAAGACAATTGCAGAAGCCAATATTAGAAAACAACTTGAGGTATAAAGAAGAGATGAGGATAAATCCATAACGTTGCTTCATGTTTTTGACAAGATATTAATATACTTTAATAATTTATTGTTAAATTTTAGTAAGAAATAGTAGATGAGCTACTACAGTCTTAATGTAAAAATGAATTATTTGGCAAAAGTGACTTACTAAGGAAATACTCAAGTCAACGCATATGTTCATGCATAGTTTCCTTCATAAATACCTGCCTCCAACATTTTTACATTATATGAAGATCTGTGATATTCTCCAAAATCTAATATGTCCCTGATGTTGGCTTGCAGACAGTATTTTCAGAAAAGTAAGAGGAAATTGGCAAAAATATCTGTGAAGACTTTACAGTCATGTTAACCAATGTTATCCACAATGTTGTTTCACGTTGATTTAAGTTCAGTTGGGATTAAAAGCAGTGGTTTTCATCACTGACATTAAACCGTTGTAATACCTGTAGATCATCATTGATATGAGAGGTCTGTTTAATGTGGAGTTTCTAACTGAAACAGAAACATTTCCCTCAACTTATGTATGTGGCTAAATGAAGTGACAGGAATTTTTTTTATTATTATTTATTTATTTTTTTCATTTTAGAGGTACTGAAACACATATAAAATTATTCACCTCAAATTTCCAACCAGTATTTGTCTCCCCAAAATTCCACTCTCAATAGTCGGTGCCTTGTGCAACCAATCTACCTTCTATGGGGGACTTCACAGGAATGCTTTTTAAACCTGTCTTTTTAATTTAAAAAAAAATATTTATGAAGAACAAGTTTAGCTTATTTTAGCTCATCAGGGGATCTGAGAGGGAATTAAGGCTAAGACTTACCTCCTAAGGGAAAGCAGTTGTTTTGTTTGCTTAAAAATACTGTAAAACATCCAGCTCAGGTCTCTTCTATCAGTAAGGAGACAGCTGGGAAAAGTGTAGTAGCTTGTTCGGACAGTAAAGTTCCTGTCTACCACCCCACACTTCAATGTACGAGTTTCAGTAACTACACTAGTGTATCCAGCCATTTTTTTTCTTTAAACATCCTCAGGTAACATTATGGCTGTTCTCTCAGTGACTTAAACACATCAGGAGGTGCCTTTTTATTCACTGGGGTGGGATTAGCCCACACATGCACAGTCATTATACTCGCTGCCTTTTATAAATACAGTGTCCAGTTTTGACTTGTACCCTAAGTATGCTTTTATTAGCTAAACAGGAGCTGCCCTGATTGCTTTGTGCCCCAGAAAACACTCTTATTGAAGAGTCTGGATATAGTTGATTTTCAGTATTACCTTTGAAGTATGTATGCTATGGCAATTCAAATTTATCAGTGTTATTCTGACTTGCTTTTATGCTTGTGGCATTTGGCAGGCCAAACAGACTGTCTGTAGAAAGGACCATTTGCATTTTTTGAGAGGAACTGTGCTGGAAGTTTGCAGTTGTCAAATCTGGCAAGAAGCAGATATGGGGTAGAGGTGTGTTTTCAACATCAAAGGCCAAAGCTGCTGTTTGGCTACTCCAAGCTTGTGATCAGCCATGGGACCATGATACTCAAACCAACCTCTTATATCTTGAGTTTTGTTTGTGGGATAGGTGGCACAAAGCTGTCCCAGTTTTATATTGTGTTGATATTCACATTTGTGCAACTGCTAATTATTTTGCAATGTGCAAGCAGCAGGAAAGATATAGCTAAATTATTTTTCAGTTACATTTTTTCTGGTATTTCAGTAGTAATTGGCAAAAAAATGCTGATTTCCAAAATGATTGATCTTTCCTGCTGGTAGTGGTTTTTAGACTGTGAGCAGAAAATACCATTACACTGTCTTTACTTCTCATGAACCGCTAGCAGGTTTGGCATAACATTCTGGTGGCCTCAAGAGTTGAATAAAGATGAGGTTCCTGAAGTCTCTTACTTGACTTTCAGTTGGTTTTGCAGTTAAAGCTGCCTGCCAAAGTACTTTACGCTATCCTGCCATTGTTCTGAATGTATCCCCAGAACAGTCCATTTATGAAAGTGTATAAATATCGTGGGCCTCCAAGTGATACTGTTGAATACAATCTGATGGACATTTAAGTATTTACAATTGGTGATGAGTGTCTATAATGTCATCTCTTTTTTTTTTTTTTTTTATTAGTGGCTTAACCAACAAATATTGTTTCTTGAGCAAGGCAGTACTTACTATTTTAATTTTTAGAGTTCCTCCTATGAAAATTTTTTGCTGTGCTATCACTCATTTCCATTGTTACAGAATCAACATACCTGGGGAGCTCAGCTGTTTGTACCTTTTCAGTCTATTTTCCTATGGAAAAACACTAAATACGACCTGTATCATGTCTGTAGTGTTTCTCCCTTGGCATTTAGAATACTTTGGTTTAACGTTGACATAGGCATAGATGTCCTCACAGTTCTTGGAAACACTAGCTGAGTAGAGAGACTTTTTCAAAACCAGAAGAACCAGACAAACTTTACATATGCTCCAACCATTAGACAGCTTCAGTCAGCATCTTACACCACAGTCTGTTGTGAGAGTGTTTCTAACGCTACTATGTTCATCATTCTGATATTTCCAATCCAGGTTTCATAAGACTGTAAATAATGGCAATTAACAATCATAAACAAATGATCATTTTCTACTGCAACATCAAGTTTAGCCAAGAAAGGAGGTGGTGAAGGGCATAACCAACAGAATTCACCCTGGCACTCTCCACTGCACATGAGGGAGACTTTCTTCTGACCTAAGTCCTTCACCAGTCTGAAAGTAATGGGAAGCACCTGCCTGTTCTGTCCAGACTTTCAGAACACCAACAATTAAAGTTGCCAGTTACAGTAAAAGCAAGTAAAATTCAAGGCAATATTGGTCAGAGAAAACTTTATCTATTGATTGATTTAGCAGAGTAACTAATTAATACAAGTTACACATTGGATTAATAGTTTGAAGTTTGCAGCCTGCCTGGACATGTCCCACTCACAAGACAAAGAGGATTCCTTTAACTTGTAAATGGTTCTTCAATTTTTTGCTCCCACCGTGCTTCTGCTCAGCTTCTTTGTCTTGTGTGTTTGTTTCCAAATGATGATGTTATTAACATCCGGTTGATGATATTTAAATTTCATGATTTTGAAGAAGCAAAGTTAAATTGGTTCTTTTTAATGCTTTATTGGTTTAAAATTCTTTTCTGACAAAATTCTACATATGTGATAGCTTGATTCTTGCTTATCACAATATCACTCCTGCCTTTATTTGCCATTATCTCACATCTATTTATTCACAGGATCCCATCTGTCACAATCAAGGATCTGACTGGATTTACATTTCTTTTTACTGATGTGGGAGAAAGCATGAAAGAAATGGAGAGAATGCTGTGTTTAAACTTTTCATTTAAGTAAAATTGTGTATGCAAACAGTGTTGATTTGGCTATGGGCAAACTCAATGAAGTTGGGTAAGAAATTCCTTAAGTGTGGAAATAATGTTCTTTCTGGCTATGTTGCAAAGCCATAAGGTAACATTAGCAGTGAATTGGAATGAGGTACTCAGGATTTTTTTCTTGGACTTCACTGTTCTGAAAGTGAAAATTATGATGAAATCTATGAGGAAATAAACTGTAGTTTCTCACTTAATTAACTGTAGAGCACAATATAGAAAAGAGCTTGGCCACAAAGGAGAATAGTTAATTCCTTTAACCACATTGTCACACAGATTGATCTTTGCAATAAATTTTAGTTGGTTTTCAAAGCTATTTTTGCATCTTGGCAGAAAAAAAAACAAAACAAAACAAAAAAAAAACAACAAACCTGCTCAGTTTGAAATGTGGCTATACTCCCCTGATTATGTCTTAATTGGTTCATCTTAGACTATATTTTTAATAAGAAATGCACAATGAAGATAATGACAATCTGGGCATCACTTTAAAGGTCAGGCCACTCACTGCTAAATGAAACAAATTGTACATTGCAATGTGATATAACTGTTACATAACTATAATAAAGGAATAGAAGTATAGAATTATTCACATTCTGTAAATCTATTCACAAAGGCATATGTGCATCAAGCAGATGTAGCCACATAGCTGAAGCAAACCTGTCAGTGATCGTTATGCAGAAACTAATCTCTTTGCACCATTTAAACAAAAGGCAATTTTTTTCTCTGATTTCAAAGCTCTGATAGCCAGATTTTTCCTCCAAACATCAGGAGATGAAAAAAGCATTCAATATTCCACTGCATTTGCTCCTTTTCTCTGAGGTGGGTTTCATCACATAATAAAAGTCTCCTTGGCCTAATATGGTGAATCAGATTTACCAGTAGAACTCAGACATATATATTAATTAACCTAGGGTAAAATTTTTCCAAACATATCGGATTTACAATTAATATCCTTGCAAAATTATTTTACTTCACAAAAAATGTTATCAAATTTGCATGGATTTATATTAAGTGTATGGAATTACATTGATTGCTGACAAATGAAAACTCATTCCAGCTGATGCACAGTAATCTCTTTAGAGTTAATGTAGTATAGTCTTCTGAGGTGTCATCTGCTCCAAGTACATCTGAAGTACTGGTGAGGAATCTTTCATCTATATCTAATTGCCTATTTTCCTGAATTTTTGTGAAGGATGACAAATATGTAGAACAGACTGGCTAGTATAGCCAAACAGCATGAAATTGACTCGTCTGCAAGCTTAGTAGTACAAAAAAATTGGAATTAGACAAATACATGTTAACCTTACATTTCCATTGACCAAAATTAGTGGGTTTTAGCTGTCTTTGGGTTGTTGTGTGTCATCAGAGCTGGAATGACTGTTAGGTGTGATACCATGTTTTCACTGATATGTTGACTTTTTATCTGGATGCTTTGCTTTGATGTTGTGAGAGTTATGCTGTGAGTAATCAGGAAAAAGCATGTTATGCCAGCTTTATATCCCTGTTAAATATGCAGGATGGTTTTCTGACTGCTTAGTACAATTTTTGGAACTGTGAAGAAGCTGGACAAGGGCCTGAGCTGTTAGTTTGTTAAGTTTACAACAATTTTGCAACTTTCCCTTCACCAGATGTGAGGGAATATCATTTTTTTTGCACACTGTAACTTACTTAGTTTTCATCAGAAATGCTTTGAGCAATGTAAACAGTTTTACCCATGGGGATACTTGCAAAATTAAAGATAATTTTTGCCTGAAATATTTGAAGCAGAGTTGTTTCATATTTTACTTAAGCTAATCTGGCAGAGATGTTGTTTCCACACATATACCTCCTGTACAAATGGGAAGCCTTATTGTCTAATTTAACCATACAACTCATTGGTGTGACTGTAAGAAGATTCAGTGTTTTCAAAATGCATTCAGAGGTTTTTGGTAGTGTTCAAGCATAAACAACTAATTGTTTTTCTGGGTGATTAAGGAGGAAAGCAGGCTTCTCATGAATGGCTTTTCCAGTCAATATTTTTAATTGGAGAAAATATCACTTGTAATGATTAAGTAGCTATAAAAAATTATGCCTTATATTTCTCTTACAACAAACAATAGCACAGTTTGGTAGTCAAACTCTGTTTAACAAAACTTAAATATAGCATTATTATTCTAAAACTAATAAAAGCATGATAGCTAGGTTTTTAAGAGAATACTGTTGTTGATTCTTGAGTCATGCTTTCAGCTTGTATGATAATTAAAAGTCAGATTTGCTACCTGTGCTTAAGGTAAGAGCAGAATCTTCCTCAATTAGTTCCAATCTGTGTCATCCTGGCAGGGATCCTGGCTTCTTGTAAGTCAATGGCTGAGCTTCATCAACCTCACTTGAGTCAGGATTTCATTAAATGAATATTTGGGGTAATTAGGGATGAATCATGAGACTCTTGTTTTTCATTCTTAATGATCGCAAATAAGATCCATGAAAAGCCTACTGAAGTTAATTGGAAGATTAATGTTGCTTTCAATAGACTTTAGTTCAGGCTTTTTATTTTGCACACAGACACTTGTGTAATTCTTTTTCTGGGTTTTTTTAAAGGCTTTTGGATTTGCTATGGCACTTTTCCATCTACAGAGTTCCCACAGTGTCCCATATTCCTGAGCTACAATGTAGACAGTATTGAGTCTTTTTCTTAAATTATGTCAGTCAACTATTAGCATGTGTGATGGTCATTGTTGGTCACCATCCCTAGTTTAGAAAAACAAGTGAGATGATTGTCCTCTGATGCAAATTTCCCTCCTCCAGATTTGCTTAGTACTGGGTTTAGTAATTTGGCCCCATATTCTCTCCTCTCCCATTACCCAACAATTAATTTGGTCTTCCAGTATGTTCTGCTTATCCCCCACATTTATTATTATTTCTTGCTTACAGTGTAACTTCAGTAAACCCCTCTTGCAGTTTTACTAGTAATTTATCCACTTCTCATATTGTAGGACAGCTTAGCGTTGCAAGACAGACAGAGGAAGTAGCTGAGCAAAGTGAAAGTCCCTTTTTCTTTTTGATACAGAAGAGGAGAAAGTCTTTTTCAGGACAGGATGTACGATAGACCTTCACACGTGGGGCTCTTGCCTTGGCTAAAGTTGTATCATTATTTTAAGAATTAAAGTGAGAAAAAGTTGGCAACATTATATAGCTATGGTCTTTCAGTATTGTTATCATAGAATATATAACTTCAGCACTGATGTCAGCCTGAAGAACTTGGTCTCTGGGTAAGAATTTACTTCCTTTCAGAACCAGAAAGAAACAGACAAGCAAATATGGAAGAGCAGAGAGGAAGCATGGAAACAGCAAATTATACTGAACTGTTAAGGAAGCCATGCAATTTTTTCCCCTCTTTTGAATTTTTTCCTCTAATTATCCATCTCTGTATCTATTTATACAGCAAAAAAGACCTTGACATTCCAGCACAGAATCTCTCAAGTGAGAAGGACCCTCAGGAGATCTCTAGTCCAGGTGCTTCTCCAGAGCCGGGACAGCTCTGGGATCAGACCAAAAGCAGATAGCAAGCATGGTCTTCCAGTGAGATGGAACTTCCTTTATAAAGAGTGTTTTAACAGGTTTTTTTTTTTAACCTTAAATATGACATATGATTTCTCTATGCTAAGTTTCATAAATTGTTTGTATCAATTTTTTAGGTGTGTACAGTGGATGGTGTCATGGTCATTTTGTCTATGAGAAATGAAACCTTCACTGTAAACTTCTGAACCAAAAGGACAATGATGAACAAATGTTATTATTAAAATATGATTTAGAAAATATTTTAAAAATTTGGAATTTCCTATGTTTCAGAGACTGAAAATTTCCATTTCTGATTTTATAGTAAGTGTCATCAGATTAGTTATGAAGAAATTAGATGGATTATCTATAATCCCAGAAAGCAGTAAAAAATAACATAAGGACTTTTGCTGTCTTCAGAACCATTTCAAAAAATCCATATTTGCTCCTTAATAACCAATAGGCCAACAGTAAGATTTGTACAGTACATTCTTTACATATGCATGTACCTTTCCTTCAATAATAATCATATGTTAAAATGGTTATTCACTTGACTAGGGTCATGTAAAAAAATCTTCCTTCAATTCTTCTCCTTTGGATAGGATTTAAATAAGTTTATATCTAGCTGAAGAGCATAGGTGATATTGCATGGATGCAAGCTTTAGAGCGACAATCAATACCATACATACAGTAGTGAATCAATCTCAACACCACATAGTTATTTTGCTTCTATTAATCATAAGCTAAGATTTCTGCACAGACATTTTCCGTTGGCTACAATATTTACATGCGTTTCATATTGTGGTGGGTTGACCCTGACCAGCAACTAAGCACCCACCCATTTAGTAACTCTCCCCACTCTCCACCAGGATGTAGGTAAGAATAGAAAGAGGTTGAAATAAAGGCAATTTAATTACTGAAGGAAAGAGAAAAGAGAAAAAGAAAGTAAGTGATACAAAGCAATCGTTCATCACCTATCATAAGCAGACCAATGTTCATCCAGGCTCCAAGCATTGGCTACTTTGGAAAGACAAAAACTCCAGTTTTTATTTCTGAGCATAACATCATATGGTCTGGACTATCCCTTTGGTCAATTGCTGTCAGCTGTCCCAGCTGTGTCCCATCCCAGCCTCTTGCCCACTCCCAGACTACTGGGAGACTACTACAGAGAAAAGCTCTGCATGCAAGCACTGTTCAGTAAACACCTAAAACACTGGTGTGTGTTAGTCACAAACCCAAAACACAGCACCATGTAGGCTGCTTTGAAGAAAGTTAACGCCATCTCTCCCACACTCAGTAGGCATATAAGCAAATGGATTGTCTGTATGTTTCTTCTTTCTAAATTTCTAGCATCATAAATACTGAAAAGAAATTACTATATAGAATTTGCTCAATATAATTAAGTGATCTTTATCAAATTATGCCAAATGTTGACTTTGAACATAGCAGGACATAATAGAGAACTTACCTTTTTTTTTTTTTTTTTTGAAAGCAGAGATAATTAGAGAGTTTGTGTTAGCATACTAATATCAGCAACCACAGGCAGCTATCATTATCTTTTGGCTGAGCTTTTACTTCTAATATTGTAAGCTCCTTGAGCTGATAATTGAATTTTAAAGGACGTTTAATAGACCCCCACAAAAACTACCTTTACACATTATTTGATATCACAAAAAGATTAATACTAGAAAAGATCAAACTAAGTCTTGAATATCTAATACAGTCAGGGTTCTTACTTAAAACAAATGGTATGGAGGAGGAAAGGTGAAAGTGTTCAGACAGGCAAAGAGTAAGGAAAACCTAAATTATTGTTTCCCAATTACTTCAAGTATTTATTTTAAATATTTATTAACAAATAGCATTGTATTTGGCAAATAATCACAAACATATTCCAGTCAGAAGATCCATGAATACCCTGAGGAGCACTGAGTTACACTCAGCTCAGCTTCTGGTGGTGCAACTTCTCCCACTGGAGAGCTGATACAAGTAGCAGCTATTCTAGTGTGGGGAATTGAATCATTCCTACATTGCATGCTAATGGAAATCTTCAGGTCTGTTGTAGAGAGAGGAGCGTGGTAAATGCCATCTCAGCCGTGGCTAGAGGCTGTTCTTTGTCTAGTCTAGTCTTGAAATTTTTTAAGAATGAAGATTCACAGCCTTGATGGGTTACAATTATATTGATCTTAGCCTCCTCTTCAGCAAGCAAAACAAGACTAGTTTAATGTGCCTTCCCCATGTGGGGCATATGCTCCAGACCCTGATCAGTTTGGTCTGCTGGGCTCTCTGTAGCTTCTATACATTCTTCTTCAACTGAGGGACGCAAAACTGAACACAGCATTCCATCTGTGGCTTTGCCAGCAGCAAGTAGAAGGTCATAATAAGCCCTGATCACTGTTTGCCTTGTTCACAATGAGTTCAGCCTGGCATTCAATTCGATGCCAGGTTCTTTTTTAGGAAGATTGTTATTAATCAACCCTTTGCCTGCCTATATTGAAACACAGGGTTATTTTGCTCTCAGTGAAGAACTTTACATTTCTCCTTATTAAAGGTATCTGATAGCCTAGTCCTCAACTTTCTCTGAGTACCTCTGGATTTAAGCTCTGTGTTCATTGTTTCAGCCACTGCCCCTGGTTTATTGTCAACCACTACTTTACTGAATGGTGTACCCTTCATCATCGTTCACATTGTTGATGAAGATGTTGGATAGTGGGGGCCCCTGTATTAAATCCTGTGGTATTTCACACATTGAATATCAAGGAACAGATCATTATCCTTCAAAGTTCACGAGGTAGACCAATTTTTAAACCACCTATCAGGTGACATTTCCTAGGCTTCTAAATGAAAGTGCCATAGCCAGGCAGTTTATTGTGAAAAGAAGTGAGATTGATCAAGTTTGATTTGCCTGTTGTAACTCCATTTTGACTATTCCCAATTACTTTCTTGTCTTCTGTGTGCTTGGAAATGAATTCCAGGATGATGTGCTCCAAGACCTTTCCAAGATCTGAGATGAGAAAACCCAACTTGTAGTCTCCTAGGTTTTCCTTCTTGCCTTTTTCAAAGTTGAGTTTAACATTAGTCTTTTTCTCGACTCTTCAGAAACCTTCCCAATTGGCTGTGATTTTTCACAGATGTTAAACAGGGGATGTACAATAGCATTTGCCAGCCATTTTTTCATTTACAGATGAATCTCATCCAGTCACATGCATTTGTGTGTATATACAACTTCTACAAGTAGACATGCTGCTCCCTCACTGTTGGCTGCTCCTGTCCCTCCCAAACTATGCTGGCATATGCAAGGGTCAGAGAGCAGACTTCACTTCTTTGTCCATCATGGTGGATGAAGGGGCCAAACTTAACAGACTTTTATTGTCAGTCCTTTTGTTCTAATACTAGTTCCCAACTATTGTATACCTACTCTTTTTGGTTTAGGTCTCTGGGAAGCTTTCCATTTAGCCAAGTAGAAATTTCAGCTGAAATTCTTTGTTTTCCTCCACAATGAAATGATAAGTTCCTGAAGTTATCAAAAAATATCCTTTAAAAATCATTTGGCTCTCTTGGGCAGCCTTCCCTTCTATGGTTCCTTCTCAGAGGAGACTGTCTCACTGCTTCATGAAAAAGCCACGCTCCATTGCCCTGAAGTAGAGCACTAAGTCTGCTGCTTACCTTCCTCCTTTCCTGCAGATCCACACTCAAGCATCTCATGGTTGCTTCACCTCAAGCTGATTTTTTTTTCTTTTCTTCTACTTATCCATTCTAACTATTAGACTGATTTTAAAATGTCAGAATGCTGTTAAAATATGGAGAGTACTTATTTTGATCGTCAAAGAGGTGTTAATACCTTTTTAGTTTACCAATTTGCCTTCTAGATGATAATGGTTAACAAAAAAAGAACCCAAATAAAAATTATTAAAAACAGCAAGGGTGAAAAATGTACTCAAATTATGTAGCAAAATGTTGACCTGTTCCTATTAAAGTTTCCATTTGAAGCATGGAAATTTCAGGGCACTGAATATAGGCTTGTGTTCAAGAATGTATACCTGGATATTGAAGAAATGCAAGATAGTCTTAGAAGGAATTTTTTAAAAATTACTTTACCGTTGGAACATTGGTTTCAGATTGTTTTAATTAACTGAAATAAGGCTGTTGGTGCTTTGCCCACTCTCTTTTCCAGCACTGTTTAGACTTTAGCAGATTCCAATATCAGAGTTAAATATTAGGGAAGCAAACACTGATTCTTCTTTGCTTTGTTTAGAGAATTTGAAATGCTTTAGGATAATTTAATCAAAAAAATGTTGCAGGAAATTACAATACAGCATTATATAAATGCCAGTAAGTTTTCTAGGCCAGAACAATGCTTGCACAAAAAAGATGGGGGATTTTGTCTAGGAACCATGATGGGGGAAATTCTTTTATGTCAGCTGAAATGTTTAATTTGATCTGAACAAAATAACATTTGCCTGATTTTTACCTTTAAGTTTATTTAATATGTAAGTTAGGTTCAAACTGAAAAATGATGTTTCAATATAAAAAGACAAAAAGATATTTCTCAATGTAAAAAATGAAACAAGACTTTCAAATATAGGATTGTGACTGATCAATAAACCCTTACAACGGAAGAAGGCTCAGAGAAGATGGCAATGGCCATGTGCTAGTGAAGCTCCAGCAGGAATGTAGGCAGTAACAGACCACAGTTACTGCTAAGAAAGCTGAACTTATCTCAACACAAAGGGGACCAGAGGATGGCCTTTTTTATATATAAATGGCTGTTATCAGTTGAGTGGATCAACTGATTGTGTTATTGTTTGTTCCCTGAGTTAATCAAAAGATTGTGAATGTCTTCCTGAGCCAGTCAGACCAGAATGGGGGAGGTGTATACATGGCTTAGCCCAACATAAATTGTCATAACTGAACAACAGAAAGAACTTTGTAGATAGCAATGGGCTTTAGCTGGCTTAAACCCATGTGTTCCTTCCTGGTTATGCAGGATGTGCAGCATCATGACGGTGAGCATGTAGAGATCAGTAATGCAAATCATGGATATATTATGATTCAGCTGTTATATACAGCAACCAACATATTCTGCTAAGAGTACTTGTAATGTGACTTCAGTATATTGTATCATTCTGCTAAATAAAAAATCCTATGTAATATCAAATATCTACAGATCAATAAATTTGGTGTTAAACATTAAACCCTCATGTGGAAAACCTTCTCAGAGACTATTGGACTCTGGTAGGCTTCCATAGACTTTCCCAGACAAATCTAGTTTTTAACAAGGTGAGAGCCTGGGCAAAATGCAAAGTGATCGGATTTTAGTAGACTAAAAGGAAGAGGAGAGAGCTTCCAGTACCTGCTAGTGTAAAACTAAAGTAAAATTAAATAAATAAATAAATAAAGCAACAGATTGACTTCTGCTCTAAGGAGTTTTTTGTCAGTTGGAGAGAAGCTGGGCAAAATTCTCCCTATTTAAGCCACACTGAAGCTCTGTTTTGATTTCAGTAGACAATAAACAAAGTCTATAAATAACTCTACTCAGTATGACGTATATGTAATTAATTTCATTTTTTCTCTTTTTTGGAAAGCTTCTTCCTCTGCTTCAGTTAAACTTGGAGAAGGTGGCAATAATTTGCTGAATTAATTTAATCCGGATGAGTGAGAAATTACTACAATTATCTGTACTTTCATTGTATTTTGACTTGGTGAATCTTTGTATACTTCACAAATGAGATACCAATATGGAAATGGTACTCAAAGGTGTCACTCCTACCTGCAGAAAACAAAGCCATTGAGCAAACTCAATACAGCTGCTTTAAACCCAAAGTGAGAGATATCTTTGCGTAGCTAATAAATACAATTAAGGAAACAGCGTACTTGTTGCGACATAGAAAACCACCAGGATCATTGCTTAGCTGGTATGTATGGCAGAACAGCAGTAAGACTGGAGTGTTGGGAGATTCAGGCACCAAGTAACAAAACAAAGATGAGCACTGTGAGGGTACTGAACCCCACATCGGACAGGAGTTTCTTTCTGGTCCTAGTCTCAGAGCCGACACCTCTACATTAGCTGGTTACTGCAAAGGTGGGTGACAGAGAGATAGAAGAAGCCTCGCTGCTTATTGGTCCTTTACTCTCTAACACTGAGGGCTAGAGTTGAAAGCAGTGTCGCACGGTAGAGGAATGAGGTTAGAATGGTATTTCTGCTTATCATCTCTTTAAATCTTTTCTCATGTGAAACATAAAATGATTCATACTTATTTGGCAAAATATACTTCCAGCTGACACTGGTTAATATGAATTGTTCCATGCAGTCACAGCATCCATATTCTTGATGGGAAAGTTTTATGATCTGCTCACTATCACAATTTGGTATCAGAAAGAAGGCCTCATACCGTACATAGGGGATGGAGACAGAGGCAAGTTTTTAGGTGGAACTAGAGAAAAACAAGGTCAGAATGAACTACAGATGAAAGATTAAATTAAAAAAAAAAAAAAAAAGGGTGATTCATAAAAGACCAAAAGCATATTTTTGGTTTGGTTTGGTTTTGCACTGACATGGAGTCAGCCACAAAGTTAACAGCAGGAAAAGGGAACACAGGTAGGTTTTGGTCTTTTAGACTTGCAGACTTCTGTAGGAAAAGAACTAGATGGTTCTAACTTCTCTCCTCCATTCTGTGTGTTCCTATCTCTGTTTGCAGCACTGTCTCTCAGTGCTTTACAGTTACAGGCAAGAACAACTTGCCAAAAGTTATTTGTTTTTTTAATAAAATTGCTGCAAATATTTATGCTTTGATTTATGTTTATATGATACTTTGATAATATAAACAGACATAACTCCATGTAAGCATTAGCATTAGATAAAAGTAATAGTATTGGATAAGAAACTGTCTTTCATAAATGATCAGAACTGAGAATCCACCATTGTACAAGAAAACTATTGCATCACATTGGGTTTTTGTTTAAGAAAGCAATTAAAAGTGTTTTAGATCAGCTACCATCAATGTAATTATTTGTCAATTATTTGCCTTCGAATACTTGAATATTCTTGAAACATTTCCTCAGCTTTCTAATTCAACAGCACAGAATTCTCTATAAATTTCTTTCACCAACATTTTTGAGGAAAATGAGTCCTGTGAGTTCAATTCTAGATATCTTTCTACCATCTGTAGAGTTTACACAGAATGTATGGTTCATTTTTATTTCTTATTTTGTAGTGCAGTTACAGATCATGCAAAAGTGTGAGAATCTAGACAGTAGTGAGACAGACTGATACTTAGGGCTTGCTCTAAAATGATAAGCAAATCATTTTTGCAAAATTGCTTTTTAGGTCACCTTCTAATATTTCCCTGTTCGAGAAACCTCACTCTTTTTTTGGGTAAGCAGACTACTACAGGTGTCTAATCCAGAGATTTATGAATTTGTCTTCATAGAAGAGATGCAAGAAAGGCAACTAAGTCTGAAAGCTATGCGGATCAAGCCAGTATTTTACATTCTTGTTTTCTGTGTCATTTACAGTTAGCATTCTAGGTTTATTTTTAATTGAGCATTAATATTAATGTTCTCCATTTTGCAACCAAAAGAAATATTAGAAAACTATGTAAAACATTCTAAACTTTTCATTCAAATGTCTTTATATGGGTAACTTTAATGGAAAGGCTACCATTAGACTCTGGTAAACCAAAATCTTTGGTTCCAGAGCCAAGCTAAACTTGGCATTTGAAGCCAAAACATAGACTGAGCCACTAGAGCTGACTGCACATATATAAAAAGGAAAATAAGTAATACTCATATACAGAATTCCTGTGGCAAGATATTTTATATCCTGCCTATTCTCAACTTCTTCATAGGTCCTTACTACGCTACTATATCATCATTAGGCAGAACTATGAAAACAAAATTTGAAATGTGTAAACAGTCTGCCATATTCAAGATACAGTATAGCAAAAATACTGCAATGTGACATGATGCAGTTCCCTGAAATATCCATGTTACCAGTCAGTTATATCAAACAAGGATCTGTAATATTTTCAATCAGATATATCCTGGCATATGTCATTTGTTTTCCATATGCTTTTCCACATGTCACTCTGCTCCATTTCTCATCCTCTTCTCTGCAACACACACTTTTTCCAGTGTCATATATATAAATATATACATGTACAGAGGGAGAGAGAAGTCAGAGAGGCTATTCCAGCATACTGAGGCACTGGGAACTGAGTCGCTGTGGGGTGGCTGGGGCAGAGCAGGAAGTGTGGCTGGAGGGAGGCGGCTGTGGCAAGCTCAAGGGCAGGAGCAGGGAGAGAACTTCCTTGGGTTTGTCCCATGCTTTTTCCTGCCGTACCTCAGCCTGCACTTCCTTGCAGCACTGTCCCATGCCCAGCATTAGCACCTGCAACACCCCGTTGGAGAGGCTCTGTCTTTACTACAACATCTTTGTATCACAATATGCTATTGGAAGAACTACTGCTGTAGTTGTTTTTAATATTTATGGTTGGAAATACATGAGTTTCAACGTGAGAAAGCCAGGAAAAAAGGGCATGAAAAGGAAAAGGGAAGGTGATAATGTAACATAAGAATCTCATTAAAAAATGCCTCAACCCACTTTTCCTTAAACAAGTCTGCCATCATTTTAGTTTCTAATATTTTGTGGTTAACCAGAGCTAGGAAAATAATGGTCTGATCCTACCTACTGATGTTGATTGCAAACATCATCATGAACTTCAGTGGGATCTGGAAGTAGTCTTTCATGCCTTGTACCTAGTAGTTAAAGATGGAGACAGTTGGTGTTCCTTGGTACATGGTTTCTGGCACTAGCTCTGGTTTGTCTCTTGTTTTGTTTTGAGGTTGGTTGGGGTTTTTTTGTTTTTCCTCCCCCTCTCTTTTAAACCTCAACTCAGTTTTTGGTCTCAATGTCCGAAGTATTTTCAAGTACCATGGTAGGGTGTGGCTGATAGAAAGATATCCACCTTCCATAAAACTTTAACCTCTCCCTGAATGGGGATCCAATGGCCAAAGGCAGCAACTAAATTTAAGGGGCCTGTGACTTTTGTTGCACTGTGAAAAACAGATAGGAGCAGCATCATGAAAAACAGATAGGACAAGCATCAAGATAAATAATTCAAGGAAGTAAGTGCAGAGAATATTTTTTTTTTATCAAGAGTCTTTAATCATCTTTAAACATTAAAAATGTGTAAAGAATATAAAATTCAATGGTTATTAGTACATGGAAAGTACAGAGACACCACATTTTTCTTTCAGGTAGGGATTTTTATAGTTTTTTTAAAGGAAAAATGTCATCATTTTTATGTCTTGAAGATCATATGTAAAATCATATTTTAGCCCATAATTGAATCATCTTATGAAAAATACTTCTGCAAACATAAAATTAAGATTAAAATTCTTACTGGAGACATTCTGTAGTCTTTGTGTGTCACTAGTTCTATTTGTCCCCTATGTGTGTAAAAAACTTTGCCTTTAACCAGACAACCATAACAAGCATGTTTATAGTACTTATAAGCTATACTTACAAGCTACGTGTGCTGCAGTCGACGCACTGGAGGGAAGGGATGCCATCCAGAGGGACCTTGACAGGCTTGAGAGGTGGGCCCATGCAAACAGCATGAAGTTCAAAAGGCCAAGTGCAAGGTCCTGCACGTGGGTTGGGCGCAATCCCAAGCACAACTACAGTCTGGGTGGGGAATGTATTGAGAGCAGCCCTGAGGAGAAGGACTTGGGGGTGTCAGTTGATGAAAAGCTCAGCATGACCTATTAATGTGCATTTGCAGGCCAAAAAGCCAACCATGTCCTGGGCTGCATCAAATGAAATGTGACCAGCAGGTCGAGAGAGGTGGTTCTGCCCCTCTACTTCGCTCTTGTGAGACCCCACCTGGAGTACTGCATCCAGCTCTGGGGGCCTCACTACGAGAAGAACACAGAACTGTTGGAGCAAGTCCAGAGGGCCACAAAGATGTCCAGAGGGCTGGAGCACCTCTCCTCCGAGCACAGGCTGAGAGAGATGGGGTTGTTCAGCCTGGAGAAAAGAAGGCTCCAGGGAGACGTTATAGCAGCCTTCCAGTACCTGAAGGGGGCCTACAGGAAAGCTGGAGAGGGACTGTTTATCAGGGAGTATAATGACAGGACAAGGGTTAAGGGGTTTAAACTAAAAGACGGTAGATTTAGATTAGATATTAGAAAGAAATTCTTCACTGTGAGGGTGGTGAGGCACTGGAACAGGTTGCCCAGAGAAGCTGTGGATGCCCCATCTCTGGAGGTGTTCAAGGTCAGGTTAGATGGGGCTTTGGGCAGCCTGGTCTAGTGGAGGGTGTCCCTGCCCATGGCAGGGGGGTTGTAACTAGACAGTCTTTGAGGTCCCTTCCAACCCAAACCATTCTATGATTCTATAAAAGAATAAAGAAGAACACTTATAAAAAAGAAGATTAAACAAAAGATATTAGATTTACTCCCATCTCTTACTTCCAAAATAACTATTTAGCAATAGCAGAACACAATGTATTTTGTACATTGTAACAGTATAGGAAAGAGCTCAGTGAGGCTTGATGATTGATCATTTTTTATTTTCTAATTACTTATATCTTCTTATCAGAAATAACATGTCTTGATGTCTGCAGTGTCCCCATTTAGATGTATGTTGTTAACTGTAGCTCTTATACATCATTGAAATTTCCTCCTGTAATAGAATTTTTTAACACAGAGAAATCGGGTCATGGGAGAAATTTACATCCTCAAAGATCTATTCAAGATTATGTTGTATATATATGTGTGTATATATATACTGTGCACACATAGCCTATTTATGCAAATAAGACGTTTTTGTCATGGGAAAAATGTTTGGAATGCACTTTTCTTCATAAAGAAAATATCACTACAATTCATCAATCTCTTTTTACTCTTGGAAACTGAATCTCTTTTGAGTTATATGTTGCAGAAGTTCATAATCCAAACAAAAGCAGAGTTACCATGAAAGGGGGACATTCCAAAACTTTGCAACCAAAGCAAGCTTATTAAAAGGAGGGGGGGGAAAGGAA
>VXBL01001271.1:111672-138266 GCA_013400195.1 Aramus guarauna
ATTATCATTACTACTGCTACTACTACTACTACTTCTTATGCCCTTAAACAATCTCCTAAAAGTAAAGATAAATGTACACATCTTCTGTGGTTTATATAATCATAGGTATATACAATCACCTCTCAAGGAAAGTACATGTTTTTATAAAAATGTGTATGTATGTATATATACACACAGGGCATCTTGATATATATTACTGTCTATCAAGAAATGTATTGCTATTTGTTTATTGGAATACTAATATAATGTTATTACATATCTCAATTATAGTCAAAACATTTTAAGTACCTGGAAGATACATACAAACACAGTCAAAATAAATACAGTTTATAAAAAGAAAAGAAAGGAAAAAGGTGGGAGAAATAGCTGTAATGGGAAGTTCAAGGTAAGGTGTATTCATTAAGTTTGTTTTGTAATTGTTGAATATGAATGTGGATATGTATTGACAAAATGTATACATTGCCCTTTTTTAGAAACTGCATATAATGTTTATTTGATTTTCAATATTTAACACCATTGCTTTTAAAATCGGCTAGGATATACTGCTAGCATAGTCCTGAAATCACATAAATAAAATTTGGTACTAAAATACTAAATAGGTGCATAACTTTGTCATTCTTAGCATGAGTATAATGCTTAATAATTATTCTTCTCTGATCCAGTGTAGAATTTCATCACATGTCCTCTAGCCCTCAAAATGGGGCTTAGAAGAGTGACAAGCCAGGTCATTAAAATCTAATTGATTGAATGGACCTTTGAGATCTTCCAAATGAGGGCAAGGTGCTTGCATAGCTTTGGGAATATGTTTTGGCCCCAATGTTGTTTTCAACTTCATACATACTTTAAACATCACATATGAAGATAACATTCCTTGTGTAGGGAACAGGTCTCCTCAAGCGAGATTCTGATCCCGCAAATATTCATGTGCTTAATTTTATGCAACTGGAAGTAGTTCTGCTGATTTCAGCAGAAAAACACAGAGGCTAAGATTTATGTGGTCTCTCTCTACAGGGTCAAGCACAAAGTAAATAAAGAACACAGCATAAAAAAATGTGCAGTCTTAGGAGGAGGAAAGAAGTCTATCAACTTGAAGAAGGCTAAAATTTTATCTTAAAGTCTTCCTTTTGAAACAGTATGCATCACAAGACTCCTGGGATGGGGATGGTCTTCTCACTGCCATTTATAAAGGTATACTCCATTGAGAATTTTAGGCATTTATATAGTACTTTTATTTTTATTTAACATTTTCTCTCTTCTAGATTGTAAATAGTAATAAACAGAATAAAAAGTTTGGATAGTATTATTGAGTGGAGCAATCCGTGTTGGACTCAGTAGAACCCAATATGGAAAAACTCATCTGATTTCAGTATACAGGAGAGTAAGTTTAGGATTAGAAGTGTTCACAGCACCTCTAGTAAAACTGGTGGTCTAACAATGTATTTCCTGAAGGAAGATCTGCAAATAAATTGAAATTTGCAGGCTAGCAAGATGACTTTCAGTCTTCAGTCCTGCTGTAGACTGTTGATGTCTCAGTTTCATGACTGGGTGACATGTGATGCAACAGGAAGGAGCAGACTTTACTAGAATAAATATTTAGATACTTAGAAATCCAATATAGTTTGAACACATTCCTTAGTAGTACAGATGAGTATTAAGTTCAGAAATATTGATTAATAATTAACAACATACTTCTTTATTCTTTCAATAGAAAAGTTTTCAATATCACTCATTCAGATACTGAAAAATAAAGTTTAAAAATTAAAATTGAAGGAACAGGATTTTCCATCATCAGTAATATTAGTTTGATACTTTGTGTATATTCTCATTTATGCAAAGTTCTATATCTTTATTGTCTTTCACTAAATGAGTAGTAGTGCCAATATGAGTGGTAAGCATCTGCATGAATCTTTCCACAATGAAACCTCGATTTTGAATGTCAAGCCATTTGCACACCAAGTTAATTTTCTGTACCACAAATGACAAATAACATTCACTAACATCACCAACAAAGTGAAAGAAAAACTTTTGCAAGGTAAGAGGTTAAAAATCTAGGTTTCTTGACAAATTCACCACTTTTTCAGACAATCTGGTACATTTTAGTTATATGTTTTAGGTAAACTGGTTTGTTTGTTCATGTTTAGCAAAATCTTGAATCACTTTTTACCAATAAAAGCTATGACTCCCCACCCCACTTTCAGAGACACCAGTAATTCTTCCAATGGATTGTTGGTGTCTTTTTTCTCCATCTTTAGTTTTATTATAAAAATAAATCAATTTTTTAAATTATTTTTCTTTTAAGTCAACAAACTTCAGCCACTCCTGCACTGTCTTTTATTTTTATCTGTCTCCTGTAGCCTTAGGGACTCATTTTTGTATTCATACTTAAAAACATAATAGATCTTATCTAATCGTTTTCTTAAGGCACTTTTATGTGGCATCTGTTAGACTGGAATGTTCAAAAATACTTCTGAAAGAAGTGCCAACTCTTATTTAATGCCCCTAGGGAATCAGTGTCTCTCTCATTGGGGCACTTTTGAACATATCACCTGTGGATGCCATTTCCTGGTGTTTAGCTGAGCGCACTGTGCAGGTGAACACTTAAAAATACCTTTTATTCTGAGAGTCAAATTTTAAAATGTCTTCCACTGCAATTAATTTCTTAATAGTCTCTTGGGATCTGATCCAGCTATGTTACTAAGCAAGAGCCAAACTTCACATTGAGTTCAGCAAGACTATCCTATGCTTAAAGTTATTCATGAATTAACATGCTTTTCAAGACTGGAAATTTGATTGCGGTGATTTCATTAGATTAGACATTTGGTAGAGTTGCAGGCACAAGAAAAATTTGCTCATAAAATATTTTAAGTAGAATGGTGAGTGAAAATAACAGCATTAGGCCAATTTTTTCTCCTTTGGACTACATAACAGTACACTCTCTGGATTCAGAATTGTGTACTGTATTTTTGACATGTTGAAAATAAAGCAATAAATGACAGAGTGTGATATGGAAAGAAAAAGGCTTTAGCCTATTTCCTAATTTTGGGAAATACAACTGTAATTCCAAATATCAAATTTAAATCAACTCTAGACAGTTAAAGTACTAACAGAGGTAACAAATATAATAAGTCATTGTCTGCTAAGGTCAGCAAGACTGTAGTCTTAGAAACATAGAGCTTAAAAATATTCACACTTTAGTCTTTCTTATTATATTCTGAGTAGCACTGTAGCACCATGACAACTGTATTAACTACTAATGTAACTTACTCCAAAAAGAGTTCAGCACTCCGCTTCTTCTTTATTAAAGCTCACTCCGATCAATTTTAATGCATATAATGGTTTGCAGGATGATACTCCATCTGACAGAGAAGACAGAAAAGCAAGAGGAAGAGGAAAGGACTACATGATATTTAAAAAGGGTGAAGATCTGTATAGAGAAAGTGATGCCCAGAAACACTGCTAGGAAAAAAGTAAAGGAGTAGACCTGTGCTGGGGAGTAGACAAGAGAGAGACACAAATTTGTAAAGGCTTGGCTTTTAAAAAGTACCTCTAAAATACCAGAAATCAAAAGAAAAATTGGGTAACAATGAGGTTTTTTTAAGTGTTCACCCTCTGCCATATTACTGGAAAATGCATTTAACAAATTCTGTAAATCTTCCACATTTTTAGACCTATGTAACTACCAACTCCACAAAAAGTATCTACAGTGTAAATCAAAGAAGAACCAAGATTTTTGCTTGTTTCAAATGACTTGTAAATAATTTTGTGGATCTACTATTCACCTATAGCAGTGTTATAGTATACTAATGTAAAATGCACTTTTTTTTTTTAACCCAGGCACTTTTAATCATTTCTGAGCAATAAAACTACTTCATTGAGATGCTTTGAGTTAGCTGATATTCAAATAGTGTACCTGTATCTCCAGCTATTCATTTTTCATATTTGAAAATTTATTGTTACATGTTTGAAAAGTAGTTGTAGAATACAATATGGCCCCATAAACAAAGTCATTGTCTGTGGAACAATGGATAAGCTTGGCTATCTTAATATTTTCTATTCTATTTGTGGTAATAGCCATCAATTTATCTTTCTCTTTCTCTTTGATACTTATTTATTACCCATAGCATCCTGACACTGTTGAAACAAACCTTAAAACTGATGAGGTTTTCATTCATCAGAGACAGTGCTATTTACATCACATAACATCTCATTTTCAATTGGCTCTTGTTCAATTTTTCAACTCTGTATGAAAGCCAAAGAGTGACAGAAAATTGCAACAACCTTGTCCTTAGACTTACAGATTAAACATCATTTTGCTGTTAGACATGATGAAGTAAGTTGCATTGCAGTTTTATGTCCTAGTGAAATAGTAAACATGGTCTCTGCACAATGCCACCTCAGTTTTCCACAACAGACAGGGAAAGCATTTCTCTTGTTTATGTCTGTTTCAGGAGATGGAAGGATCTTGGCATCCTAAATGCAATGAAGAACATTCATCCCTCAAGAGAGTACGGACATTTTACCAGTGTGGTAGAATGCAGCCAGCACCATCATGCGTTTTTGTCCAACTTCAAGAAATAACATCAGAGTTGCACTAAATTTGAAGTAGGGAAGAAAGTATGGCAGACCGTATAATGTCCTAGATCTAAACAGCTAAACAGGGAACTAAACAGCTTTGTGCTGCTGACAGCTAACAAGAAGCTTCCTCTTTGATTTACCACTTGCAAATTCAGTGTGATGTTATTTGTAAATGAAATAACGTTCAAAAAGATACCTCTTCAAATGACTCATTGACTTCTTCTAAGACATACATGTATATCGAGGTTTAACACATCCACTCTAAATAGGGACAGTGCTATTGTTACTGGACATTGCTGGCGTAGACAGAGAATGTTAGAGAGGCTCTTCAGTGACCAGTGGAGTTTATGATGTATCCTGGTTAAGTGTAGAAGTCAATATCCTATGAAGGTGTAATAATATTAGCATACCTGAAGTACCTGGGGGACCCATTTCCACACTGTTCTTACTGAGGAGTCATTGTCTGAATACAGGCCAATGAGAAAATGGTTTTCTTAGCCTACTGAAAACATCCCAAACGAGATCAAACTTTGCTATCCTTATGTGTCTTGGTAAATTTTATATTACCCTAATATTCATTCTAATCCAGTCTTCCATTACACTCTTCACTTTCAAAAATGACCAAGTTAGGCCTCTGCCTTTCTAGAGGTCTTTATTCCTGCCCTTCTAGAACCACGTGCATCTTTTTTATATGGGTTTATTTTATAGGGATTTAAAATGCTGAAATTTTGCAGGTTCACAAGAGGATACAGAAACAGGTTTTTTCACTGGTTTTGAATCACCTGGAATTTCACCAGGTTTGCCCTAAGTGCAGTGTTCAAAGAAAATTTCAGTGATACCTTCCAAATTTGGCTTGGGTGAGGTCCAAAACCAGAAATCCTTCATCCTTTGTGCACACGTATTAGTCTCCTGTGCTCTGCAAGGTGGTACACTCAGAACTCAGCCCGGGTCTTTTGAAAGTATGTTTGAAGCAAGGCCAAAATTTGGGGCTGTAATTAAACCAGAATTGAGGCAGATTTGGCCATAATTTGCATTCAGTTGTGAATGATTTGCAGAATCCTAGGAGGTGGTATTAGGCCTTACTGTTACTTTACTTACCAGCCATTGGCAGGAGACGTGGAGGAGGAAGTCACGTTGGTCTGATTCTCTCAGGTAGATGTAAATGAACTTTCTCCCAGGCATCTATACAATGTTCACAGTGAACTTTGTTTAGAGGAAAGGTTAGTCTTACACAGAAAAAAATAAACTTGCTTGCATCTGCTTTTGAATTTAATAAGGGATATCGGGATATGACTTAAGATAAAATCCTGGAAATAAAGAATATATTTTAATGACTTTCCTTCCTTATTTCCTATCCTTTTGATTTGTTGTTACAGCAGTAAAATTCAGTATTTCTGAATATGTAAACATATACTTTTGCTTTTAGGCCGCATCTTTGACCATCTCAGAGTTAATGTTTTCATTGCTCCTGTACTATGAGCTGTCTTTTTCTCTCCATGGTTAGTGCTCTTATTACACAATTAGAAACAATGAAAGAAAGGAGATACTCTGTTCTGTAATACTTGTCCTGTAGTGCTATATTCTGCCACTTATTACTGAATTACTTTAATAAGTAGGTTTTCTTTTTGGACCATAGCCTTCCACTGACATAAATTAGATAGCATTCAGATGAAGATTATAATTTCATGTACCGTATTCTTATTCAGCAAATAGGTATTCTTCTTATTTTAATTTCAGTACCAGGCAAGCATGCACATAATTTTTTAACTGTATTTAATTCTGATATATTCTGTTGAAGTAAAAAAGTATCTAGTCATTTTTTCCAGAACACTGATCCACATGCATGTTTTCTGTCTTAGCTTGTTTGAGCTTTCCATCACGAGAAAGCTCCATGGCAACTCAGTGTATGGAAACAGACGTGAGGTCACGCAGAGCCTGTGGACTGAAATCTGAAGACAATGGAAAAACCTCTTTCAAGTCAATACACTCTGGCAATTTGCTCAGCTTCATAAATAAAGGAGCTTTAAAGATGTTTCATGCAAGAGTTCAGTACAGTTAAATAATCACTAAGAGATTCAGTCAAACCTTTTTGGTGTGAAAGATGGCATTTCAGAGTACACTCCTCTTTCTTCTTTTCTTCTTCCTCCCTCAGAGATCCTCTATTTCAAATTCATTTTAAGAATCTTCTTAGAATGGCTTGTTTAGGAAAACTGAAATGTTGGCTACAGAAACTTGTCTCCACTTAAAAAGAAATGAGCAAAAGTTTCAGAAGCAGTTAAGTCTTATTGACTATCAAAGAGATAACAGACCTCAAATCACTTAAGCCACTTTTTAAAGAAGCTGTACGTTCTTTCATCAAACAGGTACTTTGAAGGTCTCACTGCAAGATCTCTTCCTATTCAGAATATTCAGAAATGTAAAATGAGGTTTAACATTACCACTCATTAAGTCTGTGAGTCATCTTTCAGAACCTCATTTATATCCTACATGGTAGATTCTTTGCAACTGGCCAACAAAACTCACTCCTACCTGAGGCACTATTTAATTTCCTAAAATTGCATTTTTTACACAAAGGTAATCTGAGTTTAAATTTACATTTTAGTTTTATGCGCATTCTTGCACTTATGTTTTAAATTGCCTGTACGGAAAAGATAACATTTGCCTTTCTGTAGTTTCAACATAAATATCAGTGATTTTATCTTCTTTTCTGGGCTGTTTTGATACACACTGAGGGTTTTCTTCACCTGAGGTCACAGGTGTGTTTACATAATATTTACCTGACTTATGTTTAGCATCCTTAAAAAGTTTTAGACAAAACCAGACACCTGCTCTTCTTTAAACGAAATGATGTGTCAATTGTATGACAAGAGCCTTGCATTTCAGATAAAAAAGACTACTGCAGGCTCTTGGGTCAGTAAGGAAGTAATATTTGGATCTGGATGGAATATATTTCGTGCAAAAAGACTGGGAAAAGACTTTAAATTATTGAGACATCTCTTCTAAAGTGATCAGAAGGTACTTCTGTTAATTCTGAAGCAGTAACAGACTATTAAGAGTAAAGGAATAGCAGTGACAGCATCACTAGAAAACTGTATATTGTTTCAGAGGTGAAGACAATATAGCCCTAAAGGGTGCAACAGGCATTAATATTAAGTCTGTACTGTTCACACCAGGGTCACTCAGTTTCTCTCAAGAGAGACCTGACCGTAAATGTAATATACTGATGTTCCCAGTCCATCTAAGACCTTGCCAAAGCTCCTAAATGTGCTGTCCCCACAAAGGATTATACTCCAATAATGGCAAATTGTTGTGAGATTTAATGCAGCTGTAAGCAATAGTAAAAAGTTGCCATTCTTGTCTTCTTTTCAAAAGAGGAATACAGAATTGTCCTAATAAGGCACGGGCTCTTTTCCTTTGGAACTGTCCTTGATTCAGGAGGTGACTACTGATCTGCTGCACATCACTAGCACCAGTGCAGAAGTAAAGCACTGTAAGGGTGTCTTTGCACCCCATCATCTCCTAAGCCTGAAAGGATGGCAGAAATAAAGGAGTTCCAGCACTTTATGAAGGCTGGGAAAAGGGGTCTGGGCCACTTATCCAGCTCAGAAGCAACCACAAAGGAGTGATCCAGCTTTTGATTTCTACTTCTACAAGCAAGAGATAATACTTAGAGCCATCAGAAAAGCCTGCAGTTAAAGGAAATCAGTGATGTGCAAGTTAAAAGCATTTGGAGGAAATGTGACTAATATAGATCAAATATCCCTGTTATTTTGTCCCTTTAGAAAGAGAAGCTGTTCCTGTATCCCATCAGTATTTGAACAAACTTAAAGGCTATAGAGACCTGGCAGAATAGTGTCTCAGAGAATTTCTCAGTGTGTAGAAAACAGGTAGGCAGAAAACCTAGACAAACACATTTTCTGGTCAGCTGTGCAATATCATAGTAGTTTTCTTCCTAGATTTCTATGTTTAGCAAGAAGTATTTTACCTTCACAACATTTGAAGAGCACTAAGAATATCCTTCTGAGTCATTTGCCAATGCCATACCAGAAACAGTGTCAGAAATTATGTTGAAATTTGTATATAAATAATGGTCCCCAGGGCTTGCAATTTTCCAAACACCTTCAGGTGATTTAGAAATAAATAAAACCAAGCTGCTTCCCTTGTTCCTGTCTGCACATTTCAACAGCAGCTATTTTATCTAGAGAGATACTCTCTGTACAGCATCTCACAGCAATGTTAGGCCTCCTAGAAAAGTGAGACAGGAAAGTCACCTTCTGACACTTTGGCCTTTTTTTCCCCCGCACAAGTCAGCACGAGCACAGTTTCAAATCCGTGTACCAAGTAGCATTAGAGATAATGAAAAGGAACAGTTTATTTCCTGGAAATGTAAAGCTTCTGTACGAAACCTATGTTAAGCCTCAGAAACTTCTAAATTAGCTGCTGAATGTCTCAGAAATGTAGACGTGCATTATTTTGTCAGTCTCTAATGCTTATGAATAGACTTCCTAAATTCTCAGCTGTTTATAGTTTTCATAAATGTCCAACAAATGTGTGACTGTGTAACACTGAGATCTAAGTTAATTCTCCAGGCTGAGCTAAGCTGCTCAAGATGTCATGAGTAAGAAACTTTGTGGGAAAGATGTAAAAATCCTGGAAATAGATGGAGAGATTTCCTTCACTGCAGAAGAGAGATCAAAATGTGAAAAGCCATGTAAGCAAGATTCAGAAGTATTCCTATTCAGTGTTCAGAAAGGGATTTGAAAGGGATTTGAAAAGCACAACTCTTATTGTCCATCTTCCACAGATAACTGGGGGAAAATTTCAAAAAACGAGACTATATTTAGGGAGTATATTTTATCAGTAGTCAGAACAAAGAGATTAAGTTTCAGCCTTTAAGGAGTGTGGGGAATTGAATGTGGATATCTCAATACTATACCCCACAGAAGTAGGGCAAACACTGAAGACTTTGGTCAGCAAAAATAAAACAAAATGTTTTACTTCTTCAAACCTTGAGTTGCACTCCTTTTTTATTCTTCTTCTTTTTGAGGAGATACTGTAGACATCCTTGTAACTAGTCGACCTGATAGTACAATCTGCTACAGAAATTACCCTTTGCTCCCATTGTAAAAATTTGTCTTTAACATTCATAACTTTGTTGAAATTCTTTCTTCTGGTGTCAGATATCCAGGTTTCTGTATAAAACTTGGGGTTTTTTCTGTTGCTTCACAAGGTTGATTTGTGGGGGAATACAGGAAAAAGAGCAATGTGTGGGATACAGTTCCTAGAAGGAGGATAAAGAAAATATCTTCTGAGCTTAAAAAATGCGCTAGCATATTTTTCATTGAGGAGAATTCTAGCCCTTTCTTGTTTAAGAATGAAAACTCCAAGTTTTACAAAGATAGACTATCTCTGAGAGTTTTTTTGTGATCAGTTTGTTCATTTTGCTATGCTTGTGCATGAAAATCATGTTTCTTATGATTTTTTTAGTTCCAAGAAATGAATGAGAAGAGGATGTACTTGCTGCCTATAAATCATTAGATCAGCAAAAAGAGAGCTTTGTCAGTTTATAGTCTCAGCTAGCCCAAGAAAGATGAGTCTATACTGACCTTGAACTCATTTTACCAGAAAATAAGATAATTGCTACCCTAGTCAACATGGTCAAGTTTCTTCAACCAGAATTATCAAATATAAACACAGGAACACAGTCCAGCTATAAAATAGAAAGCAGAAGCATTCTCACCATTCTTGAGAGATTAGTAATGGCCTTATTTCTTCATCAGTCCTCTCTCTGGGACCAGAGAGCACCAATTGATGCAATGGAGGCTTTGAGGGGGAAAAAAAAAAAAAAAAAAAATCGTTCACCCTGTGCAAGTGCAATAAGAACAGAAGCAAAGAAATCTTTTACTTCTGTTAATCCCACCAAAAAAGTAGCAGATCTATTTTATTCTATCCTTCTTGTAGAGGGCTGAGGATAGGGAAAGGGTGATACGGCCCTTTAATGCCTGGGAGTGCAGATCTGCTGCCTTCCGGGCAGAAGTGATGGCGGAGTGTGAAGGGGCTGCAGGACGGGGAGCACAGGAGAAGGAAGGAAACGGAGAGTGCTTACAGAGAACTGGTTTTTTCCTGGAGTGAGGCTTCCCTGTGGAGAATGCTGCAGGTGAGCCTGGATTTTCTTCTACTCTTTTTGCACTTAGTCCGGCAAAGCCTGGTTATTGGAGAGAGCTGGGAGACGCTGATTTCGGAACCAGCATTTGCACTTGTACGCTGGCTCCAGCTGCTGCCTTGTACCTACGTCTGAGAATGCTGGCACAGACATCAAGGGGCAGAGCAGGCTGGCTGCCCCCCAAAGCGTATGAAAATCTCTCCTGTGAGCCACGCAGATAAATATGAACACACAGCGCGAGGCGTGCAGTGACTCGCACCCGTGGTGCGTCACAGCCAAGAAGACTTGTGTGAGCCTGAGATGAAGGAATCCCCAAGAATTCCTTACATTAAGAGGTAAATTCTCCTTAAGTTAAATCTAGCCTTTATTTATCAACCACCTCCAGGCTTCAGCAAAACATAAACTGGCAGGGCTGGGAAGCATCGATAGCAACCTGGCTACCTCACACTATTGGACACACAGTATTGGACGGCTCTACTGAGTGGAAGGAGGTTTTGGACGAAGTGCCACATAAACTCAAAGTGGTAGCACAGTGAATAGTATGGTTTACAAAACATCTAAGTATATGTTTTTAAATGTCCTTCAGAGGAAGTACATGCAAAGACTACAGCATTATGTGAGCTAGGCAATTACCATTTATACATTTTTTGAGTCTTCTCCATAGATCCATCAAAAAGAAAGGAGGAATATTTGTAAATTATTTTTCCCCTTCAGTTCACTCTCTCTCTTTAGTGTTTTGCAACATAACCACCTGTTCCTGGGGTTAGGGGTTGTGAGGCTTGGCTGTGTGCTTGTGTCTTTTTTTACATGAAGCTTAAGCATCTTGAATCAAGTGACTATATATGCAGATACGGCAATAAAATTAAGTGAGGCCACTGCACAGGGTTTTGTTTTGTAACCTATTTGTGCTCACTGTCTGTTCACGTTCAGCTCTTTTGTTATGCTGTATTTATATTTTAGGGTTCTGTGGTAGAGGTATGGCTGTATCCCTGTCACAGAAAGTCTTCCTTCTCTGTTTTCATGACACCTAGACTGTGACTGCAACTCCTAGCCTTCTTATTAAAACAAATAAACAGTTTAGTTGTTTCTTGGCAAGTTTTTCAACAGGAAAAATACAGAAACTGAACTGACACTGCCAAGCACTTCAAACTTTGAAGAAAAATAAAAGGTTGCATAAATTCCTTATTTTTGTGAAACTGCATACTTAAAAGTAGAGATTAGCAACAACGATTGCAAAATAAAATATTTTCCCTTATCATTTTACATATGGTTTACCTCTATTGGGTTTTTTTTTTTTTACTAAATGATCTTGCTTGTATGTTGAAAATGTTGGAAAAGAAATTTGAATACTATTAATACATATTGTCACTGGTTTAGCAGTTCTGTACGTGAAATGGAGAGTCAGGCGCACAATGTTTATTTGTCTACATTGACACCAAATATTTGCTCTGGAAGACAAGAAGGCAATCTTCCAGAACATCCATTCCCCAACTGTGTTGTTGCTTTTGTTTCTGAATTCTTTTTGCCATGAAAATTTTTTCACAACTGTTGCTTGTAAAATTGGCTTGGATGCTGCTCAATTCAGAGAGATGATACTTTACAACAATTCATAATTCTTTCATCTTTGGAACACAATGGATTTATTTCTGTTTAGATTGGGCTATTTTGTTAATAAACCATGGTCGATAAATCATTGAACTCTTGTAGAAATTGTTTTCAGCTTGCATAGCAATCATTTGAGAACTCATGTCTTTCATTATTGTTCTCCTAATGATTTGTTTGTAAAGGATGAATGCTATTTTATACATTGGGGTTGATTTGGATCCTAATATAGGATAATTCTGTTATATTTTTATCCTATTTGACTTTGAAAACCATAACTTTTAAGTGTCTTCTGGAAGTAATATATTTTTACTAATTTTAGAAAGTCTTTTAGTACATAGAAGCAATATTATAACAAAACAAATTATTAATAAATGCTGAGAAATCTGATTAAATAATTAATGTTAATTTTTTTTAACCAAAGTTTTTTCTTCTCTTCCAAGCATCGTGTTTCTTATGAAGGCAGGCTTATAAAATGCTCATTGACATTGACAAGTTGCCAACTTTCTTTCCAGTTTTGAGACATGCAATAAGCACATCTTTAGTGATGCCTGTGATGTTCTGTAGAGACAGCAAAGATAACACTGGACAGGAAAAAGAAGAGCTGGAAAATGAGCTTTTACTGAATCCTATTCTGTGTAACTCTGGTTTCTGGTACTCAAACTAAGCAAACAATAGAGCTAAATTTGGTATTTTTAAGCTGTATCACAAAGAATCACTTTTAAAGATTCATACAAAGCCTTTTGGAGCCCATAGGCTGTTTTCTGATAACACGGTCTCTGATTTTTAATTTATTTAGCAAATATTGAGAGACTGGACCTCTCAGGCATGATTGAGGAAACACTTCAGACTATGTTTGGGTCTGTTATCCCTGTTGAGAAAAATACTTCAGGCATGTAGTTTTACACATAATGTCTGTAAACAACTTTCCTGAATTAGGACAGTTTCCTCAGGATGGATCCTAATTGTAATTAAATGTTTCGTACTAAGAATAGAAAGTGTAACTAAAAAAACCTACTTTCAAACTGAGGCAATACATGGAATATATTTGTTTCTTCAAGGGAAAAGAACTATTCCCAAAAATTTGTTAGCTTTTTTCCTCTAGCTCCATTACAGGCCTTTCCCTTCTTAGTTATTGTGTAAATAATCACATAGTTCACCCTTAGAAATTAAAGACGAGGTTCATGTGTTTCCTGCGTGGCACACAGGTCTGTTTATGCCGGGTTTCCCAGTCACAGCTGCAGCTCAGCTCCTTGGAGAGACCCATTCCAGAGCCTCTGTGTAGAACGCTTCGGAGCCCTGGGCAAAGTTAGGATTCTTGGCAGTGACTGTGAGAATTTTTTAAATGTATGTATATACACAGTTTTCATCTGTTCTACTTTTCAGTACGTTACATAATTATTGGAGAGTTCATACTTTCCGTATTCCTCCTTTTCCATTATTTTTTCCCCACCGCGCCTAATTCCATCTACCCATGCTAATTCACCTCTCTTAGTTCCCATCATGCTAATTCGATATAAATATAATTCTGATTTATGAAGCCATGAATGTTAGAATTGCAAATTTATGGCACCTCTTTATAGGTGATAGTCATAGTAATGATATTTTCCCTTTTGTTCCTTTTAGTTTCCGCAGTTTATCAATAGCCAGCAAAGAAACCAGAAGCAATGAAAATGGCAAAAGAAGTAAATTTTGAGGTTGCATGGCTAGATCAAACTATATAATGTAACATAGTTTGAATAAAATTCTGACATGTTTTGCATAATCTCAGCTAGGAGGGTTCCAGTATAAATTGGTCTGCCTTTAATAATATCTGAAATACCAATACGTAAATATCCTCTGATTTTATTAGTTCTGGTTTTTTTCCCTGAAATTGTCAGGTTTTTTAATCAATTCATAACTTCACTAAGCTATTGAAAGAAAAGGAAGATGAATATATAAACATATAAGTATATAATACATTTGAGAAAGGACATTCAAACTACATGACTTGTCCAAAATTCCTCCGTTAAAGATGAAAGATATAGCTGGTCAGGAATATTTTGACTAAGCTAAAGGTGCTGCTACCAAAAGGTTATTTTGTCAGTGGCGTAAAGGAATTCCCTATTTTAGTGGCTGCCAAACAGAGGTCTGTGAGGCCACAGCTAACAGACTATAGATCATTCACTTTTCTATTGTTTTCCATCCTAGTCTTCATAATGAGTGTTCATGGCCCGTGAAATGGTAAGTAATTATCTAAAATATTTGGGAGCCACTGCGATATTGCTTTAGATTTGCTATGCTATGCTATGCTACGTGATGCGATGCTACGTGATGCAGTGCTATGCTATGCTATGTTATGCTATGCTGTGCTTTATTATATGTAGTTATCTCTTGGGAAGGACTTTTGTTGCCTTTCCAAAAAGATATCAAAAAGTAAAACATTGCAGCCCTTCAGGATTTTTCTTCTGCATGATAAACCTAGAGTGGTGAAAGCAATTGTCAAGGTTTCTAGAGCTTTTATTCCCAATCCCCAGAATTCATAATGAGTTTGTGAATAAAACAGCATTGTTTAGGATGTTAAAACAATTTGGATCCTATAGATATCTCACATCTTCTTTCCCTAAATGCCATTTATTATCCCTTCTATTTACACTCTGTCTTAAACTGGTTTTCTTTTCATGTGTGTTTGTGTTATGTTGAGACTGAGTTAATTCTACAGGTAAGATTTTGTCAGCCTGCAGCACAATGCTTTAGGTAATAAATTTCTGTTTTCTACGCTTCATCATTTGAATAAACAGCAGCTTTTTCTGTGAAGCAAGATGTGTTCTGTAGAGAGCTAGGATGTTTCCTGTATCAGCTATCACTTTGTTTCAGTTACAACTGGGACAATGGAAAGTTGTGACTCTGATCCATTTATTGCCTTTGGCTACTCTTCTAATGGATTCTGCGCTATAAAAATTGGAGAGAGAATAAGGAAAAATTACGATATTCTGATTGTAAATTTTTCTTTGGCTGCGTTTGAACAAATTCAGAAAAAAATATGGCATTGCATTTGGCTGTAAGTGCTTAATTACATGTTCACTCTAATTCGCAAATTAAGTATTTCAGAATTAGTTCACTGCACAATAACACATCAGTGGAATAAATCAGTGAGACAGTATTACCTAAGCCACTGAAGTCTGGGGGCAGGAGAAATGACTGAGCCTCGGCAGGCTGAGCGGGGGCAGAGAGGACACAGACCTGGCTGAGCACATGAAACTCACTGCAGCCCTGCCCAGTCCAAGCGCCATGAGGCTTCTCTGGTGCTAAAGACCACAGGTTCAGGATTCTGCTGAGATGGCAGAACCCCAGCTCCAAGCCCAGAAACGTCCTATGTCTGTGCTATCATATGGGATCCTTGTCATGGACAGTAAGCTGCTGTCATCAATACTTGGCCAGAGCCTAAAGTTGCTTGCCAAATGCAGGATATCTATGCAATTCAAGGATTAAAATTATTTATTCTGCTTTTTTTCTTCAATTAGTCTTTCTCTTTATTCATCAAAAGCTACAGATGTGTTCACTTGAATAGAATCCCCATTAAAAACAGGTGTTTGTTACTTGAATAATACATTCTCAGAAATCAGTGCAATCAAAGGAAGGCATTTTTTCTTTTTGTCCTTGGACCAAAAAGTGTCAGCAATATTGTTGAACAGGTTTATTAAAGATACCAAACACAAATTCCACAATATAAGCAATTCTTAATTACCTTTCAATTTAGATCCTGTTTTATTGGAAGACTCAAGTAATCTCAAAATCTGCATTGCAATATGAAGAGATTATGATATAACTGAATGTATTTAAAAGATGTATATTTTCTTCAACCGGTTCATCCTTTCATGAGACTGTAAAGACTTGGATTATTTATCTCTGAAAGGAAAATGGGTACAGAGAATCCATCTATGTGAACTCTGGAAACTACAGTGTCAGATAGAGCGATAAAGCTTTCCATTTTATTTTGCACCACAAACCAAGAGATTTCTTTGTGAAGCCGAAAGTCACATATTTAGCAGCAAAAAGAGTAGGCAGAATTGTGATATAGTTCCCCACCAGGTTACATTACCTCAGGAGGTGCCTGAAGGAAATTGTGCTGCTTAACTCCTTGCAGAGGGCTTGAACTAGGCATGTTAAAAGCCTGACCGGGCAAAGTGCACTCGCAATTCCTGCTTGCACCCTTGGAAAATTGTCGTGCTTTAAGAAGTGTTTTGTTGCAGTCACACACCACTCGTGTCCAGGGACAGCCTCTGCTGTTACGAATGCCAGTGTGAAGCAGCATTGCAGACGTAGCCAAAGGAAAGACACAGCTCTTTGAGCCAGGCGCTTAGGACTATTGGCTCCTAATAAATCAATAGAGCACCTGGAAGAGTATGAAAGGCAGATGGTAATAATAAATGCTCAGTTTTTAAATACACGAAGAGAAGTTCAATCTAAGTGTAGTGCCTTGAGAGTCTGAAGATTTAAGTTGCTCAGCAGTAAGGTGCTTCACCAGATGCTTTGATAGCTTTGAATAAGCCTAAAGAAAACTGTAATATACACTTCTGAGGTTACCAAATCTCTCTGAGATCTGTAACACCGATCTCTGCCATACCAGCACGGCCAGCTTCTATCTTAACTACAGGTATTTGCTCAGGGTCCCTGTATTTGGGAACACTCTATTGAGTTGGTTACCCTATTCAAGCATAGTCCTTCTCTGAAATCAAATGCATGGATTTGTTTGTGTGTTTTATTTGTGAGTTCTGGAGCATAATTTTGTAGGAAAAAAATCTGCCATTCTTGCTGCAAATGCTGTCATTATGGTGCTTTACCATGTAAAAAGTCATGTCTATAAGGTTAAAAAAGATCAAAACAGCACTACATAGGGGACTATTAGCATGAGAACTGATCTTATGAGAGGAAAGCAGCACAGAGTGGAGAATTATAAAAGAGTTAATTGTGAAAGCTTGTGATATTTGCAGTGGTAGTCGGTAAGGAAGCAGAGATGCTTACCCTTAAACACATGGCAACACTTTGAATTTTTTTCTCATTCCGAACAACAGACAGAAGAGCGGAAGGATGGTGCGTGCCTGGCACGGCATCCTCTGCCCTATGATTTTGTTGGCAGGCTAATCACTGTGACTGACATCAACGGCAGGGCAGGTAGCTTACAAAAGAAAAGCACTGAATCTTGGCAGTCCACCCAGCAGTAAGGACACAGACGTTTCTAGTTTAATTAGTGAAATAAAGTAGCAAACAACTCATTTTCCCCAGAGAAATTCAGAGTAAGTGACTTATCGGATCATTGTTGGAGCTTGTGTCCTCATTCACAATTTGAAAGGTTGATGACCACTATGCTTTCGTGAGCCATGTTCTACTGCTGGGAACAGCAACTTAATTCCCCTAAGAACATTCTTAAAGTATTGCTACGGAAACACACAAATAAAACGGAACTGCTATCTTATGTTTACAAAAAGGTTGCGGGGAAGTCTTTCTGGAGATTCATTTCTAAAGAAAGCAAAGCAAATAAACAAGCAGCTCCCACGCACACGTACACCATTCTTCTCTTTGTGCTACCATTTTAATGCACTGACATTTAAGGGGAAGAGCTTTTACAGAGCCAAGGAACAGTTGAAACTTCAGGTAATCTTGCTCAGCCTAATTTCTGCCAAACTGATTTTCTCCTTGCAGATGAGGACAAAAAATAAAAGGAAAAGGGAGTTGCAACGTGATTCTGATCACAGGAGCTATTTGTGGGTTGTAGCAATCTCTGCTTCTCAAACTGTCCTCTGTTTTGTAAAGTCACACTTCTGAGAATTTGTAGGCTGATGCCCATTTTATTGTTTGGGTTTTTTTCCTACTAATGACTGTATCATCTCACACAGTTTATTTCCTGCTTTGCAACACAGTCGTGGTGATGTGATATTTTGTTTTAGCTGATATTTCCTAGGTATATATTCACACAGTGAGAAAATCAGAGTAGACTTGTGAGTAAATATGAAATAAACCCATATCATAAGACTCACATGAAAAATGTACAATTTTTGACGCAAAGAAAGAAATATCGTAAATTATAGCTGTGGTATTAGTACTTGCAGCAGACAAAAAGATATCTCTTACATTTAGAGACCAATGAAGCAAAAGATGTAGCATTGCTCTTGCCTAGAGAACTAGGTCACTTTGTTACCAAAAAATTAATGAACTGCTAGATTTGGATGGCTGGTAGAAATCATGACAATTACACTGCTAGTGTAAACATGTTGATTTTTGTTTTGCAAAATCATTATTCCATGTTCTTAGAAACATTAGTTTAAAATACTAATATCATAAAAAAAATGAATGAGACTCATGTTTGCATCCATGATGCAGTCAAAACTGTTCGTTTCTTGTGAACCAGCGTCACTGAGGAGGTCAGGAGACAGCAGCCATTTCCCAGAGTACCTGCCATGCTCTGGCAGGCCACCAGTCACCTGCAGATCACAAGGTGAGTGACACTGCTCCAAAGGAGGTTTACCCACACGTACATTTTTAGTATAGAACAGCTTTCCTGAGTATTACCAGATTTGACACCCTTGGTATGATCAGTATTATTTACATTACTGGCTCAAATCAATGTGGTTGGCATGTGGCAAGGGAGGTAAAAAGCAGTATGCTTGTCTCAGGGAATGCTTGCAGGAAGTCTCCAGGTGGCATCAGTAAGCAGACGTGTGCAACATGATATGTAGGGCTAATTTGAAGAACAATCAGTCAGGTATTGAACAAGGACTTGAACTCTCATTTTCACTGAAGAGGAATATAAATTGACTTATCTTAGCCATGAATTAACCAGAGAGGAAGAGAGAAGAAAAAGGAGGAGTATAGATACCAAGTATTCTGCTGTTGTCTGATAAAGCCAGTGTTTTCACATAAACTACTGAATTATATCTCCTTGAAAAAGAAGTATGGTATATTACAATGGCATCTGCAGATGGGACCTGAGTGTCATGGCACACAAGTGCAATGGTTCTGCAGTTGCAAAGTTGCAAAAAATCAGTGTTCAAGCTGGTCATCAAGGTGTAAGTGGTAGAGTCATGGCTAAGAAAACAGAAAGGCCATTTCACTTATAACTGGACCACAACACCTTTAATATCTCTAATCCTGACAGTGAACTGATTTTTTGATTCAAGTTACTGGATGCTGTGGCTTTGTATGTCCTTAGTGTATTATTGCACATTGTGTATTTTATACAAAAAGCTGAGAGAGCTGCAGTTACTCATCTGGCAGATATGAAAATTACATCAGCATTCCTTTCCTTCATGCCCTCAAACCCTGTCCTCTGGTTTTTACTAGGAAAGTCAATGTTTTACTAACAAAGTCATTCTGAGGTTACAGGTCAATGATTTAACTGTCTCCAAATCACTCCCCTGGTGATCTGCATGACTAGTTCGCCTGTTCACATGAGACAGTTTAGAACCATAGGTTAAATTTTAATGAAACACCTCTAACTTGGTGTTTGACCTCAAATTGATGATATACTACCTCTGTGGGAATAAAGCAAGTCAAGTGTCATCTGCAGCTTTATCTTCATTCTTGATAACAGCTGCAGACAAATAGATATTTTTTTAAATGGCAATGGAGTACCACTATCACTAAACACTGACAGCTTCCAGAGAGTTCACAGGGAAACAAAAATCTTTGTGCAGCTAAATGTAACTAAAATTATTTACGGCTCATCATCTCTCTCTGCATCCTGTGAGTGTGTGTGGAGGTAGGGATGGAGCTGTGGTAAATGCAGAAACCAGGAAAAACCTTTGTTTTGCCTGATATGAGTGCATGAAGAGTCTTCCTTGTTTACATTCAGAGATCAAACTAAGGGAGGAGTATATTGTGCCTCTTTTCTGCTGGTCTGGGGAAGAAAATTTACCCCTCAGTTTCCCTTGATTTTTGATTTGTGTGGCAAGGGTAACTCCCTGAAGTAGTAACTCAAATTACAGCTTGAATTGATGGTGGCCTGATATATATTTTTTTATATTTTTATATATTTTAAAAAAATGTTTATGTGCACCCAAAATACAGCTCAGCATTCAAGACCACTATAGTGCTTGCTACTTCTTCTTGCCAGTAATTCGGCTATGGGGATACAATGAAGACACTGTTTAAAAATATTGTTAAGAAAAATGAAAGAGAACACTCTGCCTATGTATATACCTGAAGGGGCTCATCATTGTGGTGTCTGACTGCATTTAAATACTGGAGGAAGATATCATCCTTATTAAGAACTGGAAGAACTAAGAAAATACCTCATAGCTAATAATTTTAAGAGGTACTTTTAGCACTGCTTTTGATTGCAAATGGCAAATGTGTGCAGAACTAGGTTCCTACAGGGTACGTAGCCTTGAAATTATTTGTCAAATACATTGTGCAAATATATTTTGGTCCATTTGAGACATTCACTTGCCCACCAGAAATGTGAGGTTTTACAATTGGGTATGAATCACTTGTTGTTGCTTCTATTTCTTTATTGGATGAGAATAATTTTAACATTCAAATTCTCAGAACCATTTCCAACAAGTTCAATATTAAAATGCGAAAATATGACCCTTCATTTTGGTAAAATGTCCAAGGATTAATTTTTGACTAATGTCAATAGCACAAAAATAGCGGTGGTTTCCTGAAGTTTAGCATCTGATCATTAGAATACAACTGGGTTACTTTACTTCACTGGGACGTTAACCTAAAGGAATGACTTTAACCTATTAGAAACTCGTTTCTTTAATCTGTCTTCTGCAGTCTTTGTACCTCCCACAACACAGTTACTGGTTTGTTGCAATATTTCTGAAAGCAATATAGAAGAACGTTAGAAAGAGCAAACAGGTAGCAAAGTGAGCAACACTCACCAGCAAATGTGACTCTCCATATGAGAGTGACAATAGCTAAATTTTGAAAGAAAAACCACAGCTGAAGGCGAAGTCTTAGAATTCTTTACTGAATTCTGCAACCCTTTCCTCAGACCTGGAGTAACTTCCATAACCGAGGGTATGTGCTGGGATGACTGTGAAAAGGAAATCTCTGCACAGAGAAATATTGCTAACCTTCACCACAGTTTATAATGCAATCACTTCAAAAGCAATGAAAGCAAAGAAATCACTCCCAATAAATATAAATATAAAGGTTAGTTTATTTTAATATCAGAAAGACTAACACTCTGAGATATGTGGAGGTCAGAGTTCTTGGGCTACCACTTACATAAAATACAGGTTACAAGTTATTATAAACAAATTTCTAGAGTGACCAAGTACACTGGCAGAGTATTTGAGATGTGTAAATCATGTATCTGGATTTTCAAATAGACAACTCAAGTGGCAAATTTCTCACAACTGAAGGTTCATATCTGGTAGAAACTTACAGTACCACGGATAGACACCAGGTCTGTGCAGTAGCCAGTGTGTGAGGTCTGTATGCTCTAAATCACAGTTATTTTGTATTACTAAAAGAGGATGAACAACTAACAACCCAAGGACCAGCCATAGGTAGCAAATTCCTTTCAGATACAGCTACATGATTTTTGTGTTTTGTATGTATGTGTGCTGCTGAGTAAAACCAAGTTGGCTAACATTGCCCTCTAAATTTTTCAAAGCAAGGAGTCCCTGTTTTACCTTTCACTATATATAGATCTTGAACCTTCAGTGGTGAAGTGTTTTTAAGATCAGAGAGAAGTATCAGCCCAGAAGTTTTGCCCTACTGTGTGGAGGAGAGGAGAGGATATTTGGAAAGCCTGGGCAAAGATGAAACCAAATGGTCAACATTATAATCTGTGAATGATCTGTTTAACATACTGTTCTTCACTGTGTGTGACAATTCTGATTTTAAACTATATACTTAGCTACTACTTTTTCCATACATTCTCTGCCTCATGTCATGCAAAGAAGGGAGGAATTGCTATGACCAGCTATTCAATCTTTTCTTTTCTTTCTGGTTGCTTATAGTGTGATGCCAGGGTTTGGGGTTTTTTTTTTTGTTGTTTGCTTGGTTGGTTAGTTGAAAGTTTTTTTTCAAATGCTGCTTTTAACTGAAATGATTAATTTTCAAGGCATTTTACAGGTAAGATTTTCTTTTTATTGTATTCTAGGAGCTAGAATGATATTATTCGTATTTTTAGTAAAAGACTTGAAACACAAAGAGAAACTAAGATCACTTAAGTTTTTCACCTCAGCATTTTCCTACTCTACCTCTTACTCCCTCTTCATCTTACTGGTATTTTTGCTATCCAGGCTCCACTTCTCTGGTTATTGCGTTGAACTTGCCAAGCAACGTTCTGCCAGATTATGCCTGTTATCAGCATCCAAATGCATGATGGGAACCTGCCCATCCTGAAGCACTGGTGCTCTGAAAATTACAGCTTCACAGTATTTGCCACATGGACTATTGCATGAAGATCTTCCCTTTGATTGCTTCCAGCTCTTCAACAAACCACAAACTAGTTACTGGTGTTTCCTGATCTCAGATTCCCTGGCCAAAACAGAGGTGAGGCTTGCAGGACTGTTATAGTATTAGGACATTGAAACAGCATTGAAATTTCAAAATGTGTTACACAAATGCAATATCATTAGATATTTTGAAGCAAATTTTGATTCAGACAAAAGTTATTCCAGAATCTAAGATCTAGGCACTTGTTTCCTATATTCCCTTACTTTTTTTCACAGTCTCATAGCCTGAAATATCCTACTCTAACTGATCACTAATCCCCACTAGATAGTTCCCTTTCTCCCTCTCCCTTTAACTCTTTGATAGATAGCTCATTTGTGCCTTCTTCCCGCATTTGTTCTCAGTCTTAGTCTTCCTGAATCTCAGTTTCTCCCAATACACTAATTACTACTTGCCCACATCTCAATTTCTGCCTCCATTACAAGCTCTGTTTCTATTTTGCCTCCATCTGGTTAGCCTGTTTCTTTTCCTCCCTAATGCCAACTCTTGCTTGTGGTCTTTCCAGATCATTTTCTTTGTCCTATCTAGATTTCCAGGTCTTCTTAAAAATTCTTGCCTTTCTAAAATTGCTTTTATTTCTCCTTTGTTGAAATAAGTGATAGAGAAACTGAAAAGATGGAAGAACTTGAACTTCAGTTGTGGTTCAGTGCCCAGACACAACACAGACCATCAGAGAAAACTTTAAGTTTTTCCTGATCATGAACAATCTTTTTAAAAACATATGTTTCTGCCATGATATGGACATTTTCAGGGGCTATTAGAATATATATCTTTGTCTTTCACACTTCTGCTCCAAACCTCTGAGGAGTTTGAGCTTTCAGGAAAGGGGATGGACTAGCAGAAGAGAAACCCAATGTATTTCTCAGAAAAAAAATGAATCATATGGTTTGCATTTCCCAAGGCATTCAGAAACCTGTTATGGAAATGTCTTTTGAAATGGTTTGGTAAAATTCTTAAGACATGAAAGTGGAGTCTTCTGTTGGGTACTATTAGCTGACCTTTAAAAAGAAGAGATGCCACTAGCTTCACCTACAATTAGTCGGAGAAAGGTTTTAATTATGGAGTCACTTGTCATAATTCGTCCTTGACAGAATGCTATGGTGGAATTATTACCCCATAATTTGTGGTAAACTGCTAATACATGATTAGTAGCAGCGGACTGTCTTTCTTTGAAACTATCGTCTCCCTCCATACATGCATAAAAACCCAAGCTAGCTAGGAAATGCAAGATCAAACATCTGTGAAACATATTTTATGCTGCATTGTCCTAAGTTGTGCTTTGTTCTAGCATTGACTACACCACATGAACTCGATGTTATGTAACATCATAAAAATGCAAGAAATAACACATATCACCCATGGATAAGTGGTGGTAAGCATCCGTTAAATCTCTGTTTAATGGATGTTCAAATCATTGTGCTAGCTGTTAAGAATCTGGTCTGCATTACATCATTTACTTAGTGACAATAAATTAAGTTGGCTGCAAGGTGACGCTTTTAAAGGTTTATTAGATCATTCTTCAGGGACCTATTTCAGTTTGGTCTAAAATAACTGAAATTAATGCTCATTAGGCTAGTGAAACAAATAGGTTTTTCCTCATTGGCCAGCTTCCAATTTTATATTCCCTTCATCCTTTGAATCTTCTGGAACATGTCTCAGATCTAGAGAAAGATTTTTATGATGGGATGCCAAGAGTAACTATGAAGGAAGGCAATAGACTGCTTTTAATATGGCTACTGAAGAGAAAGGGCAAGGGTCTTGTTATTTCCATGCAAAATGTTTGCCAAGGAGCAGTGAGGTTAGGATTAAGAATTGACACAGCTAGAGTTGTTGGAAGTCATCTTAACTACAAGGGAATTTTTCAAGTTTCATTTACTGATGGATATAATGCATAATTATGACTATCATGTCAGCTCAGTATGACTACATTCCAAGAATCTGATGCAGATACAGGGAGTAACACATTCACAGCAGCAAGGACTACAAAAGGGTCAGTAGGTTTGATTTGTGTAACAGATGGCATTTACAAGAATTAACTGACAGCTGGACTAAATATCTTTGACAAAATAATTTAGAGGAAAGGATAAGTTTGAGAGCTTTGAGAAGTATCTAGGGAAAAAAAATATCAAAGCATGCAGCCTTGTCTCTGTGTTACATTAATGAGCTCCTTCATTTGTTGGTGAAATTGCCCATGGGGACATGTCTATGTAAAATGGTTGTTATCTTTTCAAATGTTGCCAAAGACTGAGAAAAAAATAAAAACCTATGTGAGGAATGCAATTAAGGAGGAACAACTGTTAGGATTATCATCACAGAACTTGACGTTTTACTTTGTTAAGAAAGATATTAATGACTTTGAGTCATCAAGAATATCATCATCTTCTTTTGAAAGGCTAGAGGAGACCACTTCCTACAACTGATTTATTTTTTATAGTCTTTGTACCTTAGAAACAGTCTAACAATAGGCCACACAAATGAACTGGATAAATGTGCTTAAAGCAATCTCTCTGTAGAGAGGCTAGAAAGGAATCAGGAGAGACAGACCCATAGCATCCTTATGTCTAGTGGCAGTAGCACAAGTCTTTCCAGTGTCTGAAGTAGTTGGCTGTGGCTGAACCAGAAGTGGTGACAAGAAGCCTCAAAAGGCGTGCAGCAGCACATCCAGTCAGAGGGATGGTTGGGTGAATTTCTTCATGTTCGCTGCAGGAGGAAACTTCCTACCCACAAACGAGTTATTTCAAACTCTTTCTCTGTTCTGAGGTAGCCTGTGTCTCAGGACTACAGAGATATCTCCATGTCTCAAATTTTCAGAGACCTCTGAAAGGTTCTTTACCCATTTGAATACCTTACTGTACAGGCGTTGTCCTTGAATTGCAACTGGCTAATGATTGTTTGTATAGCTGCTGGGTAGGAAACAGACATCAAGAGCATTATTTCATTCAGGATATTGCTCATTCAAATAAAGAGGACTTTCACCAGAAAGAGGGAGGGCAACCCAGTGACTTTGGAGATATACAAATTAAAACACACAACTTCCGTTGGGAATTTTTCCTGGAAATCTTTAATAAGGTTATGTGTTCTAAGTAGTAAAGGGAATTCCCTGAGTCTCCCCAAATGGAGAAGTATACAGATGTTTAAGGTTTCTGCCCAAAGGACAGAAAAGGTAAATGGTTTAAACAGACATGTTACAGGGATAGCAATGCAGAGAGAACAGAAGACAGAACAAGAAGGGAAAGAGAGCACAAACAGATACAAGGAGAAAAGAAAGATAAATAAAAAAGAAGATAAGGAAAAGTTTTATGAACATTGCTATGGCAAGGAGTAAAATAAAGTAGAACCAAGGTAGTAATAGTATGTCTGGGTAAATAATGCGTGATATCAAATAAAAGGAAAAAGGATGACTGAAAGAATTAAAGGTGCATGAAGAGGAAATTAAGAATTTCTTGGCTTAATGTCAGTGCAGCATGCCTGAAACATGATAAAAGCCCCTAAATCTATCACTGTTAAGCAGAAGTAATATGCCTATCATACTTTATGTGATGATAATGAAAATTCCAAGTGATAAAGCTGATTTGTATTTTTGTTTTCCTGTACTGCCAGCCAATCAAGTTCTTCTAACTTTTGGCACAACTCAGCTGATATGTCTTCTCTGATTATATGTACTGCATATTAAAATAAAAGTATATCTAGACTGAAAACATGCAAAAAACCCAAAAAGTATGCTTCTTCAGTTATATTTCCCCATACAGCTGTTGGCATTTATTTACTTCAGTTTCATTAAATATACTTAATACTTAAC